>NGBS01001164.1:0-326731 GCA_002245135.1 Proteromonas lacertae
AATCAAAGATACAATCATTAGAAGAAATAATTAAAATTCAAGATGCTAACAGAAATAATGAGGAATATATTTTACTAAATAAATGGAGAGAAAAAGTATATCAATTGTTAATACAAACTAAATTAAATGAGAAAACAAACAACAGAGAATTTATGACTTTAAAAGATGAAAATGAAAAATTGAAGAAAGAAAAAGAAGAAATGAAAAAAGAAATAAAAAAGCTATGAATATGTTCTACCATGGTTTTTCCGATATATATAGGCAGATTGTATAATAATTTATTTTTATTAATTTGTATAGATGATGTCATCTGATAGTATTATAACTAAATGCAATACTAAAATACATCAATTAACAGAATTCATCAATTTCAATATAAATCCTATATTTGAAAGGATATCAACTACAAATGATGGATTTAAAGATACAATAGATCATTTAGTGGAAGAAAATGAAGATTTGAAAGCTCAAATTAATCAATACCAAATAGAGCTAGATAATTTAACTCAAAAATTCAGTATAAAAGAGAAAGAATTGAACAATCAAATAGACAAAATAAACGAAATTTACAGACTAGAGAAATGTAGTTATCGAGAAACAAGTAAATCAAATGAAGAATTACAAAATAGAATATCTCAATTAGAAAGTGATAATGAAGCTTTAAAAACAAAATAGATAGATTGAATGTAGAAAAACAATCTTTAGAATGTAAGAGAAAAGATGATGAAAAGATAATTCAAAAACTAACCAAAGAGAATAAAAGATCTTTATATAGAGAAGGAATGAGATTAACAAATATGTTTAAGAAGAACACCCTAATGAACAGAATGAAGATAATAAAGATAAAGAGAATGAAGATGATGATGTTGAATCTGAAGATAGTGTAAGTTCAGATTCACTTAGTGATAGTGATAGCGATGATTATTGGTTAAATCGTAAGAAAAAAGTAAATTATAATATCAAAACAACAAAAGAAAAAGAAAAAAAGTAAAGAAAGAAAAAGCAATGAATGTTAGAAAAGACAAATATTTAAGCAGTGAAGAAGAATTGAAATTGCTTGATAAGATGGTAAAAATTATAAATAAATAATAATTAATAATTAATATGTATTTTAATGTTTTTTTGTGAATTGTTAAATTTTGACATTTACACAGTCATTAAGTGGTATTTTTCAGTTTTTTTATAAAATGGGGAATAAAGAGACTAAGCAGGACGAAATAGCTTCTGAAAATCTAGTCATCAGTGAATTTACAAAAATAACTCCTCTTGAGAATAGACCATGTGGTAGTTTGTTTCTTGCTGTTCATACTAAACGTAATAATGGTATTAGTAATATATTATAGTGGTAAATATTGTGGACTTAAGAAATACGTGAAAACAGCTTTAATCACAGAGAATAAAATAAATGTGATATTAAATGAGAGATCGATAATGATACAGCTATATCACCCATTTATAGTTAATTTGTATAGCAGTACATGTAATTATTTAGAATGCACGCATTTCAAGACGATGATTATTGTTATTTTGTCGAAGATTATTGTCCAGGAGGATCAATGTCTTATCTCATCGATCATACATCTAACGGTAAATTATCAGAATCAGAAGCACAGTTCTATATATGCTGTATATTATTTGCACTAGAATATATTCATTCAAAAGGAATTGTTCATAGAACATTAACACTTGATAATTTATTGATTGATTATACAGGTTACTGTAAATTAACAAACTTTTATTATGCATGTGAAAATGGTAAACAAGCAGTTTCAATACCAAATGATAATCCCAATGTAAATGATTGTTATATTGCACCTGAAGTAAAACAAATCAATAATCTTTCTTCATTTACTTCTGATTTCTATTCAGTTGGAGTTTGTTTGTATATATTATTAACAGGGAAAATACCAAAATCAAATCCTAAAAATGATCTTACGGTTATAAAATCAAGTTGTTCAACTGATGTGAATGATTTCTTGGAGAATATATTAGTAAGTGATCAGTATCAACGATTAGGATGCAAGTATTACTATTTTAATATTATTTAATAGTAGTGGTATAAAACAGATTCTTCAACATCCATGGATAAAGGAATATACATGGTCAAATGTGAGAAAGAAAGATCAAACACCAGCTATACATATTGATGTTTCACAAACAAGATATAATTCAGATAAAGTAGTTATTCCTTCAGTAATAACTACTTCAAAACCTAATTTAAGCGATATTTTTAAAGATTATAATTACAAAGAAACTGTAAATGTTTCTGAAGAGCAACAATTGTCTGATTTGATAAAGTCAAGTGATATTACTGCTGAGTTTTATTCAGGTGGAATTAATCAAATTTAAAAAAAATAGATTATATGTTTTGTTTAATTAATTTCTTTTTATTAAACTCACATCAACATCTTTTACATTAATAATAAATTGAGGTTTAATTTTGACTGAATCTAATAATACATACTCATCCTTTTTAAACCTCCCTACATGTTTATTACATTTAGGACAATCAATTTTATTAGCTTTTTCAATGAAGTAATTCTTAATCCTAAATCGAGGAACTATATAATACATATTATTAACCTTTGTTATTAGATTTGTATTTGCAAAAGGATAAAACCACATTTCTTACATTTATAATTATTTGTTACTTTACTATTATTTTCATATTTTTTACACATATCACAATTGTCTATTAAGGAAGCATCATAATCAATACTTTCTCTTAAATTTTGTATATTCTGAATAAGAAAAAGATGATACTAAATAAATTAATAAAAAGAAAAATACAATTTCAAATCCAATTGATCTTTTTGCTAAAATCCATTCATAAACTAAAAGCTGTCTTTGAAATCCATCATTTACAAATATTTCATGATGTCTTGCTCTTATATATTCTACTGCTTGATATGCTCCTAAGTGTTTAGATTGCATTAAATATGATGCAACTATAGTTACACTTCTAGATTGTCCATAAAAACAATGAACTAAAATTCCTTCATCATGTTTAACAATTTTTTCTATAAATTCATTAGTTTTACAAAAATAAATAATTATAATGGTTGAATCTAAATCAAGAATGTCAATTAACAATCTATCAGCTGTCTAATTGAATTATAGAAATAATATACAAAATTATTTGGTAGTTTAGAATCAACAAGAGATACTACTGCTTTTATATTATTTTTCGTTATTAAATCGCTAAATAGTGAATCAACGCCTCCTACATAAATTTTATCGCATATTAAATCAACTGGATTTGTTTCATTGAAATCAGACATATAAATTTTGAGATTTGTCTATCTGTCTTTGAATTAAATGAAAATTTTCAAAATAGATTATCAAACCTACAACAAATATATAGTCGTTTTTGAATTAATGTTTTATTAAATAATGAGAGATAGAGAGAATAATTTGTATATTGATATTCATTTTGTTTAATGCATTGCAGGTATAAAGTAGTTGAGTATTTAATTGTTTGTTTATGTTGTTGATCTGGGTAGATTATTGGAATTAGCTGTATAACTAGCCAAAATGGATGTAATCATTAATATACTATATAGTAAACATTATATATTATTTAAATGTTGGGAATATGTAAGAACCATTTGTTCTGCTTCACTGTTCTATAGTACTTTTTTTTCTTCTTTTTTCTTCGCACAATGAATTTTTTTATTTTATCAATAATATTTATAATTTCAGTTATTGCTAGTATATATCTACAACATATTTTACTTATAGATAATAATGAAACTGTTCAATGTATAGTAAGTCCAAGATCTTCAAGTTATTCTGTAGGAAGTGAAATAAAAATAAATGTAAAGTGTCCTAATAATCAAATGCCCCTTATATACCCACCATTACCAAGTTGGTTAAAGTACAATAAAGAATTCCAAATAATCGAAGGAATATCGTCCAATGAGAATAATAGTTTTGACACTAATTTTTTCTATGTTGTAGCTCAAGGAGTTAATACACCATCTAGATTTTCATTGACTATATATGATGAAAAAACGTGTGATGCAGGAAATGTTGAAGAGACTGTTGAAACAAATAAAAATGATAAAAACAAAAAGAAAGTAAAAAAGAACAAAAACAAAAACAAAAACAAAAAAGAAAAGCATATAAGTTTAACAAAAGGGTTATATATGAATTTAACTGTAATATATTTGTATAATTATTGTCTTTTATAGATTGATGGATATAATAAGACTGTATTAAGTGACATAGATAATTACGAATTATTTACTTTATTGTCTACTTTAATGAATGTACCAACATCAAAAATAACAGTTGAAGAGGTCAATTTAATCAATAATAAACTGTCATATAGATTTTATATTAATGAAAATAAGAAAATATGTAAGGAAATTAGAAAATCAATGAAATGGGCATTTCCAAAAGGTGATTTACATCCTTTTATTCAACATTTTACATTAGGTGAACTAAGTAATACAAAAATCTCTATAAGATATCTTGGTGATGACTCTTCAGGTGGTTATAAACTTTTATCATTCCATACATTAGGAGTTTGTCTACTTTATCTACTGTATTTATCAATAGTGCTGATTGTGATATACATGTCTTGTCTTTATATAGTTGGATGTTATTATATTGGAAAGAAATATATGATACCCTTTGTTAAATACTTAATTAAAACATAATTTTTGTTTTTTATATACACTACAACCTTTTTTAGTGTGATTTGACAATTTATCCAAAAACTGAACAAAAAAATCCCCATAAAATAAAAAAGAATAATTCTATGGAATTGGTATTGTTATTTATTTCTATTTGTACAGAATATTAACCATTTCAATGAAATAAAGAAGAAAATAATAGTTGCAATTAGTTTTTCATGTTTATCAGAAGTATTTTTTCTATTTACATTAAAAAAAAGGTATCTTCAATAGGATTATTCGTTTTAATGATTAGAAGTAACATGCTGTTTTCATTTTATTTGGGAACTGCTGCTATTTTTAGTTTTGTATCACCATGGTTTGGTTTACTGGTAATAAAATACCGACGTGCGATTATACTATCATGGGTATATAATTAAATTGTATATAAATTAGTTCAAATTTACAAATGTTGCTGTTGTTGTTCTATTCGTATTAATAATAGCATTATGTTTCTATTATAGATAATATACGCAGTAGTGGTATTTATAATGGAGGTTCAAAAAGATAAGTGGGATTATTTAGGATTATACTTGTTACTCACGGCTTTTCCTATCATTTTTTCTGTATATTATAATAAATATGCTTTATTATTATAATAGACAGTTTCATTTTGTGTAAGTAAGAGTGTAAATATAGAAGAATCATATGTTCCATTAGATGATGATTAAATTTTGCATATATAATAGTGATATTTGATTTATAACAATTTTATATATGTTCTTTATTACTTAGAATAAATAATGTAAATAATTACTAAAGTTGTATTTATTTATTATCAATTGTTGTGTATTTTTGGTGATACTTCTATAATAAATTCATTTTCCATTGGAACAACTCAATCTTCCAAAGAGTGATTAAATCATAAAAAAACAGCTAAATTTCAATGCTTATCCCAATTTCTTTTCTCTTAAATAAATATGCGAAAATTGATTTGTTACGAGATTCAATTCTATAAACAAAATATCTGAAAAAACAAAATTACATTTTGAAAATGATTAATTCAAAATAGATTTGAAAGAACAATTTTGATTTCTTATGGGAACATCACCTAGTTTTATTAAAGAGTGCACTTACATCGTCCCAAATTCTGCAGACTATGAGCATGGATACGTATATTGCTTCATTTGATTTATAGGGACCGATCTACAGACATAGTGGTTGTGAAAATGGTTTGGTAGAAAATAAATGGCCTGACTGTTATACACTCTATGATTTGTTCAAGTATATAATAGTTGTTTCTTACTTCTTATAGTTATGGAAGTAAACATTATGGTAAAGAACCTTGTTTTGGTAGAAGACGTCTTATAGATGGAAAATTAGAAAGAGTCTTTACATTCTTTACGTATTGTAACTCATTTACAAATTATTTAGATATTTTGAGGTTGGACAAATGGTTAAAAGTTTTGGAAGTGGTTTAAAAAACCTAAAATTAGTAAATGCAATAAAAGGAGATGGAGTTCACAAGAAACAAGATGGTAGTGATTTTGAATGTATAGGTATCTACTGTCGTAATTGTTATGAATGGTGTGTTTGTGAGTATGGTAGTTTCTATAATAACTATACAATTGTTCCATTATACGATACATTAGGAGCTGATGGTTTAAGTGTAATTTTAGATGAAGTTGGTTTTAGTACGATAATGTGTGGTGAAAAGGAATTAACCAATTTAATCAACCTCTTGGAAACTCAAAAACATGATACTTTAAAGAATGTTATTACTGTTGATGAATTATCAGAAGAATTAAAGAAAAAAATCAAAGATTTAAACTTGAATTTATTCACTTTCAATGATATAATAGAAAGTGGAAAAGAACATCCAATTAGTGAAAATGAATTGTCTTTACCAAAGAGAGAAGATACTGCATTAATTATTTATACAAGTGGATCTACTGGAACTCCAAAAGGTGTTGTTATCTATCACAGATGTTTAGCTTCATTAGCTCAATCCAGTCAACTACATGATGATAGAACGATGGGTGTAACTGGTGATTTTTATATATCCTACTTACCATTACCACATGTATTTGAACAGTTTATTATTGGAAATATTCTAAGTGCTGGTGGTGCTATTGGTTTTTATAGTGGTGATAAGAGACTATTGATGGAAGATATATTTATACTAAAACCAACTATATTTGCATCTGTTCCAAGAATATTCAGTAGAATGAAAGATCAAATTGAAATGACTGTTAAGAAAACTGGTGGATTTGTAGAGACAATGTTTAATAAGGCAATTACTGCAAAACAAGCTGCTTTAGATGATGGATACTTAACTAACAGACTATATGATAAATTGGTATTTTCAAAGATTAAAGCCAAGCTTGGATTTGACAGAATAAGATGGATAGTAAGTGGTTCAGCTCCATTACCAATTGATACTTGTAGATTCTTACGATGTGTATTTGGTTGTCCATTATTTGAAGGTTATGGTATGACAGAATCAGGAGGAGGTATTTGCTGTGGTGAATTAGACGATGTTTCACGATTTGGTAGTTGTGGAGGACCAACTCATTGCTGTGAAATGAGATTAGTATCAGTACCAGAGAAACATTATTCTGTTGAAGATAAAGAACATACTAGTAATACTGGTACAATAGTATGTGATGGAAGGGGTGAGATATGTTTAAGAGGTTTTAATGTTACTCCAGGTTATTTTAATAGACCTGATTTAACTAAAGAGACTATAGATGAAGAAGGGTGGTTTCATACTGGAGATATTGGTTTGTGGGATGATAAAGGAACAATCCATGTGATTGATAGAAAGAAGAATATATTGAAACTATCTCAAGGTGAATATGTAGCTATAGAATCATTAGAAAATGTATTTATATTTGTTATATTATTATTATTAATTAGATATATCAATCATCTCAATATGTTGATCAAATATTTGTATATGGTGATAGTTATAAGAGTTGTTTAGTTGCAATTATTGTTCCTGATTATGGTAGTTTGAAATTATGGTGCAAGGAGAAAGGATATAGAGAAGAAAGCTTTCAATCATTATGTCAGAGTGATGCAGTTAAAGAATTAATACAAAATGACTTATTAAGAGTTTGGAAAGAAAAGAAATTGAATGGTATAGAAAGATTAGCTGCTATTAGTATTCATTCTGATGCTTTTACAGTTGAAGATAACTTATTAACACCTACAATGAAACTTCGAAGAAATGATTTATCATCTAGATATAAAACTGAAATTGATCAATTGTATGAAGATGTAAAGAATAAAAAGTGATTTTATTGTTGATATATATTATAAATAACATGTTATAAAAGGCTTTGTCTATGTATATGGATTTTGTTGTTGTTAATCTTACCAAATTCAATTCCTTTAACAGTATAATCATATAAAATATGTATATAATAAATATATCTAACAATAACTATTTAACATTTGCATATTCATTGGATGGAGTAACAATCAACATCTTCTCATGCAAAGCTGTTCTACTTGATTTAACAATCATATTCTTTGTAGATTCTTGACTCTCTTTATTTGATTCTTTTGATCCACCTGATTTAAAATCTTGAGATGCTGGTGTAAAATCTGATAAAGCCATTTTCAAACTTTGTTTTTCATTTCTACAAACATGGGCACTAGAATTGACTGAGAGATTATATGATTCTGCTCTTGAACTACCACTCTTTGGGTATATATGTGAATTCTTCTTTATAAATCCAGATCTATATATATATGAATTAATAACAGTAAATATATATACGAAGAACCATTACTATCTGTTGGTGATATATCATCATTTACTTTCAATGTTCCATCTACGTTTTCTAAAACTGTTTTATCTTTTACATACACATTACGATTCAATAATGACTGACAAGTTCCGTTTTCATCACTCTTTATATTCTCTAATCTTATCTTTTTGGATACTGGTATAACATTTCTTGATTCTTCATTTATCCCATGCAAATCTGTTCTTGGTGAATGCTTAGTCATTGATTTTGGAGGGAAAAATGGACTATATTTAGAAGAATCAGATGTCTTAGATTTAGATTCTTTAGCATTCTGAGCATTTAAATAATACAAATGTAATTTTTCTCCCATAATTATTACAGATATGAATGTAGAAACTAATGATATTCCCATTCCTATTAATATTTTTTTCATACTGAAATCTGAAATAAACAAAGAGGAAGGAGCTATAATTAATACCCCAAATATTACAGAAAAATTAAAGATCTTAAATAATATGTATAGAAAAAGATATATATAACAATTGCTGAATAAGTTATACTCATCGATTCATTAAACTCTGGATCAGCATTTCTCAATCTAAAACTAGAGTAAAGCAGCATTAAATAAAATGTTAAAAACACAATTATTGCAATAACTCCAAGTGGAATATTAAATACACAACTCTTAATTATTACTGTTCTTTCTACTGTAGTATCATCTCCAACAATTTCTGTTTTTATACTATTAAATGAAATAATATATATTGATAATATACCTTGGCTGAACAGCGAAATTCCATATTATTGTGTATATTGTAAATAGTATAGTAATTATCATTACATTATAGAATAAATCGAACTGAGTCACTTTTACTTTTTTAATTCCTGTATTATTCAACACTTTATGCACTTTAAAAATCTTTATAAATAAAGTTGATAGTAACAAAATTGCAGAAAAAAGGAAACAAATAATCTGCCCTATACAATGTGTTTCATTTTCAGGTATGATACTTAAATACATAGCCGAAAATGATAAAAATACTGAGGAGATTATTACTAAAATACAAAATACAGGAAAAGCTCTTCTTATAATCTTCGATTTTCTTTTCACTATTACAAAGACTAAAAATGATAAGTTTAATAATCCATTTATTACATTAGCAGCATATATAATTTCATCAATCCCTTTTCCAGCACTAAATAACAAAATGGGAGGTCCATAATATGGTAAATCATTTTGATCTTTTCTGTATGATGTTGGATATGTTGCAATTACTGATAATGTTAAATGATTATTAATTTGACTATAGTAATGATCATGAATAATTATATTAGAAGTGGCAATACTTACCTGAACTCCATAATTTAAAAAACTGTTCTTGTACAACAGATACCTAAATATAGTCTTATCTATATTAACATATTCCTTTTTATATCCAACACACAAATCTATTCCTTTAGATAACATTTTCATTGCTAATGATGAGTAATATATAAAATCATTCACATGAATTTGATTATAAGAATTATCTTTAATTAAATTGTTATAACTTTTTGTTACTAAATTGTAAGGCATATAAGAATAAATTACATAATGATGCTTTAATGTATTCTGATAATTAAGAAATACATCATAATCTGGAAATACGAAATGCATTGTAATAGATGAACTTGTCAACTCTAAATTCTCATATGCACTGATTATATTTCTCAAACATTCTTCACCAAAGTGAATTACAATTACTATAACATTTATTATTAATTCATATAGATATTATACCTGCAATCTTTTCATTTGATGTTGAATATTCTCTAAACCTTTCTTTCACGATTTCTTCAGCATTTATACATTCATCAAGTACTATTACATCCAATAGATTATACTCATTTCTCATTGTTTTGTTCAACATATCCAATCTAAGTAGAATTAAGAAAAACAATCAAATCATCAAATAGAATAAAGAAAAAAGATATACAGGACATTTTGATAAACCAATCAAAATAACATTCTTCATCATCATCTTTTTAAATTGATCATCTATAATATCATACGCTACAGTATCAACAAACGAAAATGAAATGATATTACTTTGTAACAAACTCTGTTTTGTTCCACCTGTTATGTGGAATAATAAAGTTCTATTAAAATCATATCTTACTTTTTCAAGATTATATGGGAATATAAAACCAACATATGCAAAATATTCATCTTGATTACTTTCAACTATTTCTTTTAATTCATCTGTTGTAGTATAACTCTTTGAGAATAATTGAAATCTATAATCATATATTTTTTCTTTATTAATTTCATTCATTTGGTAGTAAAATGTTAAAAACATATTAATTGATATCATTGGTTCAACAGGAGAAAGAATAAACAATATCTTAAATACATATTGATCTTTAGCAGCAACATCTACATCTAATAAACATCTTTTGGTATTAGAATAAGGATTATAATTGTAAGGATATATCGGTGTTTCTTGTGAATATTCTAGAATGAATTTTGGTTTTCTATAAGTTGTTTTTATTTTTGAAACAAACAACAATTGTTCAGGTTTTCTACCTACTGTAATATATACTAAACCATATGGACTTATTGTCTTTAAATTATTGTTAAAAACATACCATAAATGATCATTTATTTCAAGCCCATTTGCATCATTAAACAATCGATTCATCAATTGCATTGTCGTTATTGCTATATGTTGTGGATATTCAATTATATAACTATCTGAATATATATGTTCATATGCAATTGATATATCTCGTGATACACTACTATATTTATAGTTCAAATCTGTATTACTAGTATTTGCTAAACTATCAAAATATGGACTAATAATATAGAAATTATTTATAAGATATAAGTCTCTAGTTTCAATTTGTAAAGTACATAAATCTGTAACTATCATATTACTACTACTATTAAATAATTTTATAAACCATTCAAATGTTTCAGCATCAATATGCAAAACAGGACCAAATAGTAATAGAATAACATCTGTATTATTCTTTAATAGATTAATAATTGGCTTTTCTGATAATCTATTATTTAAATCAAACGACAAAGATCTAATATCTTTAAACGGATAGTTTGATAATTGAGGGTATAGAGATGTGAAATATCCTGAATATTCTTCATTATAAATGATTGTAATATATCTGTTTTTCTTTATCACGAAATTGGTGAAATGATATCCAAGTTCATATGGAAAATAATTCATAAATAATATATTCTTTTCGCATACTTCTCCAGGATGAGGCAATAAGTATACAAGTATCTTATTTGTATGATATAATAGTGGCAAAAAATACTGTTGTACATATTTATAGTTCAAAACAGCAAGGAAAACTGTTGTTTTTATACTTTCAAAAGATGCTATTATATCTTTATAATAGTACATTTGTAAATGTATATAATGATCTAAAATTCCACCTTTCATATTCATATCTCCTATATATCTGTTAACAGAAGATACATAAGCTCTTTCATAAGGTGTCATATCCACTAAAGGATTTTCTAATATTATTCCAAAGAAGAATAATTCCTTTACATATACATACTGCTTGCTAGGATCATCGTTATTATCACCACCTTCATTATAATCAACTACACTTATTTTTCCTGATGTAATATTCTTTTTATGACATATTTCATGGAATTGTATTAGTCCATGTCTGATAGTATATTTATCTTCCTTATAATTAATAAAGTAAAGATCTCTTTTAACAATATTTGAATGAGATATAGAAATAGTAGAATAAGGTGTTTCAATTGATATATTATACATTGGCAAATCTTTTATTGTGTAACTATTGTATGAAAATAGACGCTTTATATATTCTACATATATCAATGCTACAAATGATTCTTCATTTTCTATATCTTTTTGATGTTCTTGTCCTTCTTTTGATTCACTATATTTCTCAAAATATTCATAAACTAGATAATCTGTGATGTTATTATCAAATATATATCCTTGTTGTTGAATAGATTTATTAATACCATATTTGTCATATGTTACAATTATATAATTACTTATTTCTGCTCTACATGAAGCTAATGCTGTTAATGACAGTCTTTCACTACATGTATAAAACACTTTGTTACGATGAAGGAATAAATCATCTTCTTGACAAATACTATCAGCAAAATACTTTAAAACATGTTTGTATAAAAGACTAATAACATTGAAGGATTCTGTTCCAACATAATTAACAATGAAATTATCTATATCCTTTTCATAATCTTCTTCATCCACTAAATAATATATCACATCTAAGAAATATAATTCAGCTTTTATTCTTTTAACTAATACTTCTGACATTTGACTATATATTACAATGATTTTATTATAATAATGATTATTGGTAATATATTCAACAGCAGGAAAAATGGCTTGTAATGCACTTGATGAGCATATTAAATTCTTTGATACTATACAATCTATACATGGATATATATTAAAGTAAAGAATTTCAGTACCATCAACGTATTTTTTCACTAATTCAGTTTCATATTTTGACATTCCTCCAATAACCACTTTCAATCTTTTCATACTTAAAAGTGATGTAAATGCTCGAAGAAAATCAGAATTTGTATAACAATCATAAGTTACAATAAATGTATATAATTCTTCTATAAATAAAATAAATTTATATATAAATATACCATTCATAATATAGTAATTAATTGCGTTTACAATAGTCAATACAACTGGTCTTGTATAACTAATTAAATCATCATCATTAACACTAAATAACAATCCAATTATATTAAACTGAACTTTTGTTGTTGAAGTCTCTTTTTTATCATAATCCACTATACACAGCAATCCTGAATAAGTGCCCATATACCAAGGATAAGGATAGATATATGATTCAATTTCACCAGAATAAGCTTTAACAAATTTCAATTTATCACTATCATCTACTAAAACTACATACAGATCATTTGTAGATGATAAATATTTATTTATATATTGTTCATGTAATCCAATTCTGTATTTCTTATTCACTATCTCCTCTAAATTATACAACAAATTGAATTTTCCAATTGATTTAACAATAGTAAAATACAATTCCATAGCATTATATCCAATATAATTAAAATATGTTGGAGTTCTATTATACGACCTATAAAATCCATTTTCGAAATCCATAAAATTCAATTCCAATAAATCAGCAAAATATCTATCTATTGAAAAAACATTTCGTGTATTATAACTAGCATTACTATAATATCTAAATAAATCTAATGTGCAGAATGAGAAAGTGTCTAATTTACTCTTTGATGATATATAGTTAAAAACTGATGGTGATAAATATGGTATTGTATTTAATACTAATACATCACTATCAAATACTCCATCTAAAAAGTTTCTGACGCTGTTTATTGTTGGATTAACCAATATCATACTACGAAATCCTAATATCTTGGAATAACTTCTGAATAAATTGGAATAGACATCATTTATATCTACAGCTAATAAGAGAATGTGTTTTACATTTTTTGCATAGAAATGATTTAACAATGTTGTCATGACATTAGCTTTATTCTTAACAGTAGAGAAAATATGAGTACTACAAGTTCCAACATCATCATTAAATGAAAATAACACTCTATTATTCTTAGTGAGGAATGGCTCCATGAATATTGTACATTCCTTTGTAGTACATCCGAAGAATACTACCATATCAGATAAACTTGAATAATAGTCCAGATAATAATCTATAAGCGGTGATTCTATAAACGTAGTTGTCATTCCATTCAACATATTGTTATATTTATTCATTGTATAAGACATTCCTCTAAATATTTGACTTAAATTTTCTGAGCCATCATCTATAAAGACAAATACAACCATTTCTCCAAGATTTGTACCATAATACACATCACATTTTAGTTGATACAAAACATTATGATTATAATGATAATAAGGATTTGCTTCAATGATATTACCAGATGTGTAAGCTAATTTAACACCTAACCTATTGGTGTTATTATAAAATCTTCCAATTCTGATAGTTCTCGATATATGATTTGAATAATCTAACAATATTAATCCTTCTGGAGCTTCATATTCTAAAATAATTGGATCATTACCTATTGCTGTATGAGTCAAATAAAAATAAAACTCAAACATATAAGCGGCAGTAAAAGCAACAGAACTAACATTTGAAAGTTTTAAATAACTAAATACTGATTCATCAGTCCAAATTGAATAATAAGGTAGATGATATTCAGGATGATAATTACATACAAAGTGATTATTGATTAAATATTCTATTGGATATTGCAAAGATGAGAAATAATCCATATTAATATCAAATATTTCATATTCAAATTCACTATACAATTTTGAATATCTATATAGCTCACCATAGAATTTTAAACTATTCGTTCTATTCAAATCTACTATTAAAGCACATTTTGTATTTCTTAATCTAATCTCATCAAATATAACTCTATATTGTTTTTCATTAATATAATAAACCTCAGCATAATCAACATAATGCGAATTCATTGCACAATCAAAAAACTCAGATGAATACCATCCCTGTAAACTATCATCTTTATCAATGATTAAGTTAGTATTTGTGATTTTTGAAGAATCAATAAAATCTCCAATTGTTACTACCTTTTGATGAAGTGGCATTCCTAAAATAATGAAGTTCTTATTATAACATTCCTGATAAGTTGTATCATACACATACAAAAATAATGTTTCTGTACTTTCCACTGCTTTTGATATAATTTCTCTTGCTCGTAATGATGGATATCCACCAAATATTGCAGTTACTTTATTATCAATTAATTCCTTTATTATACTATACAATTTCTGCATATCATCACCACAATCATAAGAACTGATGATATACTTTGTGTCATATGACAAAAAATAGGTAAAAAAGTCTGAAGATAATGTAAAAGCATATGCTACACTTGAATATATATCTTTGTATTTACCAGTAAAAGGATGAACAAAAGCAATACGAGTAGTATATGGAAATAATACCTTTTCAGCATTTTCATCACAATAATAAAAATTGTCATGATAAGTTATTGAAAAAGGATGTGGATAGTAATTATTAGCTTCTTCATTAAGTTGAACCAATTTCGTTCCTTCCTTATTGTAATATCTTATAATCACTTTTTGAGAAACATACAAATCATAAGTAATTGAAATAGAACCTAAAACAGTTTCATAATCTCTTATTAGTGTTATTTCTTTAATTGAATTAAACGATATTGTATTTTCACTCAAATAATTTGAATATAATATTTGTGTTAATGCAAACAAAATAGCACTATTATCATCGTATAACATTTCCATTCCAAAATAACTTTGAAGAAAATGAATATAACTAACAGTAAGAGTAAATGAACTCCTAGGATAAAAGTTTTCTAAATATAACACCCTATTGTATACAATTGTATCTCTCAACTGTAAGTAAATAAATTCTGGTGAATTTTTAATCAGCATATAATACAATACATTATCATCACTTAATAAGTATTTATATCCTAATCGAATTAATTCTTTATTTAAATTATCATCATCCACTAGTAATACAATTAATCCACCATATGGAATATCTCTTCTAATACCTTCGAATAAATGGAAAATCTTTAATGTTGATGTATCAGAGGATGAAATTCTATATATCAACTCAGTGATATTATAATATGATAGTATCTTTATCACCATATCTATATAAGTTACAGAATATTCACTATCATCTACAATAAAACAAATTGGTTTATCCCATTTCTGTAAATGTATAAACAAAGACATTATTTCTTGTGATGCTATACTTCCACCAAATATTCTAATATTATTATATAAACAATATATATTCTATACATATTATGAGGACACATTTCACCTATTGTTTGATATGGATATAAAAAAGGAACATCTTTGCCAATTAAGTAAGATTGAAAAAATGTGATACATTCTTCATAATAACAACCTGCAATAGATGAAATAGTATAATTATTCAGATATTCATCTAAAACACCTTTATAATCATTAAGTTTCAATGGAGAATCATATTGTAACATCAAAATTCTCTATTGCATAATATTATTATGATAAATATATACCATTGTTACATTGTGAGTCAATGACATATTATAAGTTGCAGATACATAACCTTGTAATGTAACAAAATCATGTAAATTATCACCATTGTATAAATACAGTAAATAGTAAACTTTTGATTCTACTAATTCACCAAATTCACATCTATATACATCATCGTTCATCAATTCATTATTGGGATTTCTTATATCAAAAGGATGAATCATATTTCCTTTATTATTGAATTTTGTATTAAATAGCGGAGATATTAAGTTAGAATTTGTCCTATGACTTAATTTAAATTCTTTATTTATAATTTGAATTACATAAACATTACTAGCTATGCTTTGAGATCTAGTAAACACAATACTATCTTTTGCACTATCTATCAATAGGTTATTTTTATTTCTTATAAACTGTATTGATGAGTATAAATCAAGAATATAGGTGTGAATATAAAATGAATTATTTACAGCGTATGGAAATGTATGGTTAAAAACTTCAAACTTTCTTCCATAATCTTCAAACGCAGTATGAAGTTTAGTATTACTTTGTATATTTAAATTATTGTGATATGTTGAGATGATATAAACATTATCTAATTTGTCTAAATAGTGCAATACATCTGCTTCATCATTCTTCACTATAACGAAAGTAACATCAGATAATAATGGAGATATTTGAGCATTTGTACCTGCTTCTAGTGTAGAAATAAGATATGATCCTTTACATTCTGCATTAATCTTTGGAATAGTAATAGTCAGAATATCATTATCTGAATAATAAAATAAAATGTTAAATCTAATGTAAAGTACATTTCCTTTTAAATGTTTGAGTAAATTCTTTGAATAACTATATAATATAAATTGCTACTTAATTATACATATCATCATAACCAATTATACATAAATTCATTTCTTTTCTTTCATACAGCGCTGTCAAAGATAATGTAACATTATTTATTCCAGCAATTGTCTGTTCTAATGAATCTCCCATCTATTATTAATATAATATTGATATAAATACATTTATGTAATTAGAATAGCATAATTTTTCAGAATAATACCAATAATTGACAACTAAAGAATCTGTGTCTTTTATATCATCTTTAAATTTATACATAAATTCATCTCTATAAACATATAACATAAATCGACATGAATATATACGTTAATGGAAGTATAAGGTAGGATATTTCACTTTTAATATGGTTAACTGTATTGAATACATTTTTCATACAGTTATAATCATCAATTCTACAAGAATAATAAAACAATTTTGGAAGAACTTCATTTATTCCCATTATAAACATGTCTTGAACTAAATTAAATACAGAATAATAGAAATAGAGTGAATTCTCTGTTTGATGTGGAAATATTATATGAACATAAGCCATAGGCATAATACTTATCTTAGACTCTAATCCATCACATTTTTCAATGGTTTTAGATGTGAAATTATAGTCATAACCATAAGTATTTTGAACAAATGGTGAAGTAACTATTGTTTTAATGTTATAATCATTATTAGTATTATCAATTAAATAAAGAGATGTGAAGCCCATTGTATAAAAATTACTACCAATTGCTGTTCCATTTGCTTCTACATCTTCAACAGTAAAACAATGCTTATACTCGTTTGAGTAATAGCTTGTACATCTCTTTATTGCATCAATTATCATTTTTACAGCATTTTTACCTATTCTGTAGTCAATTGTATATTTTGGATCGAATTTTATATAATATTTGATGGGAATTACAGATTCATCAACGGGATTGTTACTATTCATTGAAATGAAATAGAAGTTATTAATATTAATCTTATAAGCAAAATATTTATAAGGTGATGAATGACTAAATGAAATGAATAAACTCAAATTTGGATTTCCATCATATAGTTTAAAAAACTCATATGAACATTTACCTTGAGCTCCATGTAAGATAAGATGAACTATAAACAATATAAATATTATTATTATTATATATATACCTTTACTTTCTGCTTTTAATATATTCACAACTTCTTGAGTATTTGACAAGTCTTGTTTTAACTGATAGTACCTTACTAGATATATAATCATATAATCACTACTCTCAATCATATTATATAAATAATCACCATATCTTCCTTCAGAATAAACTACATATAATATTTTATAATCCAGAGTTTTAGGTATTCTATTATAATCAACAGAGATGAAGAAATGAAATTGTGAGTATATTATAGAATTGAGAAATACTACATGCGAATTACATATATTACCTTCTGTTTCTTCAACATCAAAAAGCAAAATATCCAATCTATCAAGAGTTGGTAGTATTTCAGAAAGTAAATCACTTTCTATTGCTGCGAAAACTGTATCTAATTTGTACATAGATGAAAAGTTATTTAACTACATAATATAATAACAAAAACTAATTAAAATACTAATTCATTTAATTCATCTACTGAATCTGGAATTGTCTTTTTTATAATCCTCAAAGTATATATGTTTTCACTTTTAGAGAAATATGTAAATTCTGATGCTATTACATCCAGTGAAGATGCAATTCCATCAACTTTTTCATTCATATATTCACTGTACAGAATAGCTACATACTTTACATCTAATGTTTCTATATTACATAATTCTTGATGAGTTATATTCGATATTATTGGTGAATATGATCTATCATCTAAATCAGAATATACATTAAACTTCTGAACCATATCCAATTTATTTGCATTATTTACTTTAAACAGATAATAATCAGAATAAAAGAAGTTATTCTCACTAAAATATAATATTGTCTCTGGAGTAGTAACATTCTTTCTATATTCCTTCTTTATAATAACACCATCATAAAATACCATTTTATCAATACAATCAAGCCAATGTTTCATCATATAATATGTCATATACAGTGATATTGATATTGTATCTGAATCACCATATTCTGATTGATATAATTGTGTAAATTCTGATGATTCAATATCTTCAACATAATTCATAAATAAATAATTACTTACAGCATTTGCATTGGATGAATATACACTTTTTACTGAATCATCAAGTGAATAAATAACAACTCCATTAACACTTTCACTATTTAGTTTATTGAGTAGATTATCAGTGTCTGTTCCTATTAATGATGAAACAATACTTCCTCCATTTGGTAACATTTGCTTGATTTTACTTACAGCATCATCTACAGAAGTGAATGTGATTGATCCACGATATTTAACACTTTTAAAATTGTAATTATTTGATGGGAGAAACAAATTATCAAAACCATCTGATAAATCACTTTCATAATTCAAAATTACGGTATTTCCATTCAATTGTGACAATAACATATGAATTTCATGAATGAATGTACCAGCATATATTGAGTATTTACTACACTGCATGTTTGTATAAATATCTGGAATTATAAGCAGTACTTTACTATCAAGATTCATGTCATAAATTTGCTCCCGACATAGAGGATTTGAGTATAAAAATAAAAGATGTAGTGCTTTAGAATACACATAATCTG
The DNA here is from genome assembly GCA_002245135.1 of Proteromonas lacertae. Taxonomy (NCBI): domain Eukaryota; class Bigyra; order Opalinata; family Proteromonadidae; genus Proteromonas; species Proteromonas lacertae. The sequence goes on from NGBS01001164.1 coordinate 19,986, forward strand.
CTACAGTCTTACATTCATTAGCATTTGTTATATTCTTGTTTATAAATATAAAATTGTTACTATTTGATTGGTGTGTATGATTTGAAAATGCAAGATTAAAGGATTTATAAATTAACTCTGACATCTTAAGATATGAAGGTGTAACATCAAGTACAACACCTACATTGATATTTTGTGTGATTAATGCTGATGAAAAAGTTAGATATATAAAGAAAATTAACAAATACATAATGATAAAATATAACCGTTTCGTAACTATAAAAATGAGATATATAATGCTAAACCGAATAAAATTTGTTTTAGAGGATAAGACCAAACAAAAATATTGTAACAAATGTATATAGATTAAAATAATATTTACATAATTTATTAATCGCTATCTTACTCTACTTCATCCAAGTCGCTATTAAATAATAATAATAATAATAATACTCCATCATATCCTCCTTAATAGCCTTCTTGATCAACAAATGCCTAACCAATAAACCAACACCAACTCCAATCACAAGTAAAATAGCAAGCACTATCAAGGCAATATATCCAGGGTGTAGACCTTCATCATCTTTATGATATTGAACATCTGAAAAAGAAACTTGTACTTTTGTTACTGGTTCATACAGCACATTACTACGTATTAGTTCATCTACAATATAATGTATAATAATAATATATACTTTGAAATTCTTCACTAATTAAATAACTATATGGATTGTCGTTTAATACATTACTTACATTATATCTATCATCAATAATAAACCGAATAGATAATGTTAAAGTATCACCATACAAAGATGTACTTGCAATAAGAACTTCCTCTAATGGCATATGCAAATTATCAGATACTATTTTTCTTATTGCCATTTCAGATTCATGATCATATATTGATCCTGTAATTATTGGAGAAAAAATAACTTTGAAATTCAAATTAATCTTTCCTTTAGCTGGATTTGAACTTAGTGATACACAATCAGATCTATCTATTTCATTCCATATTGGAGTAATATCATAATCATCACCACATTTTCTCTTCTGATAACCAGCATAACCTCCATTACAATGAATTATCGCATAACTTCCTCTTTCAGTGTAATTCCAAACACCTTCAGCTTCACAGACTATTAAATCAACTCTCAGTGTAAATGATGTATTGACAGAACCAATTGTATTTTTACCAATCACTGAATAAGTTGTATTTGGGTATGGAATTAATGGAGTGCCAACTAAAGAACCATATAATGGATCAAATTGAACACCATCTGGAAGATTTGGACTAATATAATACTTCCTAATTGAATTAATTACTGTTGGTTTTGTTTCATTCATTGTCACATTTCTATACAAGATTATTGGTGATTCATAAGTTAAATTCATTGGAGGTAATGCTTCACATTCTGATCTATCTATATCAGACCATTCAGGTTTATTATTCATCTCATTACGAATACAATCTCTCTTTTGAAAACCACTATAATCTATTCCACAATGTATTAAAGCTTTATTACCTATCATTGTTCTTGGCCAATCATCTGATTTTAAACATGCTACATCTTCTATTTGCATATATAAATATGTGAAAACAATTTCTATTCTTCCATTAACTTTATATTTTGAATTACCTGCTGTTATATTAAACCATTGCCATCTCATTGAGCTTTTTGGTTTTCCTGTTATTTCTCCTGTTATAGTATTGAAGATTAATCCATCTGGTAAATATGGCTTTATTGAGAAAGAATCAGCATATCCTTTAATAATTGGAGCTGGAATATTAACCTCTTCATCAACATATAAATCAACATTACTTGGATTATAACTAATAGCATAAGTTGATCCAGGAGTACAATCAGTTTCATCAGCTTCTTCCCAATAAGGATTCAATGAATCTTCACAATCTCTATATCTAGTTCCAATATAACCAGGAGCACATGGAATAACACATTTTGTGCCTCTTTTTGTTTCTATCCAACCATCTTCATCAGGTAAACATATATCCCATAAACTCATAACAAATTGTAATGAAGTTAAATGAATAATTGGATCACTATTTGTAGTGTCAATCACATCAAATAATATCTCATTGAAATATGTATTTATGCTACTTAATATTATGGTTGAATCAACTGTTTCATAAACATATCCTTTTTCTTCATTGATTGTTGTATATCTTTTTGCTGTATCATTTTTACCATAAATCACCCAATTATTTGGTGAATCTTCATTCAATTTGGCTGTACTAATTATCATTTTATTCATATAAGATGCTCTTCGGAAATGACAATATATTTTCACTTTATTATAACCTTGTAAGTTGAATGTATTAGAAGGATTATTATCAACCAAATTATTAGCATTTGTACTATCACTTTCAATTGATGAATTACATTTTACACCTTGAATCAATGAAGATAATCCTTCTGTCACTGTTACTTGCATATCAAACTGTAAAAATGAATTAATACTCTTCTCTCTGTATAATACAACACTTATACAATTCAAACCATCGTTTATATTATGCGATATTAACAGATCAACACCTGTGAATTTTACACTTCTTTCTCCTATTATTACATCATTATTATTGATTCTATCTCTCCATACTTCTATACCATTCATAAACACTTTGATTCCTTCTTCATATTTGAATGATAAATGTAATGAATTATAACTCAATATACCAATAAGTCTAAATTCCTTCTTAAAATACATTTTTCTATTTTGTAATTGTGGGAATGAATATACAGTTCCTTCTTCCCAATTTGTTTTATCATAATTCAATTCCAGCCAATCATCTTCTGGCTCATTGTCTAAGTTATAATAACTGATTTTATCACCAGGTATTACTATATTTGATAAAGTGAATGAATATGTTTCTTTTTCTTTAAACAAGCTAAATGTATGTTCTATTACTCCTCCTTCATATTTTATATATACTGGATTACTCCATCCGTTTGATTCACCTTCTAATGTCAATTCATAATTACCTTCCACTACACAATAATAATCAGTATATAGATGATTATTCTCTTTATAATTAGATTCATATACTTCATTTGTATCTTTATTCACTAATTGATATTTCTCATTAATAATGTTTGTTACTCCAGTTTGATGTTCTATTACTACATAAAACTTTGGCGATTTACATGTATCAACAGCTAACGCTAATGATTTACTTGAATTACCAATACTATTATACATTGTAAGTGTGTATTCTGATTTAGGGAAATAAACAGTTGGATTTCCTTTAATAATACCAGTTAAATTATCTAAATACAATCCATCTGGTAATTCTGGTTCAATAGTAAAATGTGATACACTGTTCTTATAAACTGGTTCAATTGGAGTAATTTCACTATATAATTCTACTGAGATATAATCAGTTTCATATTTTTCCACTTTAAATCCAATTAGTGAAGGATATGGTAATTCTTCAACACCTATTTGAATTGAACTATGAAATTCTCTGTTGAATTTATCATTTCCATAAATCGTATAAGTTTTTAATTCTTGAATCTCTGTTGGAGTTCCTGTAATAATACCAGTTGTTTCATTTATAGTAAATCCTTTAGGTAATGCTGGAGTTACATAATATTTAATTAATCCATTAGTTCTTTTGAATATAGGAGTATTTGGCACTATTTCTTCGTTCAATGTATAATAATTTAACAAATATGTATATGTTAAATCACCTATATCATCTGAAAACAGTGTCTTTGGAGCAATTTGTGGAGTTGGTTCACATAATTTATTTTGATATGTCAATATAATTCCATGATTACCAATTAATGAAAAATAATCAATTTTCAATTTATAAAATCCTTTTGCTCTAGCTGTATTGCCATCTTTATATTCATTTGTATGACATCCACTATTATCAACAATCACAGTGTCATCATCGACTATTGTTAATGTTGATCCACTTGAACTTTCTAAGCCAAATATCCATTCTCCACTGCATGCTAAGTATATATTTGTATTCCAAACTACCCCAATATATTCATTCAATGATGCAGCAATACCTTTCCATGCATTCTTATCGTTCATATTGAAATTGATATTCTCATCTATTCTTATAGTCTTTATTTTATTATCATCATAATGAGGCATTTCATCAATATCACATACTGTTGAATGCAACTGATAATAAATTCCAGTCAAACCATAAAAGATATGTTCATGAACAACAATATAAATAACAATACTTGAACTTCCATACTTACTTGAACCTGTTAATGTATATTTCTCATAACTTACTTCACTTGATTTTCCACTTATTTTACCAGAATTTTTATCTATTATTAAACCACTAGGTAAACTTTCAGCTATTTCATATGATGTAATTATTCCTCTTGTTACTGGTAATGAACTTTCACAATCAATTCCAATGAAGCAAATCATATCATCAAACTCTTCAATGATTGGATAATTTACACCACATTCACTACTATCTATTATATCCCATTTACCTAATTCAGGTTGATAGATATTATCATTTGTTAAACATCTTCTTTTCTTCATTGCAGTATTTCCTATTCCACAATTCACTGAAGCTGTTAAACCAACTTGTGTTTCTGGAAATCCTGAATTAGCTTTACATTTCTGATAATCAGATACAATAGTCAAATCAAACGTCTTTGTTGTATCTTCAATTGCTTGGATTGTTATTGATGTTTGAGTTTTTGCATTTACAATTCCAGTTATTGTTCCATTTCTATATATTTTCAAACCATCTAATAATTTTCCTTTTGTCACTTCAAAGTTTGCTTGAACGATATTTCCTTCATAATATGGTCTTAATTCACAATATATACCAATATAACATGATAACTGACTCTTTTCATACTCAAATCTGATTGGATGTTCTTCGTGACAGTTTGATATTTCTTCTGACCATTGTGGTGGTGATTGTAATAAACATTCTCTATATCTTACTCCAACTAATGGCGATTTACAATCATTAATGTGCTTATTACCAACTTCAGTTTCTGGATAGTCATTATCAATACCACTACATTTTAATTTGATGTATTTAATAGTAATTGGTGATGATTTTATTGATCCACCTGGATAATATCCTGTTACTACATGAGACTGTTGATTGATTATAATATCTTCATTTGGTATTTTTGATATAACACCATTCAATTCATTGAATTCTAAACCTGGTTGTAATGGTGGATCTATTGATAGATATTGTACTTTACCTCCACTGATTGTTATTGCTTCTGATGGTTCATTCTCTATACCAATATTAAAACTAAATTCACTTTTTGAATAACTGATTGAAGTAGCATAACTTGATACTATTGAAATACTCAAAGTAACAACACTTGAGCCAGCTTCATTAGTTACAGTAATATTCACTTTAACATCATCTACCAAATCAGTTGGCTTTCCACTTATTATACCATTATTTTTATCAACTGCTAAACCTGATGGTAGATTATCGCTTAATGATAATGATTTAACAATATTCTCAATTTTTGGGATTATTGGAGTAATTTGTTCGTTCTGTTTTAACACAATTCTATTATGTTCATATTCAATCGTTGGTCTTAATAAAACACAACCACTCTCATCTTCACTTGTCCATTTTGGTGGAAAACCATAAAGACATAACATCCTTCTTTTTCCACTATATCCATAATCACAATCTGCATAACTAAAACTACCAGATTCTACACTATTGAATTGACCTTTCGTTGGACAGAATAATATTTGAACAACAATAGTAAATGGGAATGCAACTATTGCATTAGAATGAGTTGAAATTAAATTACATTCAGTTACAATCTGTGAAGCTTCTCTTTGAACATAACCAGAAATTGTTCCATTATTAGTAAATAAAACAATACCATTAGGTAATATACAACTAACATCATATTTATCAAATCCACCATCAGTTATTGGCGTATAACTAACAACTTCATCATAATAGAAATACAATACATTACTTTCATAACGACTAATTGTACCTGGTAATTCACAATGATTTATAACATTTTCCCAAGTTCCTGTTTTACTACATTTACGTGTTCTATAACCAGCATATCCTTTTGTACAAGATAGTGTAACTGTATTTGATTGAAATGTTTCAGGCCACTCTTCATTAGCTGGACAACCTAATCTATATTGATTCACAGCATGTAATTCAGCAGCTTGAAAACCAGAAGTATCAGCACCTCTCACTGATATTAATTCATATTTGTATGTTTCAACTGACCTTTTAGTATAAATATCATAAGAATATTTTGATTTTCTTTCTACTGAATCAGGTATAAATGACTGTAGATGTTCTATTTCAAACCATTCTGGATTAGTCTGATCATAAGCACCATACAGTTTAAATGATATTGCATCTCTTTCTTTATTGGATGATGCTATTCCATACACCCAAGTATTAAAACCACATATCTTATCAGGCCAAGAAAATGTTAATACTAAAGGATTATTATTAACATTCAAATCTGAAACATAATATTTTGTATTTAAATCATTATCAAATGAATGTGTAAGAATATCACTATTACTATCTGAAGAGTGTGTTGATTCAGAAATCATATTATTAGGATTTGTTGATGAATATATATATGTTTGAATTACTGAAGTTGAACCACTATTCCAATGAATTGATGTTAATACAACTTTGAATGGATCTTTCATCATTGCTGATTCATCTGTATTGACTATCATACTGATTGTATTTGTTCCTGATATTAATAAACTACTGATAATTTCAACAACAATTGTTTCAGGATTAAATATACACTGTCGTGTTAGTTTTCCATTCAATGACACATATCTTCTATACACTTCATTATCATTAACATATAATATGAATGGACAATCATATCTTATTTCACATTTCAGATATTGCATTTGAGTTAGATCACCTGGAGCTTCAAATGATTTACGATAATAATATTTATGAATATCAATCTTTCTTAATGGGAATAAATTAGTAAAATATTTATCCCAATTTGACTCGCCAAAGTTCATATTCCAACCATCTACAGGTCTATATTGCGAATATTGCCATAAACTTTCTTCACCAATTAATACTTCAGGAACTACCAGTAAATATGTTTTACTTTGGGTATATAAATCAAGTCTTTGATGTAACAAAACATCATCGTTATAATAGAGAGTAATAGAACTCATTATATCCCATGCACTATTGATTGTACTACCAATATCTACATAGAATTTCTTTGCATCAGTACAATATCCTTTCCAATCTTCGTCATTATTATACACACCTTCATAATTGACTAGTTTATTACCAAATGAATCTTGTACTTTTATTATCATCGTATTTCCACTTTCTCCACTATTTATTCTTACTCTTAACACACCTTCTTTACTACACTTTGTTGTTGTAAATGATAATATCACTGTTTCACTCCATCCATAATCATTAACAGCCTTCACATTGATATTTGTTGATATAAAATCAATTAATGATTGTATTGCTATACATCCTGTTTCATTATAGAATGTAAAACCATTTGGAATAAATTCTGATTCAAATACAAAATAAGATGCACTATTCTTTATTGTTGGACATATAAATAATGGTATTCTTAATGTGATAATATAAGATTCTTTATCATACACTATAATAGGTCTATCATTATGAATTTCATAAGATTCTAAGAAATTCACATTTCCATCTTCATATTTATTATATCGAATCAATTTATGATTTGCTTGAACAACGTAATAACCACCATGTAAGGAATGACTTGACAATTTAAATGTAAATATTCCATCATCTTTCAAACATTTCGTTATAGAGAATGATGTAAATGGAGATGGTAAAGTTAAATGTGAAGTTTTTGATATTGAAGATTCTACTTGAAATTCTAAATCATTATTACCTGGAATTAACGACACTCTCAATAAAGACATTCCTTCACTACAATCAGTTATTTCAAATTGAATTGGTATTGATTTTGTACCACTTGGATTAACACATATAACATTATGTTGCTTGGAATAAGATTTATAACCCATTCCTTCTATATTACCATTATTACTATTAAAAGTAAATGGAATTGGTAAATCTGGTAAAACATAGAAATAATAATTTGAAGAATCAGTATTTGTATTGTAAATGATTGTTGGTGAGAATTTGTGATGGATATTTGTTCCTATTTGAATTGATATTGGAGGATATGTAAAATCAGGAGGTAAAATATATTTTTCAATTCCAATTGTTATTTTAGTTTTAACTAATAAATCAGTATTCATTTTTCTGCTGTATAATATGACTGTATATTCTGCTAATGATTGATAAGTTACAGTTGGAGTTCCTGTAATTATACCAGTGAATCTATCAATAAATAATCCTTCAGGCAATTCTGGAGTTATTGAGAATATAAGATCATCATATATCTCTAAACTATAACTAATAATTGGTTTTATTGGCTTTATTTTAACTTGAGAAACGAATGTAACTATTTCATAATCATAATAAAACTCATTTGGTGGTAAATGATAGAACTTTGTATCAACTTCAATATCTTCATTATTACATGATATTTCTAAATCAATAAATGGTAATTTATCTTTATTCATATTCTTACTAACTATATCTATCAGATGATAACCACTCTTTAATGGTAAGGTAATACTGTACTTATTTTCATAACTATTAAGACATAAAACTACTTTACCATCAACTTTAAGTGTAGAATCAATAGTTGAATGTAGATAGAATACATATTCCCCAAATGCATTTGTATGGATAAAGCAATGCCATTTATAGTAATCTACTTTAGAATATTCTAAATATATTCCTTCTATCTTATTGAAGTAAAATGGTAATTCTCTATATTGTCTTAATACCACACTATCATTATTGTCTTTATTATTATATATTTCAAATATTAAACCTTCTTTAAAATATTCTCTGTTCTTATTATTAACTACTTGAATATTAAACTCCACTTTTATTGTTGATAATTGATTCTCAGCAGTAACTGTATATTTCATTGACTTCTTTTCTTCTAATGGAATACCGCTGATTATACAATTATTATCAATTATCATTCCATAAGGCAAATCAGGAGATATTGTACAACTCTCAGGAGTTCCAATTAATGATAATGGAGTAATATTAGATCCAAAACCAACATAAAACACATACTGATATCTTTCATATACTAATTGCTGAATTGGTTCATTGAAATAATAGAATGCTGAATCTGGAATTGCTACTCCTTCATTTGAATCAGATGATACTATTCCTGCATCTATATTTTCCCATCTTATTCTTATACTATTCTCATGAACATCATCATCATTTTCATCATCTCTTCCATTTTCTACATAATATAATATACCAAATTTGTGATAACCTTCTGATAGGTTAATATCAGTTTGATTCTTTATATAATTATTACTATATACTATTGGTATATCCATATTATCAATGAACAACCACATATCTGAATTAGCAGTAATATACAACAGGTAATATCCAGGAATATCTATTTTTATATATCCTTTCCAAACAGCTAAATAGTTTTTAGTTCTTCTAATATTCTCTGGAAATACAAATTCATTTTTGTATGAAAAATCGCATAAATTTGAAGGAGAATATCCTTTTTCATTTACTATTATTCCTGTTGATAAATCATGCCAATAGGGTGAATAAGATGATATTGTATTTGCATAACTCTCAGATGATGAATAAATGCCTTGTAATCTACTAACAACGAAGTTTTTTATAAATATCTTTAGATTAAATGAAACAGTAGAACCAACAGAATTAGTTCCTTCAAAATTGATAGTTGTTCCAATACCATTCAACTCTGTTGGAATTCCATATATTCTACCTGATTTTTCATCTAATGATATACCTTTTGGTAAATTACCTGATTTTATTGATATTTTCTCAAATTCTGTATTACATTTAGGTGGTAATAATTCAATAGGTATATTCAAATTCAATCTTACTTTATTATTATCAAATGGATAACTACAGAATGTTAAAGCTTCAACAACTCTTAGAGTAAAGTCTTGTTCATTATAACCATCACTTCCTTTCATAAATACAACATGATATATTGTAATTAGATGGATTACTGTTGCTTTTCCTGATATTACACCTGTATTACTATTATAAACCAAATTTCCAGGTAGTGATGGTGTAATAATCACAGTATCTGGAGCAGTTTTACATTTCGGATTAATTGTTGAATCTTTTCCTTTTGTAATTGATATTTCTGTAGTATAATAACATTCAGGAGATTCTCCTAATTTACACTGAGAGTTATCCCATTCTGTCCACTTTATTGTATTAGAGATAACTGTACAAACTCTACTTTGTCTTCCTGAATAACCACTGTCGCAGCTTTTATATTCAATTCCATACAATTCTTTATTAGGGTTAGTACAAGAAGCAGTTGTAACGCTTATGGTAATTGTTGCACTTTGTAATTTCACTTTTGATGATGTTTTATATGACGTAATTGTATAACTAATAGCTGATGTGGTTACAGTCAATGGAATTCCACTAATAATTCCACTTCTCTTATTAAACACCAATCCTAAAGGTAAAGATTCAGGTGATATAGAATAAGAATCAACAACTCCATTAACAATTGGTTTCTTTGGTGTAATATGAGCATTCTTATAGAATGTGAATGCAGTTGATTCATAGGATAATGATGATGAATATGATTTTGCAATACAATTTTTTGTTATTGAACTCCATGATCCAACTGAATTGCATTTTCTATTTTGACTTCCTGTTGTTCCTTCATCACAGTTTATTGTAACAGTATCACCAACCCTTGTGATTGGCCAATTATTGTCTTTTGCACAAACACCAGAGGAATATAAATAATAATTCAATTCTGTCAATTGTAACTTTCCACAACCAGCAGTATCTGGACCTCTAAATCCTTTGAATTTTATACCAAAACCATTATATAGATATGGATCTTTTGTTATATCAAACTTGATTGATGTTTTTCTATTGGTTGTTGTTGTATATGATGTTTTTGTATCTAATACTATAATATCTCCATTATCTTTTATTCCATATACTTCCCATGAAACTGGATCACTAGATGGACAATTACTTCCAGTAACAATCTCATAATTCTCAATTGGTTTAGCCATTTCATTTGGGAAATTAAATTTCATTTCTATTTCACTATCAGTAGTTGTATAAACTAATTGACTATCTCTATTTCTGTCTATAACTTTGTATAACTCATCAGGGAAATCATCATCAATACTTGAATATAATTCTTTTGATGAATATTCTGATGGTAATAATAATCCATAATTAAATGTAATAGATGAATCAATTTCATATTTTAATACAAAGGAGAATGGATCAACGAAACTACTCTTTTCATTCATATGTGTTTCTATACCAATTATGTTTATATCATTTTTAATCCAATTACTTGACAAATATAACTTATGTGTAGAAATATCAACTAATTTTGATGAATATGTAGTTGGTGTGATTGGAGCAGATGATACAAAGTTCTTTGAATATATAATCTTACCATTTAAACGTATAATTATTCCACTATCATATTTAATATCAACAACAGCATCTATTAAATAACCTAAACTATCATAATCTCTTGTATATATTCTGTAATATCTTGTGATTTCACTTCTACTTGGCAAATTGGCTAATTTATATATCTTCCAACCTGTATTAACATTAGTATACCAATCAGTTTCAAATTGATCAGATATTTCCCATCCTGTATTTTCATCAATTGTAGTTGTATCTAAATTCAATATATCAGCAATAATTGTTCTTTCATTTTTTGATATATGATATATTTTTCTTTCTCTTCTTTCACCTTCAATTATGATATAACTATTATCATCCCAACTAGATTGAGATATACTACTCATTACTAAACCATATTCACCTGATTTAAAACACTTTGTAATTCCATATATTTCATATGAATAAAAACCTTCATAATATACTAACTGATTGCTTTTATTATCTTCAATTTGGAACTTAATTAATGATCCGTTATTTCCACCTATTACTCTATATCCAGCTAATGAATAACCTTTTGAACATTGTTCAATAATTGTGATAGTTATTTGCAGATTAGTTGTACCAGCACTATTCATACAAGTAATAGTGAATGTATAACTTCCTTTGACAGTAATAACACCAGATATTACACCAGTTCTTGGATTAACATATAAACTATTTGGTAATGATGATGATGATGTAACAGTCATTATACTATTAGCAATAATTTGTGGAATAATGTTTATAGTTTCTGTCTTCACAAATGTAAATGAAGTTGAAGAATAGGAAATTGATGGTTTATTATGTGATGCTAGGTTAATTGATTTTACTATTGAAGTTTTATCAAATTCTTCATAATCTAATAAATAATCATTAACAGTTCCTATTCTATAATATCCATGCCTTTGCTTATTATTACTTATTGTTACTTTAATATTTGATGTTGGTGAACATTTACTCACTTTATATTTTCCATCTATTTCATGTTGATCTTTGTAATAAATAATATTTGAATTAGAATCTTCTATAGCGATAATAAATGATTCTGATGTTCCTCTATATTCTATATCATATAAATAACCACTATTTCTACATCCATTTATAGTCATTCTTAAATTAGAACTTACAGAACCACCAGCATTTGAACATTTTATAATTATATTCTGATTTGATATTTCTTCCAATGGAACTCCACTTATTTCACCTGTTACTGCATTTAATTTTAAACCTAATGGAAGAGGTGATGATGATGAATCAATAGTGAATTTTACATTTCCATCTCCTCCTGTGTATGTTGGAATGATTATATATTCTTCTCCTAAATAACCAGCTGGAACTGTAGCATAATTCAAATTAGATGGACCAACCATTGTTTTTATTTCTATTGTTACAGTTGTTACTAGTTTTACTGTTCCAACATTATCAGTAACAGTAATAGTATGAATTATACTTGATGATGATGCTGTTGTTGGAGTTCCAGTGATACAACCAGATACATCAATTGATAAACCATTTGGCAATGATGGTTGTACTGTATATCTTGTATATTTATTCTTATCAACTTGATAATAAACTGGACAATTCCTTGTTATAGCTTGATTTCTAATATATTCCATTTTCTTATAAGTAAATTCAAACGTAGTTGTAGGAATATAATAGATATTATTATCAATAGAATAAGTGATTGTTGGATTTGATATTTCTATATATTCTATTTCAATATGTGGATGTGTAGAATCGTGTTTCTTAAAGTAAGAAATAACTAAATTGTTATAACCTTTATGAAGATTGACAATTCCTGTTGTTGTAGTTTTATAACCACATTGCGATGTATATCTTTGATTCTCAATAATCAATTCACAAAATGTATCTGATTTAATGATGAAATAATAATCACTAGTTTTACTATTATACAAATATCCTTCCCATTTTACATAGAATTCATCATCAAAACTATTAGTCAAATCATTCCATATTAATTCATTATTTTTATGTGTAATAGTTGTGTCTATTTTCTCTACTAATGATGATGTATGACCAGGTATTTTGCATTCACTACCAATACTTACAACATAATAATAACTGTACAAACCTTTAATATAAATATCATTACTGTTACTATCACTAATCACTAAACTAACTTGAAATGACAATTGAAGTAATCCTTCTCCTTTAGCTATTACAGTATAAGTAGTAAATGGAAGTGCATTTGTTGGTTTTCCACTAATAACTCCATATTTATCTATATCTATACCATTTGGTTTATTGTTCCATTCAAATGATTTGACATAACCATATAACTTCAATCTATAACTTGAATATTTGCTTGTTTGGAATAATAACACAATATTATTATTATCAGTGTTAGTGAATTGAATATATTGAATAGGAGGTGGATATGTTAATAATGAATTTGGTGTAATTGTATTACTCATTATCATATCATTATCCATTAATAATAAATACTGACTATTGTGCTCATTATAACTAATAACCACAATTTGATGTTTTCCTGTAGTTAATTCAATATCTACTGTTGTAGCTTCATTTGGCTTACTTTCTAATTTATATTTACTCATATCATCAATATATAAGAATGCTTTATCATCAGCACTTAATGTGAATGTTCTCCTAACAGTAACTGGTTCATTAATCATTGTATTCCATTTACCTAACACTTGATTGATTTGATTGTTAGTAAATTCACATACGCTTGAACTTTCACATTTATAATTCACTTCATCGGATATTGTAGTGTAAAAATCATATTTCATATTATTAAACTTCTCCAATATATCATTTGGATTATTAGTTAATATGTCGCTACTTTCATATGACCATTCTACACTTACACCATTTACATAACTATTTGTTATTTCATAACTTAAAACAACATCTTTATTACTCTTTACATTACTCAATCTTACAGTAAAACTACCACTTCCTGTAGATATACTACATATTCCTGATATTGATCCTGTTGTATCATTAATCTTTAAACCATTAGGTAATGATCCGCTACTTATAGTTGCAGTTGAATAATATGAGTTACATTGAGGAGGTAATACATTGAAATAAACGCTTTCTGGAATATAAAACTTCGATTGACCATAAGAACAAGATGATAATGTATCATATATAATAAATGAAGCAATAAATGTAATATATCTTTTATCTATAGTTTCAGCTGTAACACTGTATTGTAAATCCTTTGTTTCAAAGGGAATTGTACCTGATATAACACCATTAGAGTTAATACTCAAAGTTGGTAATAGATTTGGATAAACAGTAGTTGATACTATTTTCAATGTACAAGTTGGAGTTGCTGTGATTGGACTATTTACTTGATATACTAAAGGATATGTATAAGAACAAGTAGGTAATTCAATAAAATTAATAATCTCAAATCTAACCGTTTGTGTTACAGTTTGATCTTTATATTTACAACTAATCTTTATATCTAATGGCGAAGTTGTACCAGTTGGAATAACACCATATATTGTACCATTATCTTCATCAATTTTTAATGTTGTTATTGACATACTTTCGAATGAATAAGATTGATATTGAGGTTTAGTAATAACATGTCTATACACGTTGTGATTATAATAGAGTATTTTTACATCATAATCTAATGCAGTAGGTGTAGTATCATATATACCAATTGAAATAACAAATGGTTCACTCCAACCATTTCTATTCTTCACTTGAATTCTGAAATCTTGTCTTTCAACTGGAGTAGATGTTTTGCCACTTATAACACCATTTTCAGAGTTAAACAATAAGGGTAAATTTGGATATATTTTATATTCCAATATTTCATTAGATGGAGTTACAGTTGGTTGTAATGTTTCTACTTCTGTGTCTTTATAAAATGTTATATATTTCTTTGGATATTGAATAACTGGTAATGATAATCTACATTTCGATTTCCATTCCCATTTTATGTCGTTATTTACATAGCTACATAACTTTTCATTTCTTCCTTCATAACCAGCTTCACATGCTTTTGTTACTATTTCATTTGGAGCAGCTCTTCCCATTCCGTCATTCTCATCTTTACATTCATAGAACACCAATTGAATATAAGCGTTTACTTTAATATTATTATCATTATCACCAGCTTGTATTGTTAAAATAACATCTTTATCTGAATCAAGATCAAGTTTACCTGATAATTCACCTGAATCAGAGTTAATACTCATTCCAGAAGGTAAATTATTACTTGTTACTTTATAATTAGTGTAAGGAATAATATCATCTCCAACTGGATGTTCTGGTAAATAAGAATTATAGATATTTCTAATGAACCTAATATTCTTTGGATATGAAAATGATGATGGGTTATAGTTATATATTCCAATTGATATAGATGTTTCATTACTATAACCTCTATCATTCAATACTCTAATCTTAAATGTTTGTCTTTCCATTGTTTCTGTTGGAATTCCTGTAAATTTACATGTATTTGTATTGAATAAAGTAAAAGAGGGAACAATTTGACATTTAGAAAAAGATTTACTGTAAATTATTGGAGTGATTGTGCCAATGTCTTTATTAACATAAAACGTCTTATAATTAGATGGATAAGTGATAGTTGGATATTTCAATACACATTTACTATTCCATCTCCATACAGCATCATTATTTTCAAACACACAAGTCTTATTATTATAACCCTCATAATATTCTTTACATTCTTTTGATTTTGTTTCACCAACTGTTGCACTGCCTAAACCATCACCTTTATCAACACATATAACATTACTAATTACTTTATAAAGTATTGATACTGAATTACTATCAAATCCAATAACTAAATTACCTGTTCTATCATTACCAGTTGCTTTTCCACTGATTTTTCCAGTATATGCATCAATAGTAATTCCAGGAACAACACTATTTATTGTCCATTTTGAAACATAACCATCCATTTTTGTTGGTTTATATTCAACTGTTTGTTGTGTATAAAATATCAATGTATTTCCATTATTATATTCTACAGATGATGCTGAACAACTTGTAGTTGGTTCAAAGGTTGTTGGATCAATACAAATAGTTTCAACAACTTCAATATAAACACTAGTAGAATAAGTATTTGATGAATAATATGAATTATATAACGATGCAGTTACTGTATAGTATGTTTTACTTTTCAATTCATAGGGAATTCCACTAATCTCACCAGTTGCTGTATTAAAGAATAAACCTAATGGTAATTCTTTATCAATTGAATAAGATCTTACAGCTTTATCTTGTTCAATACTTGGTTTAGTATTTCCATAATGATTCTTAAATAATTTCACACTTAAAGGATTATAAACAAACTCTTGAAATTCAATTTCTTTACATGTATTAATAACATCACTATTCCATCTCGTTTCATCATCACAATATTTACCTTTAACTCCTGAAAAACCATTATCACATGGAATATAAGTTACTTTACCTGTTCCACATCTTGGATATACACCAGTACTTGGACAGAATGAACCACTCTTGTATTCAGGGAAGAATTCACTTACTGCAGTTGTACCAGGATTATAAGCTTCAGTGATTGTAAATATATACGCTTCAAAGGCTAATTCTGTGTTTGGATAGAAATCATAACTTATACTACCTACTCCACTTAAACCAGAATCAGTCATTTCATGAATAAGAACTCTATAATTTGTATTGATATTATTACCATTATTATCAGTTACACCATATACTTTCCAACTTTTAAAAGGATTATTAGAAGCAGGAGAAGTATATATTTGATAAGAATCAATAAAAGAAGCGACATCTTCAGTATAACCAACTATAAATGAAGTAGGAAGTGTAGTTGTTGTAAAATCTGTTCCAATTATAAAATCTGTAATTTCACAAGCTGTAGAAGCTGAATCACTTCTTGCACATTGTAATTTACTATAATCTTTAAACACAACACCACCTTCATCAGCATTACCAAATAATAAATCTAATTTAAACTCACCAACTGTAGTAGATGAACTTTCTGAATGTAATTCAATACCAACATATACATATTTACTATTCAAAGCTCTTGGTGAAATGATGAATGAATATTGTTTAGGAGTAGCAAATGATTGATAAGCATCAGTTGATGATGATGTATATGGCATATTCCTTCTATATATTTGTTCACCATTTATATACACAATAATACCACTTTGATAGGTTATTGTTCCTTTTACAATATGTCTATCAGTTGGAAATGAATCGTAATATAAAAATTTCCTAATATAAAGAACTTTCGTCGAACTAGTTTGAGGTAAACCAGCAACATCACTTTTAGTCCAACTATCATCATCTTGAAATTCAATATTCCAATTATTCTCGTAATCAATTGAATATTCATATTCTTCACTATCAGAATATAATATCTGCGGAAATCTTATATTATCAATTTGTTGTATAGTATTTGATGAAAATGAATAAGTACTAATTACACGATTATCACCTTTTATTTCAATATTTGTACTATCTGTAGCATCAACTTTTGATCTAATTAAGGTAGATAAAAATAGTCCATGAGGTTTACAGAATGAATAATACTTAGTCTTTGAATTATCTAAAACCATAACACTATACACATCTTCATTTTCATATTTCAATTCAAAAGATAAAAATGAATCACTATTTGTAGTTTCAAATTTCAATGTATAAAAAACATCTCTTTTATCTTTACATTTATCAGTTACTCTTATTATTACAGTTGTTACTTCACTTTCACCATTACCATTCTGTCCAGTTATTTTTAATGTTAAATCACCTAAAGCAGTTACTAATCCACTTATTTCACCTGTAGTAGAATCAAATGATACTGTTGGAGGTAATGAAGCAGGTAATTTAAGATTATAGCCAGTAACTCCATTAACAGCATATGGTGAAACGTAGAAATTTGAATTAATAAGTGAATCAATAACTGGATGAATGTATATTATATCTGGTTTATCATTGGTTGGTATTGTAAATGGTATTTCAACAAAATCATTACCAAAAAACATTTGACCTTTCGTATATAGAATAGAATTGAAATATATTTCATAATCTGGTCCTTTTAATCCATTATTAGTAATTTGCATTACATATTTGGATGTTGGAGGAGCACAAATGACAAAATCATATTTTTTGTTCTGATGATGATCTTCATTCTCATATATTACTTCATTAGTGGATGTAAGATCAGAATATTCCATCAATTTCACTTTAAATAAACTATCATAAGATAAATAGCTGATTGTAGTTAATATTTCATTTGATTTACATCCTTCTAAATTAAGTTTCCAATCTGTTGAATAGGTCTTAGCATAAGTAGTGCATAATATCTTTATAGTACCAGAAATAGATTGTTTTGGAGATCCACTAATAACACCTGTATTATGATCAATCTTAAGTCCAACTGGAGCACCACCATCAAAATCAAATGAAAATACAATTGATGGATTTGATACTGTTGGTTTTACTTCGTACAATTCTTCACCCATCTTTAAGGATACTTCTGGATATGAGAATGTAAATGGTTCTAAAGCAGGAAGAATTCTCATTTTCACACTAAAAATATAATGTGAATCTGCACCTTTAGCTGTTATTTTAAACACAACAGGACTAGCTATTACTTCATTTGGAGTACCTTTTATTGATCCAATACTATCAAATGATAATCCAGAAGGTAATGGAGGTTCTGATGTAAAAGAAGTAAATCTACCAACCCATTCAGGTGGATAAGTAATTATTGCATTCTCTAAGATTTCAATACCTTGTTCATATTCAACAGATGAATATGTATAATAAGCTTCAGGTGTAAGATTAATATAAGAATGGATGAAATAGTTTGTTTCAGTGATTGCATTGTTATTACTATATTGTGTTAATGTGAAATTGATTGTATCTTGATCTGTACCTTTCCATATATAAAAATCGGTGTTCAAAAACTGCGGTTCTTCAAAAAATGATGATTTTGTTATAGTTTCTTTAGAACACATATTCTTATTCAATATCGCATTACCACCTGCAATAATAGCAGCTCCACCTGATGTTTCTACAACAAACTGTATATTTGTATCACTACAATACAACATAGTTGTATATTTAACTGCCCATGAACCAAAATACTCTCTTGTCAATTCTTTTGGTAACTTTGCGGTTTTAATTAATTCTGTATTATCCAATGCTATTGCTTTACTTATTCTTGGTGTTAATGTGTTAATATAATCTACATTAATATCATCACACTGTTTATTCTCTATGAGATAATAATCTGCAAACATTCTATAACTAGTAGCATAACCACCAGCTACAAATGATAAGGCATAACTAGCCGTTACAGTTATAATAGATCCAAGTTTAGCTGTCACTTTAACAGTTAATAATTTTCGATTATCAATGTTAATATCTTTACTATTCAAAGCAGTTGTACCAAAATAATGAAAATGAGCCATTTCAGTTATATCATTATCCAATGAAGCAGGTTCATAAGTATATTCATTTAATGTACCAATAGTAATTGGAGTAATCTTTACTGGAGCATCAAAATTCACTTTAATTACATCACTTTCAAATGTAAAATCTTGTAAGGGTTGAATATCAGCGTAAAACGGACCATTTTTAGATATATAAGCAAAATCAGCATCATTTGGACCTTTATATGTAGCTTCAATACTTTGTTGTCCACTTTGAGCGAAACCTAAGATTCTAATAGGGTAAAAACCAGGTTTCAAATTAACTGTGTATGTTTTATACTCATACCACCATTCAGTTATTAACTTTGGTTCTGTCATATCATCAAAGAATACTGCACTACTATCATCATAATTAGTTGAAAACATATAAGTACCTTCCGTCGTAGCTTCAAATAATGCTGAGAATAAAACATAATCTTCCGTATATCTATATGCAGTTTCAGGCATTTCAGTACCAACATAATACAACTCATCAATAATTCTTACACCTGAATTCCAAGTTCCATCTACAAATAAAGAATATGAAGGTTCTACAGCAAATGTATTACCAACATTCTCTGGACCAACTCTCATTGTAATACCTTTAAAATCATGAGGATTAACTACATTGATATTCAATGTAATAGTTTCAAATACTGAATTAGATATATCTCCAATAATAAAACTAACTTGACATACTTCAGTTATATATCTTGATACTTTTCCTTTAATAGTACCAATATCATTATCTAATGTTAATCCTGGTGGTAAATATCCATCTTTGATAATTATAGTAAACATAGGTGTTGTACAAATTGGTTTTTTAAACGTAATAGGCATTATTGGACTTATATAGACTGGATCAATAATACTATAATAACAATGCAATTCTTTAATTGCAGAAATTGTTGTTTTGGTAGTGGATTTTGATTGATCATTGAAGGTGAATGTGAATGTATATTCAAATGGTTGATATTCATATTTCAATCCATTCGTTGTTAAAACTCCATTAGGAAATAGTTTCATTTCAACAGGTAAACTAGGAGATACTGTAGTACTAATTACTACATTATTACATCGAGGTATGACAGTTTGTGCTAATCCAACACGAAATTGGATGGTTAAATCAAATTTACATGACGGTGATACAGTATCTGGTGCAACTATTCTAAAGGATATTTTGGTGGTTAATGTAGTTTGATATGTTGCAGATATGGTTGCTTCTAATTTATCATACAATTTAGTGGGAGTTCCAGAAATAGTACCATTTGTTGATATTACCATACCTTCTGGTAAATTTGATGAAGAGAAAGTATATAAATTGTACGCTGGCTTTATATCTGGATGAAGTGCTTGAAATGGGATATTTAAATATCCTTCAATATTATCATATGAATATTCAAACATAGTAGGATATGGATCATCTAAATAAATAGAAGATACTTTAATATACGACAATTAGTATCATCAATAACTTCCCAAGTAGCCAAACCATTTACATTTGCGCATAATCTTTGTCTAGTTCCAAACTTTCCATTTTTACAAGAAATAGATGCTACATGACCTTCTTCAGTAGCAGGCCAATTATCGATAGCGTCACATGATAGTGAGAAAGATTCATGAAAGCTTAATACGATAATGTATATGATATAATAAATTGATCTTCGTTTAAAGAGCATTACCTCAAAAAACAACTTTACTTGTTTTTATCAAAATAAATTGTCATTTAAATAGGAATTTTATATTAAAATGAAAATTCTATTATGACAAGGATGAAATGTAGTTAAAAAGTAAGGTTAGGTGAAGAGAGATGAAATTTATAGAACAATATTCATAAATAGATTAATGATCTAGGTTTGATGAAAAAAAAAAAGAAGTTTAGAAAGACAAAATAATTTCAAATCTCTTTTTAGAAGGACACTATATTACCCAATTGTGTATATCATTCTCAATGAGAATAAACTGATAAATATTATATTAATAACAAAACATGATACTATAACACAAATAAACGACATAATATTTCATCTAAATTCTAACTAAATTAAGATAATTAGCAATTTCGAATTTAAATAAGCATAACCTCGCTGAATCTAAAGATATAAGCAGATCCAAAAATTACTAATCAGAAAACCATCAACCGACATGATTTTTCATTGTCATTATTTTTTGGAATAGTTTGCTAGAAATCTCGGAATATTGAAGTATGATATAAATTAAATACGGTTCTTGCTTATTTGTGTTTTTTTCTTGCATTCTGCATTTTTAAATCCTATTTAAATTCTTTATAATCTATTGTTTAGATGTCTGATACAGTTGAAGAACCAAAAGTTGAAAGTCCAGTAGACGATGCTGAGGAGAAACCAAAAAGACAGAATAATAAGCAAGAGCTACCAGAGAACTATATGACCTTAGATTGTGAAGCAGAAATTAAAAAATTAGTAAAAGTTGCTAAACCAGATCGAAACAAGCAAGCTGAGGAAAGCAAATCCATGCAAATGAGAATGGATAACTTGAAAAAAGAAATAGCTAATATTGACAAGGAAATCAAAGAGTTATTCGAAGGTAATAAAGGTTCTGAAAATGTATGAAATGAATGGAATTAATATTTTGATATAGGATCCAAAATATAAAGCAATCAATAAAATGAAAGAATTACAAAAGGAAATAGGAGAAATTTTAGAAACCAGAAATCACTTATACGAGCAAAAGGATAAAATGGAAGAACGAAGAGACGCTGAACATGATGCTGCAAGAAAACAAAAGAGTTCATCAAAATACTCCACAATCGAACAAATCGATGAAAGAATTGCAGAAATTGAATATATACAAAGTATATACTATATATTTATTATTATTATTATTAGATTCATCTGAGCTATCCAAATTACAAGAAAAGAGTTTAATAAATGAATTAAAGAATTTAAATCAAAGCAAAAGAGAATTAGAATTAACAAAGCCAAAGGTAGAAACTCCAGCAGTTACAGGATCTAACGATAAAGAGATCTTTAAGCAACTCCGTGAACAAATAAAGGAATGTAACACAAAATTAAGTGAATTACATTCACAACAAGACGAACAACGTAAGATTTTAGACAGCATTCAAGAGAAAAAACAACAATCAAAGATCCCTCAATTGAAAGAATTAAAGAAAGAAAAGAAACAACAAATGAGTGATTTGTACCAAGAAATGCAAGATAAGAGAAAGCAACAAAAGGTATTAGCTGATGAATATTATAAATATTCAAGACAATTGAAGTATTGGCAACATATCCAATATGAACAAAAGAAGGAGATAGATAGAAAGAAGAAAGAAGAAGAAGAAAGAATAAGAAAAGAAATAGAATCAAAACTTAAACCATGGACAAAAGAAATCCAACAATGTGATTTATTAATTAAATATTTAAATTCTTATAAACAAAATGAAAACTCTGAAGCTGATGAAGAAAAACCAACTGAAGTTAAAAAAGAAATAACATTACCTAATGGTCAAGTAGTTCATTTGTTGGAAAAGAAAGAAACTGACTTCGTAAAAGCTGCTCCAAAGAAGAAGAGGAATCAAAAGAAAACTAGTCAACCAAAGAAATTAAATTTTGACCTTGAAATGATTTCTATTTTTGACAGTTTCCATATTCCCCTTCCTAAAACTTTTGATGTGATTGACGAGACAATAGCCAAACTTGAAGAGACTAAGAAATATTTTGATACTTTACCAAGAGAAGCAACTCCATTTGCTAAATAAGAATAGATTTATTATTGAATTCCAGGAAATCTAAGTAATATCTTTCAATACATATTGTATAATGTGTTTATTTTAATAATTCTTAATAAGAAACACAATGAATGAAAAAAACTGTAATGAGAGTAAGCATTAAATAAAATATAAAGACTAATTACACTTTACTGTCAAAGTTAACATAATCATATCCTTCGAAAGGGTTATTTTCCAATATTATTCCAGATCTATCTTGTTCCATTGGTTCTTCATCGTAAGGATCGAAATTAGAAGTATCACCAGCACTTGTTACTTTTGGTATATATATTGGTTTGACTTGTTTATTATACATATTCTCCCAATCAATTTTTGAATAGAAACTATGGGTTTTAATATCATCCACTCCATTCTTCAAACAACCTAATCTCTCAGTCAGATCTGATGATAATAACTTCTTTATCAAATCTCTTGTATTATCTTGGATGAATTTTGGCACTATTATTTTGTTTTTAACTATCAATTGATAAACTTGCATTGGATCATCTGCATAGAAGGGCGGTTCTCCTACCATTGTTTCATAAATCAATACACCGAGTGTCCACCAATCAACACCAGTGCCATGACCTTTATTTAGTATAATCTCTGGAGCTAAATATTCAGGTGTTCCACATAATGTGTAAGTTTTGAAATCTACTTTTTTAGCGAAGCCAAAATCAGTTATTTTGATAAATCCATGTTTGTCAATTAATAGATTCTCTGGCTTTAAGTCTCTATATACAATATTCAGTTGATGTAAATAATCAAAAGCTAGGACTATCTGTGATGTAAAAAATGCTGTTTCATCTGCATCAAGCAATCCCTTGAGATTTAAATATGAAAAAAATTCTCCTCCAGGAACATACTCCATCAAAAGATATAAAGATTTGGCATCTTGAAAAGCAGCTTTTGTTAAGACAATGAATGGATGATAAATTTGTACCAGTATATTTTTCTCATCCATGATATGTCTTATTTGCTTTTGTTCACGATAAGAATTTTCTAAGTGCTTTTTGTGACTTTAAATAGATTTTTCTCAATAACTATAAGGAATAAAATAGTAAAAATTTGTCAAACGATGTATCATGCTTTGAGCTTTATCATAGTATACTTAGTTTCATAATTACCTCTTTCATGTCATTCGTCTGTTTTTGATATGTTACATTATAATTGAATAACAACAAACATAAATAATAACATTGATATATTTTTATTTGATTTATATCATTTATTAGCTTTAAAAACTATAATACATCTCGAACTGTACTGATTTTAAATACCACGTATTTGGCTAATAGGGACTGAAATATGTTAATAAATTTTATACGTAATCACTACCTATATACGATATGTATAGTATAGGAGTATTCCAGAAAGGACGATATTAATTTTGACTAGGTAATTGAATGTAATCGTGATATTATGTGATTTTTGATGTATGTGTGTGTAGTTAAATAGAGCCATATTGCTATTTTTGACTAATTGCTTCTAATTAAGAAGATATCAAAATATTTTTCATACCAGCACTATATGCTGTACTATTATGTTAATCTGAATAGCTAAACCCCATAAATACACTGTATAACATATATTATAGATAAATTACTGAATCAATATTCTTCTCCCCTGGAATTCTGTTGCTATTCTAATAAAATAACTATTAAAATATAAAAATAACTATAATACTTATATAATCATCTATAATATCTATAAACATAATAACAAATTAAAACATACCAGTATAGCTTAACATGCACGTTGCTGATATTCTCTGCCTTTCATCGATTAGTACAATGCTAAACAGCTATAATAAAATATAATATACTAAAATAGTTATACTTTTTCTAATTGTAAAATATAATATATAAACTGGATGTTTCTACTGTTCTTCACCTGGAATTCTAATGCAATTCATCTAATGATAATATATAAATAAGAATATACTTTGAATTATTGAAATTATATTCAATACTCTACTAACAATATATAAATAAGAATAATATACTAATATACTTGTAAGAATATATTCATTTACCTATTATAAAATAATAAAAATAATACTGGATATACTAACTCAATAATACCACTATATACAAATCCACCAAATGTTATTTTCATATAATGGAGTAAAAACTAATAGAGTAAATAATAGATCAAATACTTCTTAAATATAGGATTATCATTAACTTGATTCAATAAATACAATGATTGAACTGTTTCTAAATCAATTAATCCAGGAATAACATCAGCTAAATACTCTTGAATTGGAGATGGTTTAGAAGCTTCCAAGTTTTTTAATTACTATGAATAAATAAAATAAAATCAGAATATTCGTATCATCATACTTAATTTTGGTGTTCTCATCGAATGAATTGTTGTAATTACGATATATGTCTTTTCTACAGTTACTGTTTTGGCAACACCTGAAATCACACCAATTCTTGAATAAACATACCTAATAATTCATCCTAACAAAAATAATTATAAAAAATATACTAATTCATCTTAGCTTCTTCATCATCAGACTTTACTATTTTATATTATAATAACAATTATACTTATTTGTATTTGTTGGATTAATCGTTGATGGTAAACTTGGTTTATATTCTAATTATCCTAGTCTGACACCTAATTTAGATAATAAAATATATGATAATTGCTATAATACCAATATGCTAAATTAACAGAAATAGTTGAATTTCCTACTACTTATAACTTCAATAATATGTTGTATATCAAAAGTGCCAAATGTATTAGCAAGGTAAGAGTTTGTATATGTAGTTGATGAGCTTTAGTAAGACAGACTAAATCAAAGCTGATAGTTGTATTTTTTTCTTCAAATGTTCTTAATTCTTCCCTTAGTTATAATATCTTTGATTTTTAATTATTAAAACTTTAATCTAATTAACATATATGATAATATTATACTTCCTTCAACAATTATAATCAATTCCTGCTCTTTGTATTGTTTTGTCTATTATTTATCTGTAATAACAACACTTGTGCTACCATTGTTATATTCTATATAAAATTATATACTATATATACTCATAACACAACAGAAGAAAAAAGAATTAAAGTGTATTTCAAAAATTATATTCGTTTCAGTTTTTAAGTTTTGAGAAATTAAATGAATGTATAAGTTTAGATTATTTTTATTATAGTGAATAGGTAATAATATATAGTGTACATGTCAATTTGATGTTTGATTCACATAAAGATGGTTGAAATAAATATCCAAGTAAAAATGTGAAGTGAAAGGTGGTTAAGAGAAAGTAAATATGCAAATTAATCTATTGGCTATAAAAGTTATTGTCTAAAAAATCAAATTTCAATAGATTCAAGGAATTATTTTATATGTGATTGTATTTATACTAATGTTACAACAAATTACTATCATGTGAGTAGAATGAGTATAGTAAGTAATTTTTCGACTTGATTATGCAAATTGTGAATATAGGAAGTGAAGAGAAGAGAGAATATGATAAACCTAAGAGAATATTACAATCTTCCACATGTTTATACTATTAATTCAGTAGTAAATGTTCGAATTGGATTTGTTTCTTATTTAGGTTGGATATTACAACAACTAAGATAACACCGAATATGTTATATGCAAAAGTATCATTAGCTAATGATTATTTGAATTACAATATTTGTGATTAAAAAACTGATGGATTTTGTGAAATAGTGTTATTATAAACTGATATACAGGTAAAGTGAAAGCTTCCTATGCATTTGATGTATGGTTATTATAATAGAAACAGATAATGGTGACTAATACTCATTATCCATTATAAATGTAATAATAGATACCTAAGCCACTGACTATTAGTCAGGATAACGATTTTTCCCCCCTTTGGTTTAGGTAGTTTTTTATTGATGAATTAATTAATATATACAATAATAAGAAAGTAAATATATATTTTTAAACAGACAAACCATCCATCATCATTACATTGTTAAGATTTAATGTTATTATAATTAAAATAATCAATTCATATCTACAAAAGTGGTTCAATATTACTTAAGACAAAATTTAGATAATAAAAATGAAGATTTTCTTTTCTATAATAATGAAAAAGATGTCATAATGGATAAAGTAATTGATAACTTTCTATTTCTAGCTTTTATATATTTCAGTAAAGTAATTACTACAAATGTAGAAAGAAATATACCATTGTTTTATAAGTTAATTGATTGTTATAAAAGAATTAATTATAAATACAGAGGTTATAATAGAGAAATTATATTATCCTCAATTCTATAAAAGTTTTAATGTAATAAAGGGAAAAACAATCAATTATAATAAAAAAATGGTAAGTAGTATTAATGATATAGATTCTATCAATCCATTTTAATTCAAAAGAAATTATACTAGTAAAAAATCAGTGGAAGATATGGAATATTTGATTTTCCTTATTATTTAACACAAGTTATAATTGATAGAATATTGTCATATAATTATACAATACAAAGTAAAGGATATGTTACAAGAGCAAGTAGAAACAATAAATCATCTGTTATAGAGTTTTTGAAAATTAAAGAAACAATTAATGAAGAATATAGAAAAGGTAACTACATTTTTCAATACCTGTAGAAGATAAAGTTCATTATATTTCACTAGATGAAATAAATATTGATAGTGTAATGAATAGAGGAAAAAGAAAAAGAAGAGAAAAAGTAATTAATAAGAAGATACACACAATAATAAAAGAATAGATGTAGATAATAATAATATAATTACGAATATGATGATATTGCAGCAGATGGTTATGAAGATGAAACAGATAGTTGTGACAATGATGATAATACTAATGATGAAGATTATAATATTCTTAATATTATAACAAAGAATGACATTTCTAATAGAAATAATAATGTATATGATGAAGATAGTAATGATGGAGATGAAATTGAATTAGAAATAATGACTGATGATAGAGATAGTGAATATGAAGGTAGAAATGGCGATAGTGATAAAGAAAAATTATTTTTATACTTATACTATTTCTTTCTGAAGAATTCTATATCTCAAGATAAAGTAAATAAGTTATTGAAACAATTAAACTCAATAGAAACAATAAAGAATTTACATTTAAAAGAAACATTCAAGCCTTTACGAGATTAATTAGCAAATATAGTCATGTTTAAAGATAATAAAAATGTTAAAATTACAAATTACAATCAAAATGGTAATATTTGAAATTATAATTAAATTACATTAAAAGATGACAATTACATGTATTTTTACTTCTTTTACTTTTTTTATTTTCTCACTTTTCTCTTCATATACTAATGAATGTGTATTAATCTCTCTATTATAAATCAAATAAATGAATATTCATTCTGAAGTTATTTGTAATATAGGTTGCTTATCACTTTTTCTACAATACTACTTAGATGCTGCATACAACACAATATAAATTATATAATTATACGTTTTAACATTAGATATAACTATATAACAACTAATTAGAATAGATCTTCAAATTTTGAAATGTCATTTATATACAAGGAGATATTTTCTTAGCTTTACTCACATAGATTTACAATTTATATATTATCTATAAAAATAATTCAAGAACTCTATTAAGTCTTCGGTACAAAGTAATTGCCCAGTGTTTGATAGTTTACTAATAGCAAGCGAATTTAGTTATGAAATATTACTTAATTTAGAAATATTGTTGGTTCTGTCGAGTTGGAATTTCTATTAAAAGTCTATCTAAAAAGCATTAAAATTTGATATTTTTAATTTATAGCTAAATACAAACTTCAACATGTAATTAATAGATGTGTAGAGTATTGGCTTTTTATTCAAACTTAAAGACAATTAAAAAACGAAAAGAAAATGGTGTTAAAGTCAAAATTCAACGAGCCCAGCTTGGGTCAAGTATATAAGTCCTATTTGCAAAATAGATTAGAATTCTTATAGTGTTTAATGATTTTTTCTTTCTTCATTGTTTTTAAAGCGAATACTTCACTTGTTTTCTAAAACAAAAAATATTAATCGTGAAACTATACTTTATGTTCCACAACTCTTACTATTCCAAATGATCCAGTTCCGATTGTAGCGCCAATCTCATAGTCGTCTAAGTTGCTATATTTCTATAAACAGGTAAATAGAATTAAAAATAAATACAATATCATTGTCGTTTTGATTCTCTTCACTCATTACTAATCTAACGACAGATCAAAAGTCAAAGATTCAACAAGCCTCTTCAAGCCTTGTTTTCATACACCCAAAAATGGTAAAAATATATAAAAAAAACACATAATTATATTTAGATTTATCTTAATGAATTATTGCTACATCTGGTCCTTCATTTTTGGCTCTAAATCATAACCTGCTGTTGATAATAAATCATAAACTGGTTGTCCATTCTCATCTACTTCAACCTTAGTATTGTAATTATAGTTTGCAAATAATTCTTGATGTTCTGGTGATAATTTCTCCTTTGGGGCTTCTTCCACATCAAATGCATCACCTAAATCATTCTTACCAGTATCACAATTGGCTTTCTTTATATCCGGTTTAAATGGTGCATCCATATCCTTCTTTCTAAACGAAGCCCAATCAAAATGACTAAACCATTCATGTTCAATTAAGTCTTTCACTCCATTCTTATGTCCTAATCGTGTATGACAATCACTCTCTAAAGTTCCAACTAAGAAAGAAGAAGCAGCTGGTGATAGTTCAACTCCCATTCTTTTAACAGCATCACTAGGATCTAATTGATCATTGGAATGGCCTTGAAACTCGAATGGCCATTTACCACAAAGAAATTCATAGGTAACTATTCCAACTGAATAGAATTCTGATATTCGGTTATGTTTATGATCACTATGTAAGATCTCTGGTGCCATATAGGCTCTAGTACCACTACCAGCATAACAATAACCATCTTCTTTCAATTTCTGAGATATACCAAAATCGGTTAGACGAATATAACCATTTGCATCTAATAACATATTATCTGGCTTTATATCTCTATGAATTATATGTTTTGAATGTAAATATTCTAATGCTAATAATAAGCAGGCTATGTAGAATTTGGTAGATTCTTCGTCAAAATGACCTTGTGGATTATGTCTTAATTGATATCTTAAATCTCCACCTAAACAGAGATCCATTACCATATAACAATTATTATCATCTTGAAATGCATAAAACATATTTACAAGGAAGGGATTATGAACATCTACCAATAGATTCCGTTCATTCATGATCATATCTGCATTTTGTGTCTTAATAACCTCTAATTTTTCTAATGTTTTAATTGCATACCATTTACCTCTATACATATTATTAAATATGATAATTAAATACGTCGGCTTGTGAACACAGGCATTAACCTTACCAAAACCACCTTGACCAACTACTCTTTCAATGCTGAAATGTGTTTTATTAACATGTGTTGGATCTATTATTTCTTCAGAACTAGAACCGCATCCCATTATACTTTTTTTTTCTATTAGAAAAATATTAGAAAAGAAGGAAATAGAAGATTTGAAGTTTTATTAATAAAACATAACAAAATAAATAAACGTAAAAATATATTCATACTGATAAATAGTGAAATATTGAGATAAATAAGTTTAAAAC
The DNA here is from genome assembly GCA_002245135.1 of Proteromonas lacertae. NCBI lineage: Eukaryota > Bigyra > Opalinata > Proteromonadidae > Proteromonas > Proteromonas lacertae. Next base: position 51,314 of record NGBS01001164.1, read on the forward strand.
GAGAGAAAAAAACAAAAACGATGTTTCTGTTTGTTTGGCTTGATATTTTCAGTTATTCTACTTTTTTATAAACACATGATTATTTTGATGGATAGTGTGTGAAAATGGTTTGAATTTTTGAATCTAATTATAAAATTATTCTAATATTTAATTAAAAACACTGTTATATCATTTTATAAAATGAAAATATATTCGTTTCATTATTTTTTGATTTTTTATTTTGATGGAATATCAGATATATTTTGATGAAAATATTATCTGGAAACCTTCATATCATAGAAATTTCAAAAATAAAACATCAAAGAATATTCTATGCTTTCCAGATCATAGTATTGGAGGACATTTTGTATTTAAAGTCTTAATATTATCTATAGAACACTAGATTTTGTGGAAGGCCTATAATTGCAAATACATTCTGCCCAACGAATACTAGTGTTTTAATTTGTGGTGCTTTTGGTCGTGCTGATGAATTTGGAAATGTTTATCATATTGGTGATGTAGTTGAAGAAGAAAAACTAAAAAATAATAAAAGAAGTGAATATAAAATATTCATTGGTAAAGAAGTGATTCCATATAAGAAATACGAAATAAATTCAGAACTTAAAGCATGGTCAATGAATGATCGACTTAGTAAACACTCTCCTCAATATTTATTTGTCATATATTTATTTTTGAAAATGAAGGATAAATCAAAAAAATATAAATGTGTTAGTGTAGCTAAATCTCCTCCATTTAACATATATTCATCAAGACAAAATAGAATAATTAATAAACTAATAAAATTAGAGAATAACTGTAATATAATGAGTAATGAAGAATGTGAAGATGAGAATATTTTCTTAGAAAGTTTAGAAAAGCTAAAAAAAACAATAAATCCCAATTCATTTAAATATAAGAAACTAATGCCTCATATCTATGATAGTTTTAAAGTATTGAACAAAAGTTATAAAAATCATGTAAAAAAAGAAGAAAAAAGTAGTGCATTATATTCAATGGAATCGTTAATAAATTCATTGAAAGAGTTTTCTATATCTGAACCAAATACAGTGTTTAAAGTTAATGCAGATCCTTTTTCATTTGAAGTTAGGATTGTTGAGAGAATTGATAAGAATAGAGAAGAAATTACATATAACGGAATGACAATGGAAGAAGCAATAGAAGAGTTAAAAAAGGGATTTGAATATCTCGATAGATGTGGAAATATTCGTAGAATTAAACCATCACCAGATGATATTGGTTTTCCTGTATATGAATGAAGTGTGATTTAATTTAATTATATGAAAATATTTTATGTAATGAATTATTTGACATTAAACATTTCTTTCTTTTCTTCTTCTGAAATTCCATCTATTTGTATTACTCTAATAAATGAAAATGTAACTAAAAATTCTTTTAATACTGATTTATCAATGTTCTCTTTCACTGTTATATCCAATTCAATTGTTTTACTAAAGATATAGTAATTTTCTATTATTAATCTTATTCCAATTTCATTTAATACATTTCCTGATAAATTTATATAGTTTAATGGTGTACAGTCTTTTAGATTTTGTATTAATATTTTCAATCCTTTTTCACTCATTCCTATATCTATTCATTCATTAATATATACTATATTCATAATATACATGAAAGATTTAAATAATATTTGCAATAAGTTAAATTATCTGCTTCTATAAATTTATATAAATTCTTACATATTATCTCTACTCCTTCATCTCCAATTGGATTGTTAAATATGGAGATATTATAAACATCTTCTAATAAAGAATCTGTTAATTCTTTTAATCCTTTGTAACTGATTTTATTGTTTGATAAATTAAGATAAAAATTATTTACATGTTTAATTAATGAAATGCGAGAATCATTGATGTTTAAATCTATTTTATGAGAATCTAATAGACTATACCTGAAAAATTGTAGCACATTCTTTTCTTTTTTATATAGTAGTTTAAATAATATTCCAATTTTTCATTTGTCCACGATGAATTATTCATTTGAATAATTGGATATTCTTCTTTTTCTAGTGATTTTGAACATATAGCTTTTAATCCATTCATTCTGATATTATTTCCTTTTAGATTTATTTTACAATATTCTTCAACTGAATCTATTTTATCTGCTAATAACATTACACTTTCATCATCTATTAAAATATTACTCAAATTAATTTCACTCCAATTTATTAACTCTTTTAGCTTATGTAATAAGTTTTTAAATCCATTATTACGAATTGGATTATCTATTACATAAATATAAATTATAAAGTTGAATATACTATGAATTTTTATACTATAAATATTACGATTTTCTTTCATAAAATTCATCAAGTATTCTATGCCATTAGAATCTATTTCATTATCGCTAATATCAAGCTTGATTCTCATATTAGTATTTTTTAAACCATCTAACAAATATTTCAACCCAATTGAAGACAATCCTATTTCTAGTCAAATATTAACAGAAATTATTATACTAGAACATTTCAATGTGCTGAATGAATCTTCTAATAAATGTAAATATGGCGATAACATTTTCATTCCTGTGTCTCCTATTTCATTTCCATATAATTGAAGATGTTTAAGATTTGAAAATGAAGGTAAACTATCTATTAATATTTCTATATTTTTAAGAGTTAGTCTATTATCTATATAATAGAAAACTATCAGATTATACTACTCAAATCTAATCTTTTTATTTTTCCTAACTCATTTAATCTAAACAAAATGAATGATTTGATAAAATCATCATCAATTTCAGAATTACTCAAATTTAATCCATTTTCATCTAAATAACCTTGGTTAATGTATGCTATTATTTTTGGAATATCTTTATCCACTAATAATTCTTTACTTTTATTAAGATCAAATTCTATTTTTGAAATTGGAAATTTGGAGAATAATGCTTTTAATCCAATGGAATGAATATAACTGTTTTTTGTTATATCGATTTTGTAAAGACTTTGATATTTATATAATTCTTCTGATAATAATATCATTGATTCATCATTTAATCCCATTTCATAAAGATCTAATTCATTTTTTTGTTGATTAATAAATGTAAATATGGAATTAATAATTTGAAGCCTTTTGAACCAATTGGATTATCTATATCAAATAATAAGAAAATATTAAATACATCTTAGATTTACATATTTTAATTTAATCATGAATGGAATTGATTTAACAAATGATTGAATGAAATGAAAAGTAAGATTACAACTATATAAATCTAATTTTTGAAGATATGATAATCGGTTAAAAAATAGTCCAAATAATGATTGGAATTGAAATGGGATGTTAACCTCATCTAAATTATAAAAACGGTTAAAATTATACCAAATCTTAGTTTTATTGGATTAATTAGTTTCATTATTCTCAACAAATAATTCATTCCTTCTTCACATAAACATACACAACTTGGACTTATTGTGACTCTTTTGTTATCACATTCATTATGTTCTGCATTAAATAGCATGCAATCTAAATAATAATCTTTTCTTTCTTTACATGTATGATAAATATGAAATTTCAGCTCATATTTTATATACCAATCATTATTGTATAACTTCATCATTAACAATATTGAAAATATTCTGTCATTTGGTTTATTATTGTAAGAATCTGTAAATCTGTTTCTAATTTCATGCCTTTTTTTACTTTCAAGATAATATTCTGTTGGATATGTTATTGGTAATATAACAATAAATTCATCATCATAATGTAACATTTCTTTTCTTTCTTCACACATCATTAAACAATCTTCATCATCTCTCAATATTTCACTCATCTTTATCATCTCTTTTTTCAACTCTTTTAAACTCAATTTATCTTCACTTCTTATTTTTAACATTCTATCTACCATTTCTTTCATTCTATCATCACATTCTACTTCAAAACTGTATTTACATCTCTGGATATTATTCAATGTTTTATTCACATTATTATCTTCATTGAATGGTAATTTCTTACAAATCATCTCATATAATATACATCCAATTGACCAAATTACACTTCTCTCATTACATTCTAATCCATTCAACTCTTCTGGACTTTTGAAACACAAATCATAAACTCTCATATCTTCTTCTTTTCTCAAATTATTTAAGAATAAATCACACAACTTGATACTGTTATCCATTATTATGTTTGAACTTTCAAATTACTTATCACTAAATCATATTCGCTCAATATCAACAATATATCACATACTGGATATATTACTGTGAAAATTTCAACACTTGATAGAGAGTCACTCTGAATTATCTCTTCTAAATCTACAGAATAATAATTTCTTTCTAATGTTATTATATTATCCCCGGAAAAGTGGATTTGATAAGGTGAAGTAAATGAAGAACAACATTCTAACAACAACGAGTTATTCTCTAAAAAATTCGTTATTTGTTTTACTCTTATTCCACTAATATTTATAGTTTTCACCTTTCTTGTATGAATCTGATTCTTTTTAACTAAAACATTATTTTCTACTTTCTTTTTCATCTATAAGTGTTAAATACAAAAAATACCTTTGTGTCAGATGGTAATATTAAGCTTAACACTCTATCTATTAAAGATTTTCAGCAAAATATATTTCAAACTCGTTTGATGTTTCAAAATATTTACTCGTTTCATTATTTCTGTTTTTCTTAAAATAAACATACACAGAAGTTTAATTATATTTAATAATACTCATTTCAAACTCAATAATATCAATAATAATATATTCAATTAAAAAATCTATGTTTTTAAGCATAATACATCAAAGAGGCTTTCTTCTTCGAAGCTACTTGATTTATACCTTCCATAAAATCTTCATGTTCTATTGAATTGGCATTTCGTCTTAAAGCCAACATTCCAGCTTCTACACATACTGCTTTTAATTGAGCTCCATTATAATCTTCAGTACATCGAGCCAATTCTTCATAATTCACATCTATTTATTATATTATATTATATATACTATCTTGATCTACATTCATCTTTCGACTGTGAATTCTCAAAATTCGAGCTCGAGCTTCTTCAGTGGGTAAAGGCAATTCAATCTTTCGATCTAATCGACCACTTCTCATCAAAGCAGGATCTAATATATCAGGACGATTAGTAGCAGCTATCACTTTGATTTTATTATTAGTTGTAAATCCATCTAATTGACTTAACAACTCTAACATTGTCCTTTGAACTTCTCGATCTCCAGATTGATCACTATCAAACCTCTTTGTACCTATTGCATCTAACTCATCTATAAATATTATTGCACCACTTCGACCAGCTTCTATCTTCTCTTTAGCTAAAGCAAACGCATCTCGAATCATTTTTGGACCATCACCAATAAATTTTTGAACCAATTGAGGACCAGCTAATTTTAAGAATACTGCATCTGTATCTTTAGCACAAGCTCGAGCTAATAATGTTTTACCTGTTCCTGGAGGTCCATGTAACAACACACCTTTTGGAGGCTTAATTCCTAGTTTTATAAATGCATCTGCTTGTCTTAATGGTAATACAACTGCTTCTATTAATTCTTGGATTTGTTTATCTAAACCACCTATATCACTGTATTCTTCTTGAGGCTTTTCATCTACTTCCATCGCTTTTACACGACTATCATATTCTACTGGTAGTTTATCCAATATTAAATAAGAATCTTTATTCACTCCTACTAAATCATTAGGTTCTAATGTTTTTGGATCTACTAAACCGACAGCTGGTAAAAATATTGTTTGTCTGCTCGTAGTTTTGATTACTGCACTTAGATTGTTACCTTTTATTTCTTCATCGATAGCTTGGCCATCTTCTTCTACATCATCTTTTAAATCAAGAAGCTAGTGATATAATAACATATAGAAGATATAGAAAATATATACTTCAACAACATTTGATACTAAAAAAGGTAATAGTTTATTGGCTTTGATCTTTGCTTTATTCTCTTCACCTTCTTGCTTGTATTTTCGAATTTTCATAGTGATGGCATGAATATTTGAAGACATGATTGAAATTTCACTATCTAAAAGCATATTCTTCTGTCTTATGTCATCGTTAGTCATAGCAGCTAACTCTGTATCGAAATCAACAGATGGTTCTATGCGGATATAAAATAAAAATAATTATACCTGTTTCCATTGAATGTAAGAAAGAAGAAAGAAAAAATGCTTATGGTGTTTGAAACAGATTTTTTCACTAAACCAGAAAATTTAAAAATATAAAAAATGAACAACATAAGAGAATGGATTGAATACTCCAACATTCATCTATCTCTTAAGTTTCCAAAAGCTACTGAAGAAGGTATCGTTACTAGAAGAAAAATATACACTTATCAAGTCATCATTGGTATAGCTGATAGTTTAAGACCTATTAATTCATCTGTACCTGCTTCACAAGATGCTCATTATAGTTTTAATATTATGTTCTACTCACAAAAGACAAGAATGTTTTATGGAAGGCAATTCTTTAGCAAATCAATCTATTCACCAAATCCAGATAAAGTTATGTTTGATCAAACAGTGTTTTTTATTTCAAGATACGATGATCCTTCGTGTATGGCAATAATCGAATTTGTAGTAGAAGACGAAGGAAATATAAAGTCATGTGGTTATAGTGTACTACCTATATTTGATAATCCATCATCAGGTGAAATGAGACCAATTTATGGTGAATCTGTAAGATCCTTATTATCTCCAGACCATACAACAGTAGGACATCAATATTCACAGATTAATATATCAGCTAGACGTTATGATTCAAAGGGACATATACTAAAATGGTATATACCTGAGAATTGTCCATTTTCAAAGTATGATTTTCCACCAGGAATTGAATTTGATGGAAAAGGAAATGAGATTGAAGATATCCATGAAATATCATTATTTTCATTACAATTAGCTACAGTAATGGTACAAATCCCATTGCAATTTGATCAAACGATAGTTTCATATATACAAGATGAATATAAAACATTAGATCTACCAACAGTGAAGGAAAGAATAGCCTATATATATCTACACAACGGTTGGACAATAGTTGGACCAAGAAAACAGATTATATTAGAAAATAAGAATTCAGATTTGTTGGTAGGATATGGACATGTTGAATTACAAAGGTTTAATAAAGATATAAAAACAGCAATCATTTATGAATTGGTATATAATATCCTTATTAATGGAGAAATAAAGTCAATTAGTTGTGGTTGTGCTATTTCATTACCTAATTTACAGAATCCAAATCCACCAGTTGATACTAGTAAAGACTTGCAAGGTTGTAAACATAAAGCATTCTTTTGTGTAGAGGAATATCCACCATTCTATAATCAACACTTCAAATTCTCAGGTCAATTTTTGATAGGTTTTGATATTAGCAGAGGTGACTTAGCAGAAGGAAAAGAAGAAAGTGGTGGTTCATCGGAAGAAGAAGAGGAAATGAAATTTGAAATATACAAAGACAAAACAGCTGTAAAACCAAGAAGAAGGCCAGTTGATCATTCTCCAATAACAAGACCTGGTGATAGATATGAACCAACGAAACAAGAGACTAAAACATCAACAGCATCACCAACAAGAGATGATTCAGGCAAAGCATATCCATCCAAACCAACAGAAATAATAAAGAAGGAAGAATCAAAACCAGTAGAAGTAATAAAGAAAGAACAAGTAATTGAAGAGAGAAAAAGAGATGAAGATGAAGGAAGAAGGCCAAGTAGAAGAAGATATGATGATGAAGATGATGATGATTATTATTATAGAAGAGATAGAAAGAGTAGAAGAAGTAGAAGACCAATGTCATCATTATCTCCATCAGATTATTCACCATTATCATCACCCTATAAACCATCCAAACATAGAAAAGATGATGATTTTGAAGTAGAATCAGATAGTGGAGATGATTTAGAAGATCAGATGTTGACTAATCCATTCTTATCCAAAGCAATGAAGACTTTATTACAACCAAAGAACTTAGCTGATACAACACAACCATTTCTATTACAACAAGTTAAACATTATACAGCTTATCAACCACCAATTATTGGAACATGGGATAATGGTGCTGATTTGAATATTACTACAAATTATACAAAACCAATGACCAGAGCTGCTAAAGCTGAATTAGCAAAGTATGGAATAACTGGTACAAGTGGAAATAATCCATTTTATACAAATTCAACAAGAAATATTCAACCAATTACTCCTGAAATAAGTACTCAGTTTCAATTAGAAGAAAGTGATATAAATGTAAGGAATTTAATAACCATTCATTTCTCAATGATTGAGACAATTGATGATGTAAAATTACCATCTTCACTCTATTTTCAATTCAAATTTTATACTTTTGACGAATTCACAAGTAAGAACCATTATCTTCAAAGAAAGAATGATAATTTATCAATGTTAGTAAGTGATATGTCATCTGTTAATCCACCAGTTTGTTTACCTTACAAATCAATCATTGATTATTCAGAATTACCATCTAATGAATTATCAATGTATTACGACTATATGACATCCAAATCATTATATATAAATGTATATGATGGAGAATCAAAACTGTTTATAGGTTATATGTTATTACCATTAAAACAGTTATTAAGACAACAAAAACCATACATTTCAACTTCACAATATTATACAATTAATGCAGTTATATCCAATGGCGATTCTCCAATAGAAATCACTAATAATGCAATCACACATCCTGTACTTGGTAAAGTTGTAATAACTACATGCTGTACTGGTGAAAAGGGTAGAAATAATGGTAATAATAATGGTGAATCAAAGACAGGATCATCCTTATCATCATCTGTACCAATTCATTCAATTACAACAAATAAAGAATATTTCACTAAATCATATGGTGTAAAGAGTGATGTAAAAATACCAATTAGAGTAAGATTAATGGAAGAAGTTGATCCAAACTTAAGAGAAACATTAACACGATATAGAACTGAGAATAATGTTCCAAATCCAACAATACATTCTGATGAATCTGAAGTACCATTTTCTACATTAGATATAATAATGCAAAGGTATAGAAATCAAGACCAACCACATACAATGAGTGCTCAAAGGTTATACAGAGTAATAATAGCATTAACAACCACTAATACTGAAAGTAAAAATGATTTAGAATCTACCTTAGGTATAATGTATAAACAGATGAATAGAGCAAATACAATAGAAGAGATAAGAAATGCATTTTTAGAATTTGATAGAAGATTGTTAGGAGAAGTATCAAAATCACAATTTACTAGGGTGTGTGAAAATTTTGGCTTAGAATCTGTTGATTTAGTATATGAATTAGAACCATATTTAAAGGTATTTGGTAGTAATCAGTGGGATTATGAAGCATTCCTTTGTTTGTTATTAGAACAACATTCTAGAGAACTGCACAATATAATTCAAAGATTTAAGAATATGAATTTTGGTACTAAACTAATTAAAGAGATATTTGATAGTTGTATTGGTAGATGTAATGATCATTTAACCAAAGATGATCTTATCTTTTTATTGGCTCAATTTAACTTCAAATTTGTACAGAACTTTGAGAGTGGTACATTAGTTACATTTAAGGAGAATCAAATTAAAAGAATTAAAGAGAGAGAAATGAGAAATGTATATATTTGTATAATAATTATAATTATTATAGAGTACAAGATCAACACATAAAACATACAGAGAAGAATCACTTCAATTAATAAAAGAAGCAAGAGAAAGGCAAAAGCAAGAAATCTTAAGATCTTTAATGAGAGAAAGAGAAATTGATATAGTACAAATACATCCATTTATGGGACAATTATTCTTCTTTGAATGGAGATTTAAGAATCCGTCATCATCAGAAGAATTATTTGAAATTGAAATAGTAAATGATAGAAGTTTGCAATTGATATTGAATAGAGATGAGTGGAAATATTATAAACAAAACTGCAAACAGAGTGAAAATGAAGTTCCAAGTATAGATAATATTAGCTAAATATAATTATATATCTTTATAGCAACAACTGTTGAAGATGGATTAATTACATCAGAGAATATATTGTATATGCATTCAAATGAAACAGTTTATATTCCATTCAAATATATAACTTACAATTCACCAAGATTAACTCCATACAAAACAAAATATGAAGAAGAGAATGATGTTAAAGATATTAAAGTAGTATTTAGAGGCAGAAACAGTGGAATGTCAATCTCATTGACTGTTAGAGTATATCCAGTCAAAACAGTGATAAATCGACATATTATATTATCATCACCAGAAAATGAAGTGTTAAGACAAAACTTTGTTATTAAAAGTCCTTCTACAGTATATTTATATATATATATATTCTTTTTTATTAGAATTTAATGGATGATAATAATATAAATAATATCAAATTTGCATTTAGTCCTTCAGATAATGCATTAGTTCAATGGTCAGAACCAATTGTATTTATATATATTATATTTTTATTGATAGGGTCCTCAGCCACAAATTATCCATATGAAATACAGATGTGGTTCATTAAAGCAAGGTAAAGATGTGTTTTATATATTCATTTATGATGATGAGTTACACACTCAATTATATGAAATTTGGAAGATTACAATCAATATAGTTGAAGATTGTTCATTTATATTGAAATTAGGACAAATACAAACAAGGGAATTACACTTTCAGACAAATGGTTCAAGAGTTGTCCAAGGATTTGCAAATGATAATAAATTCATTAAAGTATATATCATAATTATTTAATTTGTTGAATAGTTTTTACCAGATACAAGATTCAGGACTAATACTGGTGATAATATACTAAAAGTAATATTGCATCCACTACAATATGAAACATTTGTAAGGAATATCAATATAATTGATGTTGATACTGGAGATAGGATTGGTAGTTGGAAATTAGTAGCTGCAATTCAACCACCACCTGTAACAAGAGAATATAATATTAGATTAGACTTATATAAACCAGCCAAAAGAATTATCCAGTATCTTAATCCATGGAAACAAAATAGAGCATATCATTTATTTTCTAGTGATGAATCTTTGTTGAGAGTAGAAGCTAAAGAGTTTAGAGTGGAAGCTGGCCAATCTGGTGAAATTAGGTTATTTTTCCCTGCTCAAGATGTTGCAAGAAGTGCTACTGTTTATATATTTGTGAATGGTGAAGCAGAAAAGACTGACGAATGCTTACAAGTAAACATAGTTGTTGGATCTATTGTATAACTAATAATAATAATATCATGTTTATTTTTCTTCATTTAATCCAAAAATAAAACAAAATAAATCATTGATACAACTGTTAATTAACAAAAACACTTTACATTTTAAAACAGCAAGCTTTAGGCTTGAACTTGGTTTGTTATATCATCTCTCTCATTAAGCATGTATCGGATTGATGTAAATGAAGATGAAAAGTATTGATTTTTTAATTTATTCGATATAGTGCAAATAAAACTGAGGTAGAAAGAACATCGGGGATAAATACAGAAACTCCGTATTTCTACTTTTCATTATTGCTTTTAGAATAAATACAGAGATAAACCTAAAATTTCCAACGTATATAGCTCAGATTATTTTTTCTTAGAACTTTTCCGACTATTACTTCATCTGGAATAAATAGTTTCTCTGTGACAAGTATAATATAACCATTTAATTTGAACCAATAGGCAGCAATAGAAAAGATTCCATAGTAACTATAGGAAGTGATACTTGCTGTATATTATCACCTGAAGATCGAGAAATCTGTGAAAACAATAAGAAATATAAAAATGATCCTTTAAATCACTTAGTAAGTGAAGTCTATAAGAATACATTTGTAATTGTTGAAGACACAATAACGATACAAGATGCAATATGTTTGTTGTATCAAAAGAAGTATAATTATCTATATTAATGCATGATATAGGTGTGATTCACTGTTAATTACACATCAAAAGGCATATGTAAAATCATTGTCACGGACAGATATAGCTTGTTCTGTATTATCGAATGGTTTACTTCATGAAAACAAAACACTTGAAGAAATAATTAAATTAGAAGAATCTGATAGTTGTAAAACCATCAGTTCATCAGCTACAATATTAGAATGTATGAGAAGGATGAAAAAAGAAGTATAAATTACATTATCATTATCTCTATTATAATAGGAAACAAATTATTTATTAGTGGAAGAAGGATCAAGTGGTTTAAGTGGAATAATAACTGAACATTCAATATTTAATTATATTGGAGAACAGTTGGCTAAAAGTGTAGTATCCAATGGTGAAAATATGAGTCATTATGGATATAAAATAAAGAAATTTTTAGATTCATTATGTATATATATATATTTCATTTTAATTATATATTTTCTATAGATTATCAATTTTTTATTCTTTTATTTCTCTTAGTAAATATCGCAATATTTATATCATCATTCACATATATGAATTTCGATTTAGCAGTTATTATGAATTTACCATTCTCTGTAATTTTATTTATTGAATTATTAATAAGAATTAAAATCACTGGTGTAAAACATATGTGTAAAATAGATCTAACTGCAGGAATATTAACTGTACTCGCACTTCTAACAGGTATAGCATCAATAAAAGTAACAGACACATATGAAAGAGCAAGAATGGGAGTATATATAGTGAATATAGTGGTAACTACGTTGAGAGCTTTTGTATTAGGAATTATAAAAGCAATTCAATATAAAAAGAAAGTAATAAAACATTCTAAACATTTAGTTAGTCAAAATAAAAGAAGATATAAGAAAGATGGATTTGATTTGGATTTAACTTATATAACTCCAAGATGTATAGCAATGTCTTTACCTTCAGAAAGTGTAGAGAGTATCTATAGAAATCCAATCAAAGAAGTTTCTCGATTCTTCAATACAAAACATCCAGATTGTTATAGAATCTATAACTTATGTAATGAAAGAGATTATGATAGTAAATATTTCAATAATAAAGTGATGAAATATCCAATTCCTGATCATAATGTTCCAACACTTTGGACAATGCATGAATTCGCTAGAGATGTGTTAAATTATTTAAATCAAAGTCCGTATAATGTAATAGCTGTTCATTGTAAAGGTGGAAAAGGAAGAACAGGTTGTATGGTTTGTGCATATTTGTTAGCAAGTGGTGTGTGTTTATCAGCTGAAGAAGCATTGAAATTGTTTAAAGAGAAAAGAACTTATTGTGAAGATAATGGAGATGAAGAAAAGAATGAAAATGAAGGGGATGATGATGGTAATGGTAATAATACTGGCAGTAGAAGAGATTTAAAATTAGCAATAACAAAGATGAAGAAGAAACATCAAGGAGTGAGTGGTCCAAGTCAAATTAGATTTGTAAATTATTATGAAAGATTTCTATTAGAATTAAAAGAACTGTATAATTCAAATCCTGATTTATTTATGTCAACATCAACCACTCCAATTATTGAAGAAAGAAAGAATAATAATGGTATTACAACAATACCAGAATCAAGTAGTTCTGGTGAAAATAAGAATAAAGGATCAGGTGATTCAAATAATGAAGATATTAGGAATATATTAAAAGATCATCCAGAAAGTGTAATATCATTAAGGACAATGGGAGGATTTAGACATTTAAATACATCATTAGGAAAAGATCGAACTCTAGAAAATATATTAAATACTCCACAATTAGAGACAGATAAAACAATTCAATCAAAATCAGCACCAAATTCAAGAAGAAAGGCTGATAGTTCTTCACTTTGTTGCAGTTCTACAAATGATATTCACCAAATATATAAAATGTCTCAATGTAATTTGTCGCAATTATTATATGATAATTTTGTTAAGAAAGTTGAAGTAAATGAAATTGTTATAAAAAATGTATATATATATATATATTATTATTTGTTTAGTTACCCAAACTATGCCATTGCACTCATATATTTTCTATTACAGATTATCAAGGTAATACATTGTGGGAAGAGAATCTTAGTAATAGTGGTAAAGAGAATAAAATGATTGTTTTAAAACCAGGAATAAAAGTTATTGCTGAGTTTAAATTCTCATTGAAAAATACTTTCTTCATATGGTTTAATTCATAGTATACATTTTCAATTTTTATCGATTTTTTAGTTTTGTGAAGGAAGAAATGTCGTTAGGTAAGAAAGAAATCGATGAAGCATGTAGAAATCCAAAGTATATTTTGTTTTTTTATTGTTTCTTTATAGATTTAATTCAAATTTTCAAATCGATTTTCGTTTTACCGAAACTCCTTTAATTTAAATTATATTTCATTGTATCTAGCAATTATACTATTTTTTTTTTAATTTTTATGATGATTATTTGTAAAATATAGAAATTTCATATTCATAGTCATTAGTAATGTCATATATTGCTTTATATGATGTTATTTATCTCTAAAACACACAAATTATGAAACAAATATTGATAATTAATTAATTCATTAAAGAATTGAGAATAAAGTAATAATAATAATATAAAAGCCATATGTGTGTATGTTTAAACTATTTATAATGATATCTACACTCTAACTTCAAACACTCCATTCTGAATACCTCTTCTAAAATTGCTAGTCACTTTAGCATCCATCATATTCACAATCTTAAAATTCTTCATTTGTAATCCTGATACAGTTCTTCCTGGAGCACTAAACAACAACGAAATAGTTGATTTATCTTTAGGTATAGAAGAACCATGTTTCAGTAATATTTTACCAGTTAATTGAGGTGTAATTAGTTCTGGAATCTTTCCAATTGCCCATTTTATCATCTTAGTAGATGGGTCAAAGGATGCATAACCAGTATTTACCTCAAATGTTACCATACTAACACATTCAGGGAATGGAATCTTTACATGAATATTATCTAATGGTAAATAAGGTGTATTATTTACTACAGGTGCATATCTTGTACCAACCATAACTTCTATTCTACCTTGAACTGAATTGTCTTCCATCGTATTGTAAGTTAATATTGGTTTACAGTAGATTGGAACATTTACTTCCACACTTTCAGGTAAGCTATATTCCATTAACTATGTATATAATATATAATAATAATAATTATACAATAAATGATCCATCTGGAGGTATGAATGATAATATACTTGAAGAAGCCCATGTTCTTAGTCTGACACATGGATGGAATGTTGGATTTAATAATAATGATGGATTATTGAATTCAATTGATATATCTGGTGTACCATTAACATAACATCGACAATATAATGTTCCTGCTACACTACAACGAACTGTCTTACCATTTCTATTATATTATATTCATATGTTATATACGAAACAATGCAATTCAATCTTTCTACACAATCACAGGTAACTTCATTTGCATTATATTGAACTCCTTTACGTCTCCATGATATAGCAGATAATGCATTACCTGGTAAAAATTCACTTACATTTGATTGACCAGATAATATTGATGTAAGACGATTTGCTACTGTTGGAACTCGAACCATTGCCATTAAAGAGTTTGGTTCGGTTAATAGTGGATATCCATAATCTACCATATCCTCTAATAATTGAAATACTGTTGTAAAATTGGTTTTTATTGTATCGACTGTGATGAGTTGGAAGTAAGCAACTAGAGTTGCATGTATTCTATTAAGTAAATCGATTACCATTAAAGGAGGAACTTCTCTACTCAATGCTGCAAGGTAAATTACAGAATCTCTTCTAGAGTTAATAAGGTAATAACGTGGTGTTGCTATTATTGGTAAAACATTCTAAAAAACATAATAATGATATTATACATCAACTGACTTTACTGCTTGAACTTCATTCCAAAATAATTCACAAACACCTCTACCAATGGTCTTCCTCCAATGTTTTTCAAGAACTACTTCTCCTTTTGTTGACATTATAAACAATGACTCCATATTTCCTACAAAAATCCTTTTCTAAAAAAAAAGATTGAGAAAAAACTTGGCTTGATATGAAACGATAATATTAATAAAATTGAAATATCAATACATACAAGATGGTTCTTAGTAAATAATAATTATAAAAGTAATAAAAACTACAGTAATAGTATTTCTAAAAACATATTATCTTCTGGAGCAAGATTCGGAGTGAAGATTATAAAACAATGTACATATCTCTGGACTTTGATCGTTAAGAAATGGAAAGAGTAATATTAAATGAAATAGAATGACATTATTGAAAAGATAACATTTGAAACGGATATATTTTTGAAATGGTGTATTTTATTTTTGTTATTTCAGGAGTAATATTAATTGTATCAACTCTATATTATTTAAATAAACAAACGTATCGATCAAAAATTTATAAAGCATTGGTATTAGTAAAGGTAAGAAACCCAACAAAATCTCAAATACGAAGATACCGTAAATGGAAAAGTATGATGGATGATGAATACAAATTAGAAATTTTAAGTGATAAAGACTTGAAAATACCAAATATGACAGTAAATGTGATTTACCCTGAAGAACTATTTAAAAAATGGCCAAACATATTAAAAATGGGAGGTATGTGCTATAATCGAGGTACTTCATATACAATGTGGGTAGCTATTGTTGAACATTACATATTATGTGCTGTAAAGTCAAAATTTAGATTCAAATATTTATGGATGGTTGAGCAAGATTTAGGCTATTCTGGTAATTTGTATGAATTCATGAAACAATATGAGAATGACAATGTTGATGTAATTTCTATAGACTACTGGAAAAAGAAAACATCTTTTTGGACTGAATGTTTTACTCCTGAATACTACAATTGGAGGATTAAATATCATTATAATTACAAATACCAGAGTTATAATTGGATTACTCGTTTGAGTAACAAGGCAATAAACTTATTATATAATGAGTTTGAATTAGGAAGACATGTAGCAAATGAGGAAGCATTGCCTGAAAGACTTGAACCTCTAAAAATGACTTATAAAGCAATTAATTCGAGTTACAATGGATATAAGCTAAATTGGAATGCACGAGTACATGCAAAAGAATGGGAACAAATATTAAACAACACAGATCATAAAAATAAAATATTCCATGCTTTGAAATTCTAGTAATTTATTTATTCTCCTTTAATATTTATGATTTATAATTTATATAATGTTTATTAGATTAATTACAAAAATATTATTTCATTTTAAAACTACAATATTGTTATTTTTGAATTATAAAAATAAAATAAACTTGGCTTGATGAAGAAACGATCATATTTATAAAAATGAAATGCACCACAGACTTAAGCATATATGCAATAATAATAATGCTGATTAGGAGTATCATCATGATTAAATACAAAATAAACTAATATTCTTCGGAACAAAAAATGATTTGGTGTGAAAAATAATCAACAGAGTATATATTTGATATATATAAGTGTTTTTAAAATATATTATAATTTTAAGGGTTTTATCATGCTCATGATTGAAAAGGTAATTTTTATGAAACCGTCGAATTTTTGAAACTGAAAAAAGAATGTGTGAAAGTGTATGTGTAATAATAAGCTTAATTTTGGCAGTGCTACTGACATGCATCAAAAATAAACATAAATATCATCCATATATATATAAAGCTATGGTTTTAGTTAAAGTCTCAAATCCTACAAAGTCCCAAATTCAGAGATACTACAAATGGAAAGAATCTATGAGTAGTGAATATAAATTCGAGATTTTGAGTGATAAAAACTTCACACTGCCGAATATAACTGTTAATGTAGTAAAGCCAGAAGAGCTATTTAGAAAATGGCCAAACATGTTAAAAATTGGAGGACAATGTTATAATAAGGGTGTTTCATATACAATGTGGATATGTATTGTTGAACATTATGCTTTATTCGTTAAAAAGTCGAATATCAAATTTAAATATTTATGGATGGTTGAGCAAGATTTAGGCTATTCTGGTAATTTGTATGAATTCATGAAACAATATGATAATGACAATGTTGATGTAATTTTGAAAGAATGGTGGAAGCAGAATACTGGTTGGTGGTCTGAATGTTATACGCCAGAGTACTATATCTGGAGAGTAAAGTATCATTATGGCTACAAATACCAGAGTTATAACTGGATCAGTAGATTAAGCTATAATGCAATAAACTTGTTATATAAGGAGTTTGAATTAGGAAGACATGTATTTAATGAGGAAGCACTACCTGAAAGAATAGGTCCTCTTAATATGACTTACAAATTCTTCAGTTCAAGCTCTTATGGATATAAATTAGATTGGAACGCTCGAGTTAATGAAAAAGAATGGAAGAGTATATTGAAAAATCCTAAACATCAAAACAAGTTATTTCATGCTCTAAAATTCTAAATATCTATCAATATTTTGCATTTATTTTGTTTTTATTTAGCATTTTTATATTAAAATGAATAATGAAAACATAATTAATGAAAGAATAATAAACCAAATTCACTGATTAATAAATTCTATAACATTTGTCTTGTAGCTAATTGATGGTATAAACCACCTTCCATCTTCATCAATTCATCATGTTTACCAGCTTCCACTACTACACCATGATCTAACACAAAGATTTTATCAGCATTTTGAATTGTACTTAAACGATGAGCAACTATTATACTTGTTCGATCACTACTTTCTAATAGTTTATCTATCTCTTCTTGAACTATCAACTCACTTTCACTATCTAAAGCACTCGTTGCTTCATCTAATAATAGAATCTTTGGATTTCTTAAAATAGCTCTCGCTATAGCTATTCTTTGTTTTTGACCTCCACTTAAAGATCCACCTTTGTTTCCCACTTCGGTTTTATATCCATCAGGAAATTCCATTATGAAATTATGAGCATTCGCTGCTTTTGCTGCTGCAACTACATCTTCATCACTTATTGATTCATTTCCATAATCTCCCATTCGAATATTTTCTTCGATTGTTCCACTGAATAAAACTGGTTCTTGACTTACTAAACCAAATTGTTTTCTCAAATGTCTTATATTCATCGATTTTATTTCATTTCCATCTAGTAAGATTTCACCACTTTCAGTATTATAAAATCTTTCTAATAAACTAATTATCGTTGATTTACCACATCCACTTGAACCAACTAATGCTACTTTTTCTCCTTTTTCTATCTTCAAATTCAATTTTCTTAATACTGGAACATCTAATCTAGTAGGATATCGGAATTTCACATCTTTAAACTCAATTTCACCTGATATTTCAGGTGTATCACCATCATTTGATGATATATCAACATCTGGTTTTGAATTAACTATTTCAGATACTCTTTCTGTTGCTGTTTTTACTTGAGCAATATCGCTTGCAAAAGATGTTGAATTGCTTAATACTTGGGCTCTATTTAATAAATGAATAATAATAATATATACATTGCATTTACTGAGACTAATACAGTTATTAAATTTCCAACAGGACATAAACCATCAATTGCCCATGTCCCTCCAAAACCAAATGCAATTGCAAATCCAGTCAAATCAAATGTTTCATAATATCCTTGTAAAATACCAGTATATTTGGCATCTAATATTCTTACCTTTAAAGATTCTTCTTCTGTTGATATAAATTTACCATTTATATATTCTTCTATTGATAGACTTTTTACAGTTTTGATATTATTAACAGATTCTGAGACAATTGAACCAACTTCTTCAGTTGGTTTCTTTGTTATTTTCATTATCTTTAATGCTGCTTTCATTCTCAAATAACCACCAAGAACAATAAATGGAATAATTGGAGACATTACTAATGCAACTTTCCAAGATGATATAGTTGCTAAAACTAATCCAATGATAATAGTAAACAATGTTTGAGCATACATACCTGATTTATCTTGAAGTGATGTTTGTAATAAGGAAATATTACTTGAGAGTAAAGTTGTTATTCCACCTGTATTATGGTCATTATCATCATAATATTTGATATCTTGTTTCATTAGTGATCTATAACTCACATTTCTTACCTTTTTGGCAAATTTGGCACTAATACTACCAAACAAAATTGATTGTATTGCCATAAAAGAACACATCACAATATTAAATACAATCAAAGTTAAATACCAATTTCTCATTTGAATCATTAATTCATGCATATCAGCTACATAAAATGAACTAACCATTCCTCCAAAGAATACTGAATAAGAAGGAAGTATTGCTCCATTGATTATTGATGATATTAATGCAAATAAATTAATACATATATTATCAAATGCATATTTCATTATTGACCATGATGATGATTTTGATTGTTTTTTCTTGTCACCAATCTTTTCTGAATAAGTAGTATCATTTGGCCTTATTTCACTTGATTTTCTTATTTCATCTGTTGAAACTTTATCTTCTACTTCAACTGATGGACTTATAGGATTAGTATTATTAATAGCTTCATCTTTTTTTAACATTTGATTTTCTCTTAATTTTGAATATACTCCTCCTTTACTCATTAATTCTTTATGATTTCCTTGTTCTACAACTCTTCCTCCATCAATTACTATAATTTCATCAGCTGATTCTATTGTGGATAATCTATGAGCAACAATCAAAGTTGTTCTTTGTTTATCTTTTAATAATTCATCTAATGCATCTTGGACTACTTTTTCACTTTCACTATCTAATCCACTAGTTGCTTCATCAAGAATTAATATGGATGGATCTCTTATTAAAGCTCTAGCTATAGCTATTCTTTGTTTTTGTCCACCACTCAATGAATGACCTCCTTCACCAACTAATGTATCATAGCCATTAGGAAATTGATTAATAAAACTGTCAGCATTTGCTTGTTTTGCTGCTTTGATTATCTCTTCATCACTACAATCCAACTTTCCAAGTCTGATATTATCTTTCACACTTCCTCTGAATAGAATTGGTTCTTGACTTACAACACCAATTTTCATTCTATAGGAAGTTACATTATAGTTCTTTATATTTTTATCATCAACTAATATTTCACCTTCATATTCATCATATAATCTTTGTAATAATTGTAATAGTGTTGATTTACCACATCCACTTGAACCAACTATACCTATCTTCTTTCCTGCTTCAATTGTAATATTCATATCATTCAATGCATTTTGCTCTTTTCTATTTGGATAATGAAATTTTACATGTCTGTATTCAATCTTACCTTTTAATGATTCCACTTTTTCTCCATTTGATTTTTCTTTTGTATTTTCACTTTCTTCAATTGTTTTATACACTTCATATCCAGAACCACAAGCTTGATTGATAGCTTGAAGTGAAGGACTTAACATAAAAAGAGCCAATACACCAATACCGATAACAGATAGTGTAGAAAATACACCACCTCCATTTGAACATGTTTCACCTTTTATACACTGAAATGCTTCATCACACTATAATAAATAAAATATTACTATTTATACAATATTTCTACCACCACAATCAGCTGATGAGAAATTATAATGTTCATTATTGCATACTGTCTTTAAATTCAATGTTGTATCATATCTATTTTCATACTCTGTAATATTTGGACAACTTCCACGAAAACTATTTTAGATAAACATTATTATTATTATATATAATATATACTCATTCATCATACCAAGTTTTTCTTCTCTGATTGTATGACTACCATACCAAAATCCAAGTCCAGAAGCATTATAAAAAACGAAATTCATAAATCCATTGCTAAATCCAGCCATTTTGCATACTTTAATTGAAAATTGCTTGGCTTTTTCTGTTGCTTTTTCGTATAATTCAATAAATCGATTTTCAATTCCAAAGGATGATACTGTCTTTATTGAACCAATACTTTCTTCAGCAATACTACTGGATTCAGCATTTGCACTTTGTAAACTACTATAATATTTACCAGTTAAGCCTGCTATGTAGAATGAAACAATTCCCAAAGGAAATGCTATTGCCATGTATACTAATGTAACTTGCCAACTTTGGGTAAATCCAATAATAAATGATGTGACTATTTGAGCTAATGCTTTGAATAATTTACCAAATTCCATTCCCATACCTTGAGTCATCGCATTTGTATCATCAATCACTCTT
This sequence comes from Proteromonas lacertae, assembly GCA_002245135.1. Classification (NCBI taxonomy): domain Eukaryota; class Bigyra; order Opalinata; family Proteromonadidae; genus Proteromonas; species Proteromonas lacertae. The sequence goes on from NGBS01001164.1 coordinate 73,270, forward strand.
GAAGCTAGTTTCTTGGAATCATTTTCATCAAACCATGCTGCATTTTGATTCAGTAACACATTAAAATATTTGGCTCTTATACGACTGATTTGTCTCTCTAGAATTTAATAGATTTTTAAAAATACCTGATGACAAACGAAATGCAGCGATAAATATCATTGCAGCTATACCAGAAGTTATTCCAAATCCTAAAATTCTAAATGCACTGTCTCTAACAGTCTTTTTCGACTAATTATTGAATAAACAAATGATAAAAATACTTCATCAGCATCAATAATCTCTTCATCATTGACTGCATTGAATATATCCTTTAGGCAGTACATACAAATCGAATAGAAAGATCCATTCACTAAAGCAGCGATTATTCCTACAATAATCAAAAAAACATCACGACTATCAGCATATTTCCACAACTGAGTTTTATTAAGTACTTTACTTTTAGATTTAACCTCATTCTCGGCCCTTGCTTGTTTTTCTAACTCAGAGTCACTTTTTTTATCGCTAATTAAGTGAACTTTCAACTCAGATGATTTTGATTCCTTCTTGTCCATCTAAAGAACAATTGATACTTAAATGATTTAATTTAACAAATTTCTCTTTTTTTATTGGTTATTCGTTGAATCTTTGTAAACCCATTAACATTTCATGATTTTATTGTATAATATGATGTAAATTATATGCTGAAATACAATATATTTGTAACCTAAGTTTAGTAGCACAAAAATCTAAAACTCAAGATAAATTTTCTTGATAAATCATATTGTGTTATATATTTTTCTATTAGATATAACAAATTCTAAGCACTATTATTTGAATTTCTTTTTATTCAAATAATTGTTTGATTAAAGCGTAATTATTGGACAAAATACAGAAAGAGCAATGAAAAACAAAAGTAATTACATTTTTAAAAGTATTTTTAACTATTAAAAAATAATATACTTCCAAAAACATATTTACTCATTCTTCAAAGTTTGTCTTGTAGCTAATTGATGGTATAAACCACCTTCCATCTTCATCAATTCATCATGTTTACCAGCTTCCACTACTACACCATGATCTAACACAAAGATTTTATCAGCATTTTGAATTGTACTTAAACGATGAGCAACGATTATACTTGTTCGATCACTACTTTCTAATAGTTTATCTATCGCTTCTTGAACTATCAACTCGCTTTCACTATCTAAAGCACTCGTTGCTTCATCTAATAATAGAATCTTTGGATTTCTTAAAATAGCTCTCGCTATAGCTATTCTTTGTTTTTGACCTCCACTTAAAGATCCACCTTTGTTTCCCACTTCGGTTTTATATCCATCAGGAAATTCCATTATGAAATTATGAGCATTCGCTGCTTTTGCTGCTGCAACTACATCTTCATCACTTATTGATTCATTTCCATAATCTCCCATTCGAATATTTTCTTCGATTGTTCCACTGAATAAAACTGGTTCTTGACTTACTAAACCAAATTGTTTTCTCAAATGTCTTATATTCATCGATTTTATTTCATTTCCATCTAGTAAGATTTCACCACTTTCAGTATTATAAAATCTTTCTAATAAACTAATTATCGTTGATTTACCACATCCACTTGAACCAACTAATGCTACTTTTTCTCCTTTTTCTATCTTCAAATTCAATTTTCTTAATACTGGAACATCTAATCTAGTAGGATATCGGAATTTCACATCTTTAAACTCAATTTCACCTGATATTTCAGGTGTATCACCATCATTCTTAGTTACATCAATTGCAGGTTCTTTATCCAAAAGACTAAATACACTTTTACCTGCTTCTTCTAATTTCAAACTATCAGAACTTCTTCCTATTATATTACCAATACTATCTCCTACTACTAGCATTGCCATTATTACTATCATTAAATTCTCAAAATCAAATTTACCATCTAAAGCCCACAAACCACCAACAGACATACCTAAAGCTGATGTACCTTGAGAAACAAAATTATAAACAAACTGTAAAACACCACTACAATAAGCATCTTTTCTTCCTGCTTCAAATGGTTTAGCTAATTTCTCCTTAAATCTTTTCAACAAATGATTTTCTAAACCAAATGACTGGACTGTTTTAATGGAATTCACACATTCAGATGAAATTGATGTTGCATCCTGTAATTGTGTTTTTGTATCAACTAATAGCTTCTTCATTATAAATCCTTGTAATACTATTGAACCAACTAAAAATGGTATTGCAGCCATCATAACAAAACTCAATAACCAATATGATACAAATGCAATAATTAAACCAGACACACAAGTAAAAAATATTTGAAAATCTCCCCCTACTTTCTCTCCTAATCCAGCTTTTATGTATACAGAATCTGTAGATAATTTAGCTGTCATACTTCCTGTACTATTCTCTTCTTTATCATAAAAAGATGAATCTTGTTTCAACATAGCTCTAAAACACATCTTCTTTATTCTTAATGTTAATTCTTCACCTATTGTTCCAAATAATACACTTTTTAACACATTAAATATAAATAATGCAACAGCATATATAACAAACATCCATGCCCAAAAGCTTGCATTACTCTTCATTTCTTCCAAATCAGTATTGTAATAAATTTTGATTATTTCTCCATACAAAATACCAAATAAAGGCATTGCAGCACCTAATAATCCACTACTAATTATCCCAAATATAATTAAATATTTATCAGGATATGTCAATTTCCATAATCTCAATCTATTTGAAGAGGATGATGTATTTGCTTTAATTTCACTCTTTTCTCTTTTCTCAATTTCAGAATCTTTTTTACTTACTCTTATTTCGTTTGTTGGAGATAGAACCACTTCTCTCTTTTCCTCTACTTGCTCTTTTTCTTCCTCTTCTTTCTTCTTATTCAACATTTGACGATTTCTTAATTCAGCATATATTCCATTCTTGGCTATTAATTCTGAATGAGTTCCATGCTCAGCTATCTTACCTTCATTAAACACGACAATTTCATCAGCTGATTCTATTGTGGATAATCTATGAGCAATTATTAAGGTTGTTCTAGCTCTTTGTTTTACTAATTCATCTAAAGCAGCTTGAACTATCTTTTCACTTTCACTATCTAAAGCACTTGTTGCTTCATCTAATAATAAGATTCCGGGATTTCTAACTAAAGCTCTGGCTATAGCTATTCTTTGTTTTTGACCACCACTCAATGAATGACCACCTTCACCTACATAAGTATCATAACCTTTTGGAAATTCCATTATAAAATTATGAGCATTTGAATCTTTGGCTGCTTTTATTATATCTTCATCAGTGCAATCTAATCTTCCATTTCGAATATTGTCTTTTACAGTTCCATTAAATAAAACTGGTTCTTGACCTACAAAACCCATTTGATTTCTTAAACTAGCTAGATTCAAATCACGAATATTCATTCCATCAATCAATATTTCACCTTCTTCACTATCATAAAATCTTTGTAATAACTGAATTGTTGTTGATTTACCACATCCACTAGCACCAACTAAACCAATTGTTTTACCAGCTTCTATTGCTAAATTCATTCCATTTAGAATCACTTGATCTGGTCTACTTGGATATCTGAATTTGATATTTTTAAATTCGATTTTACCTTCTAAATGTTCTATTTTCTTACCTTTATCATTCATTCCATCAATTGGAGGAATTCTATCAATTATTTCAAATATCTTACATGCAGAACCACATGCTTGTTTCACAGCAACAAGAGATGGACCTAAGAGTGACAAACACATTGTTCCAGTAAATACAGCCATGAATACTGTCAAAACATCTCCTCCAATTGTGCAAGTATTTCCATTGAAACAATCAGCACTTTTCATACACTAATAAATATAGAATTATTAGATAAAAATACAACATCAACATCATTACATAATTCTTTACTCATATTTCTCACATTATTATTGCACACTGTTAATAAATTCATATAAGAATCATCAGCAGGCCAATTTGAACCACAAAGATCTTTTATACTATATATCAATATATCAATATATCAATATATATACTCTGCCATTACATCTCCTTGATCATCATATACTAGTTTTCCTCCATACCACATTCCTAAGGCATAAGTAAAATAAGTAACAGCGGACATTGTCCCACCAATTAAACCACTTATACTTGATAATTTTATTCCAACTTTCTTGCTTTCATTTATTTTATTCTCAAATTTATTGATGAAATGATTTTCTATTCCAAATGATGAAACAGTTTTCACTGAACTTATTGCTTCTTCTACAACACCACTCGATTCAGCTGATATTGTTTGAGACTATTATAACAATACATATAAAATGCAATATCATACTTGAACAATATATTTTCCTATCAACATACCTACACTACTACCAAATAACATTAATGGAACTCCTAATGCCATTATAACTAAAGTTAATGACCAATCTTTTATCATTCCTACAACAAAAGCAGCAATGAATTGAACTGTATTTAGAACTAACTTTCCTATATCCATCCCCATTCCATTTACCATTGAGGAAGTATCTTCAATTACTCTATTTGATAATGCTTTTGGATCATTTTCATCATACCATGTTATATCTTGACGAATTATTCCTCGAAAATATAAATATCTAATTCTATTGATTTGTCTTTCAGCTGATAATTTGAAACATAACACCCATATCAACCCTGTAATACCATTTATTACGGCTAAGCCAAAGAAGTACCAACTGTTTTTTCTCATTTCACTTTTTGCTTCTTCAACATTATCTGGATCAATTGCAGTTATCCCCATCGCATTCATCATATCACCAAATACTATAGTTAATAATGGATAAACCAACCCACATCCTGCTGCAAATATCAATCCAATTATTTGTAATACTCTATCTTTACAATCAGAGTACTTATATAACTCTAACAAAGATACACTAGTTTTAGGATTATTTTTACCAGTTTTGGGTCTATTAACTGCATTTTTATCTGCTTCTTTAGGCTCATTTTTTGATTTCTTTTCTAAAACTGTCAGTTCAACATTTGACTGAGAAATACACTCGTTATTTTTAGAGTTTTCAGTAGATGAATTATCTTTGTTTGAGCTCATTATTAAACTATCCTATTTCAGTCAATTAAAAACTTCTTAACAAAATTCATTTTACAAATGCAATTAGCCGTTTCAAAATTGTTAAATGATTCTTTTTATCGATGGCCTATATAATTATAGTTGTAATAATAAAGATATTTAAAGATAAAGTACTATACAATTCTGTATGATGAATTTAACCATCATTAGAGAATATTCATTAAAATGTGATACGGCGTGTAAATATTAATGTTAAAAAATTAAATATACAAGAAAAAATGTTTAAATATTGAATACCACTCTTGTAACAGTGAATGACAAAAATGTTCCAATTATCAAATAATTCATTAGATAATACTATATTATTTAATATAATAATAAAAATATTCTTTTATATTTTACATATCATAAGAAATGAATGAATTTTTATAAATTAAATATACCCGTTTCAATCATTCTGTACTTCGGTTTTCTGGTGATCGTATTTTTTTTCTTTTTTTCTTGAAAATGAAGTTCATTTTGATAAATTTATTGATAATTATTTCATCATTAGTCATAGCCGAAGAATATAATGAAGATGCTGCATATGAAGTGGTTGTAGAACAAAAGGGACCGATGGGTTTTGAAATTGGAACAGGTATAGTAATGTTCATGATTAATTTGCATAGAAAATGGTTGGTTAGTTGTATCACATATAATTCCTGGCAGTTTTGCGGCTCAAACAGGAATGATTGAATTAAGAGATCGTTTAGTTGCAATAAATGATTATCCATTAGAAGAAGTTTCACTATCGTATTTTTGTTGTTAATAATAATATATTTATAGTGATTTTCAAACAATATTACAGAGAAGTTCTTTTCCTAGACGTTTATTATTTGTTCCACTAAACGATTGGGATAGAGATGATGAAGCATTACGACAAGCAATCATAGATAAAGATTCTAGTGTTGCTAAAATTACTAGTTTTGTATAATAATAATATAAATATAATTATATTAATAGAAACCAACTCAAGTATATTTAAATCTAATAGAACCAGAAATAATGTCACAAACTTACAGTATGACATTAACTCCAATTGGAGAAATCAAACTAAATACAGAATCCGAATATAATATCATCAGTTTTGACAATGATGGTTGTTTAGATTACCCTGAAAATATAACTAATAAAATCATAGTTGTATGGAGAGGGACATGTTTATTGCCCGAGAAAGCAAGTAAAGCACAAGAAGCAGGTGCTGCTGCAATAATTGTTGTGAATAATGTACTTGGTGCTATTCCTGATACTAGTAAAGTTGATACAGCAAAATTCAGTATCAAAATACCATTTTTATATATTGATTGGATTTATGGAAATAATTTAGTGAAAGTAGGAATGAATATTAAAAATAATAAAGCTAAATTCGACAGTAAACCATTACCTATTGATAGTAATATACAATTAATACCAGTAAGTAATATAAAACACAATAATAATGATTTTTTCAAACAAGGAGCAATTAATGTTACATTTTTCAATGAAGAATTTAATTACAAAGTTGAAGGGAAGATTGCTATGTATGGCCCACCACCACTTAGACAAGTATTTCAAATGAATTATGTTGGAACTGGTTGTAGTGGATTTAATAGTGAGAGTCGAGGTTCTGTTATTATGTTTGATAGAGGAGATTGTGCATTTGAAGATAAAACAAGATTGTGTGAGAAAATTAAAGGAGTTGCTGCAATTTTTGTGAATGATAAAGATAAGATTAATCAAGCTCCAGCTACTAATTATGAAGGTATTACTATTGGATCTGTGATGATTGGAAAGTCTGCTGGTGATGTGGTGAAAGCTGAAATTAAAAAGAGGGTTGTTTTTGTTAAATTTTACTAATTTATTTTTTCTACTTGTTTTATAGTGCATTTTTCATGGGTTAATCAATTCATAATAGAAAATGACAAATATCTTACTAAAATAGCGATATGTTGTGTATATGGCGAAATATTTGAAAGAAAAGAACAGGGCAAGAATCAAATTTGAGCGATGTGATTGGCTGAAATAGAAATTAAAGTGGTTTAGAAGTGGCATGGACTCAGATAAGCAGAATAATCTGGATGTATGGACAGATGATGAAGATGAAATTTTAGTCACTAAACTACTAGAAATCAAGACAAGTCTTGCTTCTGGTGATTCATTCTCACCTTCTACTTCTGTAAGCCAAGAATCTTGGCGTGATATTGCTAATGAGATAAACAAGATATGCCCAAATTCTAGAGCAGTGGAAGAAGTGAGAAATAGATTCTCTTATTTACACTCGAGATTCAATGTATTTATTGATATTTAAATCATTATAGGAACTACAAGGACCTTCTAATTCTGATGACCGAATGATGTGGGGATTATTTGAAAAAATGAGATCATTATTAGGTGTACCGATAATGGCTCCACCTGTTCCTTCATTAGATCAATCAGAGATAAGTTTGGAAAGAAAGGCAAGCCGACATTGGACTTATGATGAAGAAAAAGCTTTAATCGAAAATATTTTATCAAAGAAAAGAGAATTAGGTAGTATAAGTGCAAAATTGACATTATCAGCATGGTCTCAAGTAACAGATGATCTTAACAAATCATACTCTTGTTCAAGATCAGTAGAAGGAATTAAGAAGCATTATAGGAAATTAAGAACCAAATATTTAACAGAGAAATCCTTAGGTGGTGTTAATGGTTGGGCACACTATCAAAAAATGGCAGATATAGTGGAAAATGAAACAGATAATAAAACAAGTTTATCTTCAATACCTACACCAAATACACCTTGTTCATCATCTTCTAGATTAAGTAATATGAATAATAGTCCATCTCTAGCACCAATTACATCAATATATGATTCTAACCAAAATAATAGAATGTTACAAACACAAGTGTTGGGAAATAGTGATAATTTAATTCAGCAAATTACTCAATGTCAAGAAAAACAGAAAAGAACTTATGATCAGACAGTGCAGTTGGTAGATATCATTGCCAAGCGAATAAAATATGATATAGAACTTGAGAATGAGTTTTTGGAAGTGTTGAAAAAGATGATTTCAAATTAGTTTATTAATAATAAGAATTAATTATTTATTGTTTTGTTAATATTAATATCATTGGTTATTTGGATAATAAAAATATATATACACAATAAAATATCTACTTTTTAGTTTTTTCTATTAATTGAGGTAATACTTCAAATAAATCTTTATTCACCACGTAATCAGATAATTCACATATTGGCGCCTTCTTATCATCATTAATAGATATTATAGTCTTACTCTCTCTCATTCCAGCAACATGTTGAGCAGCTCCACTAACACCAACAGCTATATATAATTGAGGTGATACTGTTTTACCAGTTTGACCGATTTGATATTCATATTCAATTATTCCATTATCTACTACTTTTCTTGTTGCACCTACAGCTGCATTGTCTAGATTATTAACTAAATCTTCAATTAAATGCCAATTCTTTTTATCTTTTATACCCATTCCTCCTGTTACAATGATTGAAGCTTTTTCTAAGGCAGGACGATTTAATTTAGAATAATCTTTTGAATATTCTGATGATTTTTGTAGATTAGTATTCTGTAATTTCGATATTGATTGAATTGGTTCTATTTCTTCTAGAATACATTTATTTTTGCTATTTATTTCAACTGTATTAAATGATGATGATGAAATTGTTAAAAATGTTGGTGTTGTGGTTGATTCTACTTCTTCATATACTCTACCTGCATATATATATCTAATATATTTGTTAGAATCACATATTTTAGTTACATTTGGTATTATACATGATTTTAGTTTAGTTGAGATAAATGGAAGAATTAATAATCCATTTGGTGTATTTGGAGCTGAAATGTGTGTGTATTCTATTGAAATAAATGTATAAAATAGCTAATACTATTCTTAAGATAGATATGATTAACCAAAGAATAGTATGGATGTGGAAAAATATGTGTGAAATCCTATAAAATACAATCACTATTATACTTTTTGATTAGAATACAGAATTTTGTTTATTTCGTCGATATTTTGATATGATTCCGCAATTTGTTTTGTATTTGTTCCACCAGCAAGTAATAAATCAGTTTTATGTTTTGGATCAATAGAGTTAAGACTAGACATTGCTTTAATGCATCTCAATGTAGGTTCGGTTAGTTTTTCATTGTGTATTTCCCCGATTACCTAAAACCAAAATGAAATGAGTGTAATACGAGTGAATGAAGTAATCTATTCATATAATTACATTTATTCTATAAATGTTAAACAATATATTACATACGAATTGCTTAATTGATAGCATATCAATAGAAAACAAGCAAATTAAAAAATTCTTGAATGAAACGAATAGAATTTTAAAAATCAATCAAAAGAAATTTATGGAATTATTTTGATTTATTTATTCCATAAAATGAATCACAGATAGATATAAATATCCATTAAACACTTAACAATCATTCATTACAATCTCATTCAATTTGTCAGTTTTAAAGAAAGCTTGAGAATAAAACTTGATATTTGAGAATTTTTAAGAATTTTTTATTATCAAGAATTTCTTTATGTTTAAGACATCAATCAAACTTTATTCTTCATTCAGGTATATACTGTTATTTATATTTTATTTTTGTCATTAGATCTGCTGCTTTAGCAAACAATTTCAGAAGATCTTTTGCTAAAACTATTACTGTATAGTTAATTGATAATATATTCACGTATAGTATGCACATCCTCTTGCAAAAATCCAACAACCAGCACCTGCTTTCAAATTACCAGCTGTAGTAAACAATGAGATATCAGAAGTAAAGCTTTCTGATTACAAAGGCAAATACGTTGTTTTCTTCTTTTATCCAAAGGATTTCACCTTTGTTTGTCCAACAGAAATCATTGCTTTTAGTGATAGACATAAAGAATTCGAAGCTCTTAATACCCAAGTGATTGCATGTTCATGCGATAGTGTAGAAAGTCATCTTGCATGGATTAACAAGAGTAGAAAGAGTGGAGGTTTAGGTGAAATGCATATTCCAGTTGCATCTGATATAACTAAAGAAATAGCTAACCAGTATGGTGTATTATTAGAGAATGATGGAGTTGCCTTAAGAGGATTATTCATCATCAATCCAAAGGGAGTTTTAGAACAAATCACAATTAACAACTTACCTGTAGGTAGAAGTGTAGATGAAACATTGAGATTGATTCAAGCCTTCCAGTTCGTTGATAAATACGGTGAAGTATGTCCAGCTAACTGGAAACCAGGCGAAGCAACAATTGATGTTCAACATTCCAATAAATACTTTGGTGCAGGTCATACAGAGTCAGAAGCTGAAAAGAAAATACAAAGATCCAGTAAAAAAGTATTATTAATTGATTCAGCTGATGAATTTAAAAATTTGTTAGAAGCATCAGAAAAATTAGTTGTAGACTTCTGGAAGGAAGGATGTCAAAAATGTGCAATGATGAGCCCATATTTTGAGGAATTGAGTGAAAAATATCCAAATGTTACTTTTGCCTCTATTGAAAACCATATACAAGGTATAATGCAATTATTAGAAAAGCCAGTAGAAGCTTTACCACAATTTAGATTCTTTGTGAAAGGAAAAGAAGTAAAAGAACCAATTACAGGTTTTAAAAAGAGACCATTAAAAGAAACATTGGATAAGTTTTAAGAAAGATATATGATATATATACTAATTATTCTTTTCTTAAAACCTATTTTTAATATATATAGTGTGTATTGTATATTTATAAACCACAAATAAAAAAACATCTATTAAAATGTATTTGAATATCCTATTTTTAATATTAAATATTTATTAAATTATACTAAACGAATGTTATTTATTATTATTTTTTATATTTTTTATTAATAAATATATTAATATCCACCTCTGCCTCTATAATAACCTCCCCTCCCTCTGTATCCTCCCCTTCCTCTGTAACCACCTCTGAATCCTCCTCTATAGCCTCCTCTTTGAAAATGAGGAACATTTACTCTTTTCATTCTTACTTTCAGAGACCTTCCTTTAAATTCTGTATTGCTTAATGTCAACGCTTTTTTTGCACCTTCCACATCTTCAAATTCTATATATGCAAATCTAGAAATAAATCGATTTTTAATGTTATATACCCTTTTGGTCTTCCTCCACGATTTGTCATTATTGTTGCTCGTTTAATTTCTCCACATTGTTTGAAATATTCTTTCAGTTCTTCATTTGTTGCACTATAATCCACATCCCCAACATAAACAGACTTTTCGTCCATATTACCTGAAACACCTGGAGTTGAACTCACTAACCCTTCAAATTCTTCAGCTTTCTATAGAAATTATGAATATTTCAATACGCTATTGAATTCTTCAGAGAAATTTTCTATATCATTTTGATTTGAATTTAACAAATCAAGTAATGATGTTGTAGTTGAAGCAGTGTTTGGAACATCATTTGTTGAAGATGCTTGTTCTTCTGTAACTTCTTCCTCATTGTCATCAAGATAGTCAATTGCTGCACTTTCATCAGTATTGTCCTTGTTAATCACTTCTTTCTGTTCATTTGATTCTGACATGTTTTTTTAAGAATGTGACAGAGGTAATGTAAATATCAAACATTTGTCAAACCTACTTTTTTTCAGTTACGCTTTATCACAATGCACAAGCGAGCAGTTCAGTGTTCGATGTGCGGACAGATGTTCTTTCCCAAATCTTTACCTTTTCATCAGAAAACTTGCGCCAAAAAACATAACATGATCCAATATCCGTGTCCTTATTGTGATGCTCCTTTTTTGTATAATATTTAAGTTTAATAGAGTTTTAGAAAAACGGAATTAGATAAGCATATGGCTAAATGCCCTAGTAGACCACCAGGAGCACCTAAATCCCATGGAGGTGGTGGAGGCGGAGGTGGAGGAGATGCTCCTATAGGTTCATCATCATTTCAACCGTATTATTATTAACATTTATGATAAATTCTAATTAAGCATAGACCTTCTGAATTTGCTGATGGAGGAGATTATTCGAGTAATCTAGTACCATGCGCTATATGTGGACGTAAATTTGCTCCAGACCGTATAGCAAAGCATCAAGGAATCTGTAGAAAGATTAAAAGTCATGAGAAAAAGCATGTAATAAGAAAAGTCGACAAACCAGTCTATGATCCGAAAGAGTCAATTGCAAGAGAAAGTATTGTTAATAGCAATAACATATATTTAAATAGAAATGGAAAAAAGTCGAGGAGGTGGTGGTTATTCAAAATGGAAACAAGAGAGTGAAGAATTCAGAGCAGCCATGAGAGCAGCACGTCAGGGAAACAGAGGAGGAGGTGGTGGTGGTGGTATGAGTAGTTATACACCATCTAAACCCGATCCAAGTTTAATTCCATGTCCTTATTGTGGTAGAAGATTTAATCAAATTGCTGCTGATAGACATATACCAATTTGTAAGAATACTATTAATAGACCTAAGCCTCCACCAAGTTTAGCTGGTGGTAGATTAAGCAGAGGTGGAGGTGGTGGTGGTGGAGGAGGAGGAGGAGGAGGATTGTCTTCATCATTACCAAAACTAACAAATTCTAATAAAAGAGCTGCTTCACAACGTATATATATTATTATTATTATTATCATTATTATTGTCTAGCAAGAAGAACTTCCAATACACCTGCTAGTAGAGGTTATAGTAGTGGAGGTGGTGGAGGTGGATTCAGTGGAAGTAGACCAGCTAGATCCAAACCAAAGAAACAAGATTTATATTGTTCAGATAGATTTGCATATCAAAATGATCCAAATTATGCTAAAATGAGTGGTGGTGGTGTAGCTAATACAAACGCTACTTCTGCTGGTAATCCATTAGCTACTAGTTATTATGAGATTGCTGATCACGGTGATACTGGTAACAGAGGAAGAGGTGGAAGAGGAGGTGGTGGAGGAGCTGGAGGTTATGGTGCTAATGTTTATTCTGGTCCTCCAGCTGGTGGTGGTTATGGAGGAGGTTATGGTGGTGGTGGATATGGAGCATCAGCTCCAGTTAGAGGAGGAGGAGGAGGAGGTGCTTATGGTGGTTATTCTGCTCCACATGTTGGCGCAACTACCAGTTCAGCTTATGGTGCTCATTATGGTCCAGAAGGTGGAAAGGGGAGGTGGTTATGGAGGAGGAGGTGGTGGTGGTTATCCTCCAATAGGTGGAGGTGGTGGTTATGGAGGTGCTCCACCAGGAGGTGGGTATGGAGGAGGATATGGTGGTGCACCAGGAGGAGGAGGGTATGGAGGTGGATATGGAGGTGCTCCAGTAGGTGGAGGGTATGGAGGTGGTTTTGGAGGAGGAGGTGGTGGTAGAGGAGGATATGAATATGCTGGTGCTAGAGACTCAGGTCCATTATGGTAAAATTAAAGTTAAAAAATGTTGTATATTGGATAATTATATTTTTTTTTTAATTTTCATTATTTTTTGAATTTTGTTTTTTACTATGGAAGGATACAAATATGTCTCAAAATATTTATCCGTTTCATGTTATTCATTTTTAAAAAATGAAAATTACTCTTCAAATATTGATCAATACACTATGTATCTATTTTTTATAATAAATATTAGTATTTGCAAGCGTATGCATTGCAGATACACAAATATGCAAAGCAATTGACAATTATCCGTCAATATTAGTAGGTCAATATGTCGATTTACCATGTGGCTCAAATATAATTGGAAAGATTACTCGTTCTTGTTTAGAAAATGGTATATGGTCAGAAGTGACAAATAATTGTGGTATACACTTAATAATTGTTATATAAATAGAAATTGGTTGTAATTCTAATTCAGGATTTCCAGAAACTTTACCTAGTCATGTCTCTATGAAGTTGTGTGAAGATAAAACTCATTATCAATCAAGATTATGTTTAAAAGATGGATCATGGGGTAATATAGATAAATCTAACTGTATAAAAGTTTCTCTTGGTATTAGACCAAAGAAATTGCCAGAAGAAGCAAGAATACCAATGCTAATTTTAGTTTTAATAATAGGTATTGTTCTGGCTGTATATAACAGTTATGATCATACAAAACCAAAGGTAGTTGAATCACCAAAACATTCAAAAATTGTTCATTGTCCAGTTAGAGACAATAATGAGAATAAAGAAGGTGATATTGTTATAGACCCAACAGTAGTAGAGTTAGAAATAAGAAGATCACGAATTGAATCAAAAGAAGGAGCTTTACCTTTAATTGACACTGAAATTGCTGGTAATGAGCCAACTATTCCAGAATCCTCATCAGAAATGAATACTTCAACTGTAGATGCAGATAAGAATAATAATTAAGGTTTGTTGCATGTATTAAATGATATATGTGAGAGAATTGTTGTTTTGCTATTATAATATTACATAAAAATATAATGAAAATATAACATCAATTAACACTTAATATTATTTATTTAAAAAAATGAAATTTACACAAAAATCTAAATTAATCATAATAATATCTATCATCATTTCTATCTGATGGAGAATAACATCGACGATGAGAATAATGATGATAGTGGTGGTGATGGTTGCTGCTACTGCTACTTCTATGTTCATGATAATGTTTATGAATTGATTTGGATCTTATCACTTCAGGACGATTAGGAGATCTACACTTCTCAAAAATAGTGTTTCTTTCATTTTCTTCTTCATTTTCTTCTTCTTCTTTATTATTATTATAACTAATATAATCATCAAGGTTAATATTACTTTTTTTCTCATCATTGTACTTCAATCTTTTTTCTTTTAACTCTTCTATTTTCTGTTTCACAAGTATATAAGCGTTATGGATCTTCCCATTAAAATGATCAATTAATCTCCTATATAATATATACATTAGCATATATATATATATACGATTTACTATCAGTAATATCTAATATTGCTCCACATACATCACATATTTTCAACTTCTCACTCGCATTTGCAGTATGAGGATTGGGTAATTTCTTGGATAATTTAATCAAATATTCAGCTTGCAAAATATACTTCTGGCGTTTCAATTTGTCTAACAAGGAAATGAGATAATCAGTTTCATCTACTTGGCCTTCTTCTGATGCTTGTTCCACCTTTACTTTTAGTTGTTCAATCTGTTTAATAATCTGTTTTACTTCATCACAATCTTCTACTTTTACCACTTCCAACTGACTTTTATCTGTCACTTTATGCTGTCCTCTCTATTTAGATATAGATAGAAAGAAAGAGATGATTATACACTCATTTTTATATCACAAGTATTCTTTACACAGTTTAATGTAATTTCGAAATCATTGAAATACTGTTGATAATCATGACTTCGTGATGCAACAATGAATCTATTGTGATAATAAGGATGTATATAGGTTATACTGTTGCCTGAGACTGGGATCGTGTATTAAATCACAATTACCTACATTTAATTTGGTGTTGGCAAATAATTGGAGTGGACAGAATGCGCATAGATAGCTCTTACACACAGATTTATCTCTAAAATCCTATACAACATAAGATAATGCAATATATACAGTAACAGTGTGATTTCCTAGCAAGGCATTTAATAATTCCCTTTGGGCTTCCATGTTTATTGTATAATAATATTATAAATAAGTGTATGATAGTAAAACTAGATAAGAAGTAGTATTACTACTGAAGCTTGATGATGGCGGGCTGAAGAAGTCCAAAAAGGATTTATTTTGATTGGTTGTTTCACAACTACAGATCACTATTTGAAACTGCCGTGACGTCAATGCAGTAATCATCTAGTTTGGCATATAAAACATATTTGCGCTTAATTCTGAAGTGATATTCGAAAAATCATCCTCATAATCAGCGAAGATTAAATGGTTTAATAGTTGCATCGACTTTTTATTTGCACAGAACTGCATATTGCACATCTATTTGACCAACTGCCCTTGCATTCAGCCTCATTTCGGAAATGAAAAATTAAATATATCCGTTTCATAATTTCTTTTTTGAAAATGAATAGAGAAAAGTCTGAGAGGAGAGTTATAACAATATCAAATATCAGTAAATCTGCATACCTTAAAGAACGCGATAGTTTTCTAAGACATATGAAGACAAATCAGTATAATTTCTGCTTGTTTTATATTAGCAATGATATTCCATGCATATTTTATAGATATGACCCAGTATATTCTGAAATGATGTTTATATTTTCCTCTGAAAAAGATGCGAGATGTATTTTTTCTGTTTTTATCATATTATAGTCATTGGAACAGAAGTTGGTCATCATTTTACTAGAAGCAATATATATTTAACATCAGTCTACACTCAATGTGATGGTATTATATAAAATTTTAGTTATATTTTGTATAGAATTAATGCTTGATCAATTGAACGATATAGTATTATTAAATATTTAATATATACAATAGAGACAAAAGGAAACTGATATATTAAGACAATTACTATTTGCAAGACAAGAAAGTCATTCAAAATATGAAATATTATATAACTGTATGCAGCTGAAATCACCAAAACCGGATGTAAGTGTATTACCACCATTAACAAACCCATTACTTTATTTACCTCTCCAATATGGCACACCTGAGGAAAATAATGAAAATAATCACATTAACAGCAATATAGAAGAAGATAAGATGTTTAAAAGAGCTGGAGGGATTATAACACCAACAAGAGCAACTCATCAAGATATAGTAGTAGAAGAAGAAGAAAATGAAAATATAATAAGTAGCGATGGCAATTATAATGAAGATGATAATGTCCAGAAGTTACCAGAAGATGATTTCAATACATCCCTCGCTTCACATCCATTAATGACGGTTAATCCATTACAATCAACAAATTATAAAGATGATAATAGTAAAACAGGGAGAAAAAGAGGAAGACCTTCTAAGAATAGTAAATGCAGTATCTCATCAATAACATCAACACCTCCAAGAAAGTCAATATCATCAGTATCAAATTATGAATCACCTAATTTGAGACATTCTGATAGATTATCAACTAGTAATACTACTCCAATAACACCAACAAGAACTATAACTGCAAATAGTAATGCTTTAACAAATACTCCAGTTAGTAGTAATAATGATAAAACAATAAAGCGAAAATCAGCTGATTGTATATTATTTATTATTAATTATTATAGACATATCACCAAAGAAAAGAAGTAAAAATAAAGGAGTATATGAGGTTGAGAAAATACTTGATAAAAGAATTATTAAAGATAAAATTGAGTATAAAGTTCATTGGAAAGGTTATACATCAGAGGATGATACTTGGGAACCTGTTAATAACTTTTTGGATGTGACAATTATAACTAATTATGAAGATCAATTGGCAAAGAAAGAAAAAGAATTATAAATGTTTTTTTATATACATAAATTTCTCATTTTCTCTTTTTATGGGGAAAAGAATAAAAAAACATTATTCAATAAATATATTTTACTATTATATAATACAATTTTCTTATTTTATTTTATCTAATTGTGATCCAATTAATGATCCAATAAATATACCAACTTGAATATCAGTAGACATAATAAATCCACCATATTCATATTCAACTTTCTCCAACTATAACAATAATAATATCAAATATATACTGGATTTGATGAAAGCATCATTGCACAACTTCCACAATAACCTGTTGAGAATGCTAATAACATATCAAATATAAACAACCACACAGATGGAATGATTGCTTTTAATGTCAATATAAAGAATGGAATACAACATATTCTGATTATTATAATTATCTAATTTATTACATTAAATATTATATAATTATGTAATTATACACCTATTATCATTGGTTTAATACAATATTTCCCAGATGAATATCTACCAATACAATCCATTGTACAATGTGCCGTAATTAAAAATACAGTAAACCATCCATTATTAAACACATCTTTACCCATTGAATCATCATAATCAGTATTGGATAAGATTGCAGGATATACAATTGAATTTTCAGCAAATATTAATGTGATACATAATATGTAATACCACTCTTTTACTAACACACGACAAAATGATGGTTCATCTTTCTATTCATAATAATAATTATAATATTCAAATACATAAAAATGAGATGTGATTTCTTTGGGACTTGCTTCAGGAATATTGGTTATATTTTCATTAGTTTTATTCTCTAGTTGTTGCTCGTTTACTTCTTCCTTTTCTAATTGAGTTGGTTGTTTTTCATTCAGAGATATTTTACTCAATGACACAGTAAATTGCATTGGTTGTGATAGAGTTGTAGTGGTTGTTGTTGTTGTTGTAACATTAGTTGGAGATGGCATTGGAGTATTATGAACAGATTCTTCATCATGAAATGTTAATGGAGTTTTTAAACTGATAGCAGACACATCATTATCCATTAAATTAGGTCTATTATCTTCATTGATTATTCCACTCTTTCTCAATTGATGATTGGACGGAAATGAGATTGATTGAGGTGGCGGCTCATTTTCTATCTTGAATTTCCAATAAGGGACAACCAACGGATCCTTACCAAGATAATACATTGCAACGAAACAAAATACATTATAAACAAATGCAGAACCAAAATAGATATAGCCACTAATTACATTTCCATCATAGTCTGAAGCTACTGCTGCTTTTGATATTAATCTTAAAGCTGCTGTAATAACTCCTGATACAGCAATACCTAACATAGATGCTTGAGTGATAGAAGGATCGAGATGATCGGTTAATGCAAACATTGTACATTGTTGAAATACAGATACAATACCTACAATAAACGATAGACAATATGTTATCCATAAAGTAGCCGTATCTGATTTAAAAAAGTGAATAAGAGGATAGCAAACATCTAAAATAGCTATTATTACAAATCCAAGATATAAACGTGCAGATACACTTAGACACTTGGAAAATCTATTAGTATAAAAACATTTTAAATATAATATAAAAGATACTTTAACATTATCAAACAAACAGGAACAGCTGGAATAGATGCAATAAGCGAAATATAAAACATCACATCATGGTCTGGCAGAATGGCATTAAAATAATCACCTGCACCAAATATAGCGTATGTAGGGAACATTATCCTTAGATGATAAAAAAGAAAATATATACCCACATGCTACAGCTAGCATATTCCAGTAGATAACTCGAAGAGAATTCATAACACAAAAAAGTCAAGCCGAGCTTCATTTTGACAGTTAACAATTACATAAATTACACAGTTTTTATTTTTATTAATAACTCCATCAATATGATAGGAAAAGTCTTATTTTTTGTTGCAGGTATATATGTAGGTCAAAATTACAAAGTTCCGCTTGTCAACGATGCTGTGAAGATGGGAGAAGAAAAGATTAAATCTGGACCTTATGTATTCGACTATTAGTTGTCATATTCTGTTTATAGTTGGAAAAATATCAAAAAGTACAGAATTTTATTCAACAAGTATATTGATTATTATAATAATCTGTAATTAGGCGAAGGAAATAGGAGTAACACTCATTAAAGAATAGATTTATGTGTGTTTCAATTTTGTTTCATGATAATTATTTAGTTATTTATATTTTTGCTCATACTTTTGTATTTAGCTGTGTGTTATATTTTATAGACATAACAATTTAGGGAAAAATATAGAGTAAATTACTAAATTAATTTATTTTCCAACCTCTTCTATATTCTTTATAAACATTTTCGCATTTGGAACAAGATCAGCGTCTTTAACAGTCATACTATTATCAGTATACGCTTTATTAGGATAAGCAGTTCTTAATTCATAAGGAACTGCATTATCTATTCGATATTTATCTAATGCGTCTCTAATATCACCAATTGTATTTGAATAATACAATTTCAACATCAAAGTCTGTTTACCATCACCAGATTTTATTCTTAGAGTAGTAATCTGTTGATCTTTTTTAACACAATCATTCTGAATATCTAATAATGCTTGTGAAGGTAGAATTATTGTTCCATCTTCAGAACCAGTTGCAATTGGTTTTGGTGAGTCTGTAGCTGATGATGAATCATTACTACTTCCACCTTTAAGATGTTTAGCAATAGAATCTCTAATGTCAATAATTTGACCATCTTGAATAGCTGTTGGTGGTAATCGACTGAGAAATTCTTCACGAGTCATCTTCAAATCTTTATCTCCCATATTGGCTAATGATCTAATATTACTATGATTATTATTGCTATTATCTGATTTATTACCTAATCTTTGACCTTCACTTTCATCATTCAATGCTGCATCTGTTGGTGATTGTTCATATATTTCTGTACTTCTATTATCCACTTCAAATGGAACTCCATCTGGATGTGATTTCTTATATTCATATGGGAAGTATCCATCTAATATATCGGTGATAAATCTTTGGGTTGATTTATCGGAATAAGGTCTAAATGGTCCTCTTCTAATGAGAATACCATTTTTATAAATTCTAATAGGGATTGCTTCTTCAAAGACAAATTTTGCTTGATTTCCTTCTTTCTTCATCTATTCAATAGCAAAATATAAAAATATTAAAAAAATACTTTTGGTTTTCCTGCACCAGCTACTAAGTTAAGATCATTAAATCTTTTGAATAACAATTTAAAATCAATTGGAAATTCATCTGGATTCGCTTTAGGTTTATCATCATCATCATCTCTTTTTTTATCTCCAACCCAAACTAAGCCATAATCATTTAAGAATTTCTCCATATCGGATACTTGTTTTCTGAGTCTGAAGTTTTCTTTCATCAATGTTTCATAGGATGCGACTTCTTCAGTTGATAGATTATTGGCTTTTAATTGAGCTTCTAATGCTGCTACTTTTCTTTTATAAGACAGTAACTCTTTTTCTTTGGTAATTACTTCTTCTCTAATAATAATTATTATTATGTATATAATCATACCTCATTTTTCTATAGGCTGCTTCTAACTGTGATAATCTAGATGCCATTGAAGAAACAAGGCCATTCGTATCTGTTACTGAGGATGGTGGGCCATGTGAATTTGAACGAGATGGTGCATTTGGAATTGCTCCACCTGGTGGTAAAACCTATATTCTATTAATATTTCTTACTATACACTACTAACAATTTTCTTTCTGATTGGTTTGTCAATATCTATTAACTAATAATATTTTTATTAATACCAGGTATCTTCTTCTTAATATCTTCGATTAAATCACTAAAATGTAAATTTCAAATATACTGTTGAGGATTATATTTAGGTATAACTATCCCAGCACCATTACGAGGCGCATCCCACTTTTTATCTGCCATTAAAAATTGAAAAACTGAAATAAAGGCTTGAAAGCTTGATTTTTTTCAATTTTCATATCTCTTAAGATAGTCATCAAAATTTATTGCAAATAATTTGTAATGGCTCTTGCTTTACCAATAATTGTGGTTCTTATAATATTGTCAACTGTAGCTCTACTTATTTTTACTTTCCCATATATTATGAATCCATATAGTTCAAACTTAAGAAATTCAGATAAATTAAATGGCATTAATCCTTCTAAAGACAATGCATTAACTATTTCTTTTAATGAATTATATTCGAAGAGTTGGTCCAAATTAAAGGAAGTTATACCCAAATGTAAAACATCTATACTAGATTGTCCAAAAATAGAGGATATAATCCCTAATCCACCCAGAGTTGATATTGATAAAACTGATGAAATATATAAAGAACCATTCAAAGCAATAATTGAACCACCTAAAGAAGATAATATAAATATGTTAGTTGTAATACCAGTAAGTCCATGCCAAGTAATGATGAGAGCTATAGCTAGACATACATATATGAAAACAAAAACTGTTGGTGATTTAAAGTTCAAGTATATGTTTATAATTGGCAGACCAAATACTCCTGCTTATACAATGGATTTATTAAAACAAGAAAATGATGTGTTTCATGATTTATTAGTGTTTGATTATTATAATGATTATAGAAACTTAACCATAATGATGTTATCTACATTCAAATACACTCTTGATAATTATCCAAATATAAAATATTTAATTAGATGTAATGGAGATGCAATATTCTTCCCAGAGAAATTCACAGATTATTATCAAACTGATTATTTGTTTATAGCTCAGCGTGGATTTGATCCTGAAAGAAAATTACCATTTCCAGATGCAGCTTTCTTCTTCTTATCAAAGAAATTCATGTCAATTATGCTTGAACAAAGTAAGATTGTTAGGCCTTTAATATGGAGAGATGATTTTTGGTTTAGTCGTGTATTGGAAAGAATTAAAGCTACTGGTTATAAATGGGATGGTGAAACTCACTTTGAAGTTTATTCTAATTCAAGCATACTTACTGGAAGTATAGAATATTATGCTTATCATCCTATAACTGAAGGACAGATTGCAGCTATATACTTAAATAGGAATAAATTAGAGAAATTTGATGATTAATTCAAATTGTGTAATTTAATGAATTCTAAATAGTTATTTATATAATACAACATTCAAGCAGCACATTTATAAATACTAAATATGATATAACAATCATAACAAAAATTTAAGATTATAGTTATAAAGACAAATAAATCACTTCTTCTTCAATAATGCTGATAAAATAATGTAATAATAACACTTAAATAGTTTTAAATGATTAATTAAGTGATGACGTGTCTCATTCCAGCTCAACATAAGTTTCATACTAAATTAATTTGATTGATAAAATCGATTTAAAAAAAAACAACATGCTACATGGTACTTTTATAAAAATCATTTCAGTTGATCTGTTACACATTTCACTCTACGAAATTTTTAGTTCACTTTTCATTATTTTTATTAATCATTATCCTAAAAAAAATCAAATGTCATTTATGTGGATTATTGGAGTTTCTATTGCCATATTTGATACATTTCTTGGTACTATAGGCAAACAATGGATGAAGCTTAGTCACACTCAGTTCAGTAAAGGGTTGGTTTATAAGTCAAGAATAACATTATTAGCAGCAGGTTGCTTTGTCATGGTTTTAAATCCACTACTGTCTCTAGTCTCTTACTATTTCGCATCTCCAGTATATTTTCCCTTATATCGTTAATAGTCTATACTAGCACCATTCAGTGGCTGTACTATACTCTGGAATATGGCTCTCTGTCCATTTGTAGTAGGTGAACACATCACTTTACACGAATTTTTCGGTTGTCTGTTTATAGTTGCTGGAATAGCTATTGTCTGTGGATCAGCTGACCATACAGAAGTAAAATATGATACAAAAATACTGATCGAACTATGTAGAAGAAGAAAATTTGATATATTTATATCAATCTTCGGTGTATTGATTCTAATACTGCTTGCCATTATTTGTTTGCCAAAGAGATATAGAACTCGTAATGAAAGAGTAAAATATTTATGTTATGGTATTGCTAGCGGAGGTATTGGAGGTTGTCAATTCATAATTAAGATATTTGTATGTATTATGAAAGAATGTATAAGTGATATAAAAGTATTGACCCATTTTTACACATATGCAATATTAGCAGCGACTGTTTTAGTGAGTGTCGGACAAATATATATTTTACACCGAGGATTGAGATATTTTACAGCAAAACAATTGCTACCATTATATCAAGGAACTTTTATTGTTGTAGGTTCTATCAGTGGCGTTTTGTTCTTTGAAGAATTTAAGAGAATGAAGACTTTTCAATGGGTTTTGTATCCTATTGGTTTAGTGTTTATAATATCTGGATTAGCTTACTTAACTGCATTATCCAAACATGACTCGTTAATCTTTACAGGAGAAGCAAAAGATGAAAAGAATAATGAAGTTAATTATCGTCATTTACCATTAAATAGTCATTTACCAGTAATTAATGAATCTATTATTGTAGCATAAATAGGATTTCACTCCTTATTTAATTATTTACTACAATTTAATTCAAAATGTGTTTTTAAGATGTTACATATATTAAAATATATTTATATAACCTTTATATGATATTACATAGTATTTTACACGTGTAAATACTTTCATATTTATGTTAATAATGTCAAACTAAAAAGAAAGCTTGAGATTTTAAATTTCTTAATTCGTTGTTTTATTAGTTGGTATATGACTGATATTTTGGATGCAAATTTCTATGGTGATACTATTTATGTTAAACAGCTTTTAACTATGGATGAAAGGGGTGATCTGCAATTAGACAGTAGAAAATGTAAATCTTTACTGAACTGTGTTGCATTTATCAATAAAATTGTGTGCAATAATTTGTCATGTTGTGATGCAAAAGCAGTAGGTGAAGTTTTATTACTTCTTTGCACCTATTGTATAGAGGTAATTCATTTCGAATTCAATGATAATATACTGCCAGATAAATTACCTAATGGAGATATAAATGAAGACGTTAAAGATTTTTTTCAATTGATAGAAGATAGATTAAGCAATAAAATCATGCATTTAGATTTTTCAGGATCAACCTTATTTTCTGTAATAAATTTAAATGCCATTCTAAATAAACTTCCCCAACTCATTTCCCTCAATCTATCAAAGACAAATATAGTACAATTACTGTCTTTAGTTACAATGAATATGCCCTTAACTAATAAAATACCAATTAATATACCAACTAATATTCAAGAATTAATTATTAGTGGTAGTTTATTATATTTTATATATATTTATTTAAATAGGTGTAAAACTACAAGATAATTATATGGAATGTTTTTTTCATAATTCTTTTAATTCACTAATAAACTTAGATTTATCCAATAATATAATTTCAAAAAGTGTAGAAGTATTGACTAGATATAAATTTTATTCTTTACAAGGAATATCATTAGCAAGTATAATATATTATTATATTCTTTCTTTTAGATAATTCTATTGATTCTGAATCAGGTATTTTAATAGGTAAATGGCTTAATACTTGTAAGTTATTGAGAGTTATCGATTTATCAGGCAATAAACTATCTGATAAAGGTGTTAATGATGTTACATCAAATATTAAACAACTGAAACAGATACAGGAAATTTATTTTGCTAGTAATGGTATTTCAGATGATGGTTTCATCAGTTTAATTACTAATTGTGGTAATTCAAAGAGTCTTGTACATATTAATGTGTCAGATAACAACATTTCTATGAAGATTGAATTGAAGAAGAAGAATATTTTTAGGAAACTTAATATTAAAATACTGTCAATATATGGAAATCCTATTAATGATATGAATGATGCGTATGAAAAGTATTTCAAGAATTTATTGGAATTAGAAGAATTGAGAATAAAATAATGTACATATATATATATCTTGTGTAAATATATATTTATGTTTAGTGTTTGAAAGAAAACAAATATATTCATAATACATATACATAAAGAACAAAATAACTAATTTCTATATATTACTTTGCAGCCTTGCAGCATTCCTATATTCGTATTCTTTCATTTTACTATTACCAAATATTTATTATATTTACATACATAACAGTCATATTTTCATCCAATTCTACTTGAACTTCCACATCTTTGACATCACGCATACCATAAGGACATACGTGCCCTTTCTTAGTCTGTCCACATTTACTGCATTTGTATGGTCCTCTATATCGATCTCTATAACATAAACTATTGAATAATACGACATTACAGAAGATTTACTGTTTTTGTGTTTTCTATTTAACAACATATAATTATAAAAAAATACAAATTAGGTACATCTTCATCTTCTACTTCATTTTCTGAAGAAGCTAATGAATGTGGTCTTTTCTCTGAATTTCCTGTGTTTTCATCGGGTGCTGACTTTCGTCTTCTTTTAGTAGGCTAGAATTGATATAAAAGTAAATAAAAACCTGTGTTGGATTTATATCATTTTTATCGCTAGTATCCGATACATTTAAATCAGGAAGTAGATTTATATTACCCTCCAATGGTTCATTCATTAGTAAAATGAAAAAATAAGTGAAGTAATAGAGATGAAACGAATAGATTTTTTATTTCTTATTATGAATGATAAAACTCAGATAAAACAAAAACAAAAGTATTAAAGAAAATACCAAAATAATAAATATTTACTAAAAGTTGTGTAGTTATTAAAAATGTGTCTAATGTTGAATTAAACAGTTACTCTATGGAATAATATGTATATAAAGAATATATACGAAACATATAATACGTTTTCTCCGTTTATCAGGTATATTGACTACTTTGAATAGTTTATCAATGATTGTTTCGCTAAGAATATTCCTTAGTTGATATTCTAAAAAAACTGTTAATGCACAAAGTTCATCTATTTTAGTATTTTCTGCAAATATGTAAATTGATTGTTCGTTCTTCATATTTTCTGCAATTTTATTACATATAGCATAATAAGTATTCACAGTGGTAATATTAAACTCTAAAGTTGCTACGTCAAATCTGTATCTTATAATATTTATTGTTTTATCTTCTAAAACTTGTCCAATTGAATTAATATCGCTGCGAATATAGCATATATAACAAAGACTGTGATAATTATTCAATATAAAACTGTTTGATTTAGATGAATCTGTTTCGACTATAATATTATCAGTTATATAATATGCAGAAGGTGACTTAGTTGTCATATGACTTTTACAATAAATAAGACCATGAAAATATAGATATTGCGTTTGTATTTTAATAAAAACTTGATGCACTAACTGGTGCACGCTCAAAATAAAGGCAAGTGACTAAAATATATTACTTTTTTATATTTCTATATGTGTAATTCGTTATTCTACATAGAATGCCATAATAAAATCTCAATTTCATACACGATCTACCTAATTCATAATCACCGCTTCAAAAAAACAACAATAATAAAAACATAAAAACTATAAAATTAAAGCTGAATATTAGTAATGTTGATTATCCTCTTCCACTTGATGGATTCGAAGATGTTGGAGAGCTTGGCTTGGGTGTTAGATTTGCTGTCAGTGACTGTTGTGTACCTGATCTGATATAAGATTTTCCATTTCCATCATCATATCCTGCCATTGTGTTCTGCCATTTTGTAACAACTCCAGTAGCCATACTTTCATTACGATAACTTGAACTAAACTCTTTATTACCATTGTTATTGTTATTATTAGCTAATTTCTGACCTGGCATATTTACTATAATAAAATTAACAATAAATAACAATATATATATATATATATACATCTCAATTTACATCCACATCTTGGACAATATGTTAAATTCTTTGTTTCTGTAGCCTTCTCACTAGTAGCTCTCAATATTCTCAACAATTTAGGCCAGATGAATTCAAAACATATATAACAGCTCATTAATCCTAATATGGCACTTGTAAAGAATATAATGCTATCTGGTAATGTGCTTAGAAGATGGACAATTAACAATATACAACATGCTACCATCATCATAAACTCAGCATGACCTAGTTCACGTGATTCATTGAATGCACTGTATGGAATTCCTTTGATTTTGTATGTATAATACACATCTAAAAACCATAACAAACCAAATAGAACAAAATAGAATATCTTTCCAAATAATGATAAATCAAGATAATAGAAATATCTGGATTCATAATGTGGTGTTGTCCAAGTTGTATAATCACTACTTAATATTGGATGTCTATAAAATATTTGAAATAATCCTCGAGTTATTGAGTGCTTTGCAATAACAGAATGAATAATAATTACTATCATCATTATGAAGAAATAAACACAAGTGTAAAAACAGACAACTTCAGTTGGTAGTATAATACGACGTAAATCTTGTGAGTTAAAGACGAAATGAATTCGAAGTGCTTTTGCTAATACACCACTAATTTAAATATATAAATAATAATATATATATATATATATACATTAATATTAATGATACACCAATAAATAGAAATATAAAGAAAAAATAACCTAAAGTGTCACTACCATCTTTTATAGCTAATAAAAATGGTATTGAAATTGTACAAAATATTGTTCCAATTAATACCAACAGATCTAAAGCAGCACCACATCGTGTTAATACAGGATGCTTTCTGTGTTTCACTACTTTATACACTGTATATATCTCAATTAATAGTGGAATAAAGGTAAATACTCCAATCAATACATAACTGGATGTCTGTATTACTCTATAATCTTCCATTAGTATTGGCATTGGGATTTCAGCTATTTATAGAATAATAATTATATATATACGTGCACAAAAGCCTAACTTAGTATTATCGTTTGGAACAACTACTAATCCAACATAATCATTAGTTAAACAAAAACCAGTTGAGCAATCAGCATCTTTTGTACATGATGTTGGTGTAACAGCTCTATTTTTATAATTAATAATATATATATACAATTGTCTTATTCTTATATCATCATTTAATCTATCATTATTATCATATCTCCATAAATGTTTATTATTATCCCACTTGTATAGATTATATGTATAACTGTTATCAATATTAACAACAGTATCAACGTAAGGATAACTCTCAGTTAAGTCTTCTTTCTTATTATCTCTCCATAATATATATATTTCATTATTATTGTCATTCTCTTCAACAACTTTATTTATACATTCAATAATTGGATTTAAGATAATTATTATCTTACTAGAAACTGGTGTGTATGATAAAACTTGTTTAATATCATAACATGGTAAATAAAGTAATAAAATATCATATCTGAATGATTCAGGAAGGGAGGAAGGTGAGATGATTGAGTAAAATCGATCCGTGTATTTATCTGATAAAATCTGTGATAATTTTTGAGTTTCTTCTGTTTGGATGGAGTATAATATAATGTTCAACACAGTATTATTCTTTAGATAATCTTCAATCATTATAACAGTAGGATCTATTTCATGATACTTGAATTTCTCTCCATTCTTTGTGTATTCTAAATTTCCTGATCTACAAAATGAAAAAGACGATTGGGATGTGGTTGATTGCTTTGATTGGAATGTTATAAAATAATCCATAGAATTACACGATTTTATTTGATATCTATTATTGCTATTTTTTAGCATCGACGATTGAAGATGGTTTGAATATAAAACTGGCGTTGCATGTGAATAATGTGTGAAAATTAGGACGATAAGTAACAGATAAAACCTTTTCATACTGTATTATATAATAAATTGATTAATTTACGATTAAAAAACAATATAACGACAAATAAAAAGGCTTGATTTGGTTTGTTCTTTGAAA
Source organism: Proteromonas lacertae (assembly GCA_002245135.1). Lineage (NCBI taxonomy): Eukaryota > Bigyra > Opalinata > Proteromonadidae > Proteromonas > Proteromonas lacertae. Next base: position 102,443 of record NGBS01001164.1, read on the forward strand.
ATATAATTTTGTTTTTTTTGATGGAACAAAAGGATTGAATTGGTATTATAAATAAATATTAATATAGTTTAGGATTATGCACCATCATATCTTGGAACAAAAGAGCATTGGGAAGAAGTCTATAATACAGAATTGAAAAATTTTAAAGAATTTGGTGATGAAGGCGATGTATGGTATGGAGAGCAAGTTACAAATATGATAAAAGATTGGTATTAATAGATTATAGTTATTTGAATAATTAGGATAGTAAATGAAGGATACATATCACCAGAAGATGATGTACTTGACATTGGTTGTGGCAATGCAGTAATTTTGAATGGTTTAGCAGAAGAAGGCTTTTCAAATTTATGTGGAATGGATTATGTAGAGAAAGCAGTAGAATTAGCAAAAGAAATATCCCAAACAAATGGACACAATATAAAGTTCTATCAAGATGATATACTAAATTTGAGAGAAAAAGAAAAGAAATATAAACTTGTAATTGATAAAGGAACACTCGATGCAATACTTTTAACACCAAATGTATCACGAACAGATCTTTTAGTGCCTTATCTAGAGTCTTTATCATTCTTAATAAAGACAAATGGATATTTCATCATCACTTCTTGTAATATGACTTTAGAGCAAATAAAGCAATGTTTTCCTAAAGAATATCATTTTATTGATACTATCAATTATCCTACATATTCCTTTGGAGGTTCACAAGGAAGTACAGCAAGTACAGCAATTTATAAATACCAACCCGAAAGTCAATAAACATTTATAATAGCAATAAACAAATGTAAAATAAAAATATTTAGTATTATTTACTTAATCTGATTCTGTTGGTGCATCTTCGTCAACTTTGACTTTTTCTTTTTTTGTATGATGTTTTTGTTTCTTCTCAGCTTTTGCATCTCCATCACTCATTGATTCTTTGTGTTTATGATGGTGTTTTTTCTTCTTCTCAGCTTTTGTTGGGGAAGATTCAACGGGTTTCGATTCAATTGTTACTTTTGGTATTACAGGTGCTGGTTCAACAGCTTTCTTGCTTTTGGATGGAGTTTTTGCTTTAGTATCTGGTTTTCTTTCAGCATCTGGATGATCTTGATAAAACTTGTCTTTTGCAAGTTCTTTGAATTTTATATGTTGTGACTCTGGTAATGCTTGCCATTCTTTAGCAGCATCTTTAAATATTGTTTTATTATCTAGGTGTTTGTTCTGTTCTCTAAATGTCTTCAAAAAGAACTGATCTATTTGCAAATAAGAATATAGTATTGAATACATCCTGATAATGGTTGTGGTTCTCTGACTATTTTCTGTTTTTTTACTTTTATTTCACCAAATGGAACAGATGCTATAAACTTCTTTATTTTACCCATGTCTTTGCCAACCTGAGTAAAAGTTGATTCCCATCTGGTTAGTATTTCAACAATTTCTTGAGGGTTGAATTGTTCTCTAGTTCTTTTGACTTTTTTCGTTTCTTCTTCAGCTTCACTTGAACCGTCAACACTCATTTTCCTTGAAATATCTTTAGACATCACAAAAAACAAACAATCAAAATTTGAAACTGTCAAGCCTAAATGCCATTATCGTCAAGCCTTGACTTTTTTTATTATACACTGTTTTCTCTTATTTGATTTGTAAGTGTGGTATTTTTGATTATAATTAAGTTATATTAACAAACATATTTAACATGAAGGTAATAAAAATAAATAATATTACTATTATTTAACAACATCCTGAATTTTTGTCTGTTTTTGGATTCTTTTCACCATCTACTAATATAGTGCCCTTAGTATCACTAAGAGCATGTTCTAATTCCTGGTTATTTAATTTAGAAACTTCCCATTTTCTTCCAGTTTTCTGTAACGCGTCTCTGTCTCTTTCTAATTTAATTTCCAATTGAGATATCTGTTTGGCATTCACATTACTACTTCTGTAGTGTTGAATTTTCTCTTCTAGCTGTCTAATCTCTTTTTCTAACTTACATGCTTCAGTAAAACTATCTTGTGTTATTCCATCAACAGTCTTAATTTTATCAGCAATACATCTGAATATTTCTTTGATATTTTCACCTGTTTTAGCTGATACTTCATAAAACTGTAATCCATTCGAATCACAATAAGATCTTGGTTCTGCTGATGCTACAGTACGTTGTTCTTCCAAATCCAATTTATTTCCGCACAAAACAACAATTACACTTGATTTTGATTCTTTTTTCATCTCCTCAACCCATTGTTGCGCTCCATTATATGAATCCATACTTGTAATATCATAAACAACTATTGCTGCTGCTGTACCTCGATAATACATTGGTGCTAAAGCTCGATATCTTTCTATTTCATAAATATAATGTGTTTATAATACCTTGCCCTGCTGTATCCCATATCTGGAATTTTACTGTCCTACTGTCAACTGTATATGAGTGTGTTATAAAGCCAGCTAATCAATTTTATTAACAGAATCATACCTCCTACTGTTGGTGCAAGGTGCTCTTCAAACTTGTCTTTAACAAACCTATTAACTATTGTAGATTTGCCTACTCCTGAATCTCCTAACAGGACTAGCTTTATCTAAAATAAATTAGAAAATGTGTTTTGTTATAATATATAAATATATTTAATACTGTATCACTTGCTGCTTCCGGTGCAGAGCTCATAAAAATCGAGAAATAGTAATATTTTTTGATCTTCAAGCTCGATTGTGTCAAGCTTTGATTTTTCTTTTTTACTTAATTAATCTCTATTCCAGTGTGAATAATAATGTCAGACTCTGATGAATATGAATATGAATACGAAGACGATGAAGAGGAAGACCAAGGTGCAATTAATATAGAGAACCAGTTTTATGAAGCTGAGAAATGTGAAGATCCTACCGAAGCAATTAAACAATTCCAAGCAGTAGTTGATCAGGAAAAAGATTTACCCCAAAAGAACTGGTATGTTTTTTTACAGCATAATCTACTAGGACGTTCCAATGCTTCTATAATATGGTTCAACATTACTTTAAACTAGGAAAAATGAATGAAATGCAGCAAGCTTACAGTCAAATGTTGGATAATATTGATTCAGCAACAAGAAATGATTCTAACGCTTCTATATTTAAGTATTCAGCATTTAGCATAATATAAATGAAATAGAATTTTGAATATGATAAATTCAAAAGAGCAAATATATATTGACATGTTAAATGAATCAATAAAAGTATGTGAATCTCATGGACATGATAGAACCAAAGTTCAATTATTATTATTAAAAGCAAATAAATATTTCAATGACAATGATCAAAAGCAAACACTTGAAACATGTAATATCATATCTGAGATATGTAAAAGTGATAAATCTTTAGATAATGTTTTAATTGAAGTTTATGCAATTATGATGCAAGTATAAATAAATTTATTTATTTTATCATAGATTGCATATAAATGTAAGAATAACATAGAAATTGATCGATTATATAATTTAGCATTAGCATCTAGTAACTCAAACAACAAAGCTATTGCAACTATAAGAGAAATAGGAGGATTATATCACATGGAAAAACAAGAATATTCTGTAGCTTATAGTGACTTCTTTGAAGCATTAAAGAGATATCAAGAAGCTGGTTTAGATACAGCTAGAAAATGTTTAATTTATTTACTGATGGCAAATATTTTAGATGAAAATTCAATTGATCCATTTACATCAAGAGAAGCACAATTATATTCAAATGATAAAATGATTGTTCCAATGAAAGAATTAAGAGCAAATTATGAAGCTAATGATTTAATATCATTTAGAAATACATTGAATAATTCTGCATTAGCAGATGATTCATTTGTACAGAAATATAGTGCTGTATTAATTGAACAAATGAGTAGAACTTGGATTGAAAAATCATGTCATATATTTAATGTTTTAAAGATTGAATATATCTGTGGTGTTATTAAGAAAACTCAACATGATACTGAATTGATTATTAGAGAATTAATTGTAAGTGAAAAGATTGATGCTTATATTAATCAACTTGAAAATGTATTGGTTATTAATCACAATGAAGATCAACAAGATGAAATTAGAATTAAGAATAAGAAATATATTGAGTTTAAGAATTTCACTAACAAATATATATCTGCAATTAATTCTCTTAGTTCAAAATTATCTAATATTGAAAAGATAAAAGCTCATAGAATTGAAATTGATAAGAGATATTAAAATTTGATAAATATAACACTTTTCTTTATTATATGTTGTGTAAGTTTGATTAAAACGATGAGAGAATATCGAATCGATATATATGCCGTACATTTATATAATCTCATCTAACTTCGATATTTATCTCACAGATTCAAGCAAATATTACTTGTATGAGAAATGCATAAATAAATAGATTGTAGTAATGATCTATGCCATAGAATAAAATTTGTACATTTTTGAACATTATGGAAATATGCTGATAATTAGTCTGAATCAATTGTGAATTATTAAATTTATACCTATTCAGTTATAAAAGGGTAAGAGATTAAAGAATGAAATCACTCTAAAGATTCACAAAACATATTACCGTATTTTAATGCACTATATGAGATGAACTTATATTAATATAACATTCATCTTGCTTAGTCTCAGTCTGTCCAATAGAAAATTGTTTTTCTAAGAGACACATTTTCTGTTTTCGGAAAGATATAAGCATACACTTTGTATTTCACAAATATTCATTAACATAATAACACTATTTAACATTATAAAAGAGAATAAAAAATTTGATGTGTTATAAAAAATAAAAATTCTTAAATAGGATATTTGTATATTACTATTCAAAAATTCAATTACCCCCTTTTTGGTTTGATAGAAGCTTGTGATCACATTTATTTTAAATACTGCTACAGATCATTTGGCTATAGATATACTTTGAATAATATTTTAATGTCTAATAATCAACCAAAATCTAGCGATTCTAAGACTTCTGAAGTTGTTCTACCTCTAGATGCCAAATCTCCACTTTATAAAACTGGTATGACTTTAAATTAAATATCTTACATATAGAACTCTGTAAAAAATTTATGGAATATGGATTTTGTAAATATGGGGATAAATGTCAGTTTGCTCACGGTAAAGACCAATTAAGACAAACACAAAAGCATCCTAAATATAAAACTGAAAAGTGCAAATCATTTTGGGCAACAGGAAGCTGTAGGTATGGTACAAGGTGCAAATTCTTACATGATGAACAATTCGATTCCAATGGACAAATTATTGAAAAAGATCCTTACCAATTCCCATCCCCCTCTCGTCCAGCACCTGTACAATCGAGAATACCTTATCAAGATCCATATTACCAAGACTATAATAAATACTCACCACCAACTATGTATAATAATCCAAATTCATTCAAACAATCTCCATTACAACAAATCTCTCAAGCTCCACTAATAATTCCAGCGTTTTATCCAAATCCTAACAATATTTATGATACTTTATCAAATCAGCCACAATCATCCATACAACAACAACAAACACAATCTCCTCCTCTAGGATTGATCACTGAACCATATAATAACTATGAACAATTATATGAGTATATATATATATATATATATAATTGTAATATAGAATAAATTATGACATATATCAACAACAACAACAACAACCAGATATTGATCCTACTAAAATGTTATCTCCATCTCCACAACCAGATATGACATGGGAAGAATTGCAAACCTCTCAAACTTCATTATTAAGTAGTACTTCATGTAAATCACCAGCTTCACCACCATTATCATCTACAAACAGTAGTAGCAATATAATATCACCTTCACCACCATTGCCAAGCAATAATAATCCAAATACAGCAACTGCTACTAATACTACTGCTTCACAACAACAACATCCACCACTGATTCCTGGTAGAAAATATGGAATGACGAAAGATACACTTCATAATTATGGTTATCAAACAGCTGGTTCATATGAAATAAGGAAATCAAGTTGGGGACCTGATACAATGCTTACATCTGAAGAAATGATTGGAGTGAATAGGAAAAGGACTTGGCCTATGAGAAGTATAAGAGAAGAGGATCAATTAAATGAAGATATGGAGAATATGAGTATAAATAATCCAGCTAGTAGTGGTGATGAAATGATGATGTATATGGATGATGGTAGTAGGTATAATCCTATCACAGGTACTCGATTACCAATATTTTTGACATTAGCTGCTGATTCACCCCCTCCACCTCCTTCTATACAGCCACAGCCACAACAATCGTATATACCTGTGATTGTACATTCACCACCTACTAATAGTGCAGTATCATCACCAACAAAAAATGGAAATAATAATAGCAATAATAATGGTGGAGATGATACTCAGAATAATAATAGTCAGCAACAATCCTATCCACTTTTTTGAATATATATATTTATATATTTATTATCTGAGATTTAGATATGTTTATTATTATGTTATGTTATTATTATTGGTTTAATATCTTTATAGTTCTTACTTGTTTGTTTGAGACTTTTAATAATCTACTATAGAAGCACATTTTACTACAAATCAAGTATCAAACTCTTTAACTTAAAATTCTTTGATAAATGTCTAAAGATACAAGACGTGCATCACAGAGTGATGAATTTGTAATTACAATGAGCAATAAATTGGAATATGGAGATAAAGGTATTGAAAGATCCTTGAGTTACAATGATTTGTCTTTTTTATCAGATAATAATATTGATGGTATAAAAATATATTAAAATGATTATAGAAACAGATGAATGTATTTTCTTTAAGAGTATAAAACATCTTGTGTAATCAATAGGTGGAACAATGGATAATGATTTTAGTCGTAAAGAACAATATACCCTAGATGAAAACATTCTTAAATCATCAGAGTCTGATATATTTACTCCAATTTCTCTAAGACATCGTTCATTTGGAAAAGAAGAAAAAGAATCTGATGTATAATAATAATATTAATTATGTATAAAACAAAATAGAAAGAAAAACAAGATAATGTATTCTTCCATCCACACTCAACCTTTGTAATTCTATTCAATATTTATCTCACAATAGTAATTATAATTCATTCCTATACTGTTCCATTCATTGTCTCATTTACTGATAATCACCTTTCCAAAGCAGAAACAATATGGGAAACAATTACTAAAATAACATATGTTTTAGATATTTTTATGTGGTTTAATACTGGAATTCATCATCATGGTGGAAGTATTGAAATGGAGAAAAACAAAGTTAGAATGCATTATATTAAATCATGGTTATTAATTGATGTATTAGCTGCGCTTCCTATTAATTTTGTTATTCACTTTTTTTATAGTTTTCCAGTTGATACTGAATCATGGAGAGAACCACATTTTATGTTATTATTTCGATGTCTTACCTTGATAAAATTGGTAAAAATAAAAGTCACATGTGAAATATCATATTTGGCATCAAAAATTTCATTCATATCAGACTATAGACATAGTCTACAACAATTTATTGTATTGTTTATTCACATATTTTGGATGTTACATGTTGGAAGTTGCTTATTCTTTCAAATAGCTTGTTATTCAAGAGATTTAGGATATTATACTGTATTAGATAAAGCAAATATAGCAGAATCAACTCCATTTGATAGTTATGTAGCGTTATTATACTGGGCAATGGAAACTTTAGAAGTTGGTTTTGGTGATATTACAGGTCAATCAACACCTGAGAGAGTATATAGCGTGTTTTTTATGTTAATTGGAAGTATGATTTATGCATATTTATTATCGAATTTGATTGGTATTATGAAAGGAAAAGAAAAGGAACAAGTATGTATATTATGTCATTTTTATTTTTTAGTTTAATAAACAACATGAATATGATAGAATAAACAAATATTTGGAGTTTAGAAATATTCCACAAAGATTAAAGGCTAAAGTTAGAACAGTATATATAGAAAAGTATAGTAATAAAAACTGGAAAGTGCATTTTGAAAATGAAAGATCAATTCTCAAAGAATTACCATATCCTTTAAAGAATAAAATTATATTAGAAGTCAATAAACAAGTTGTAGATTCTGTTAAATTCTTACAATCTACAGATCAGTATTTCATTTCCAAATTAGTTAAAAATATTGGAGAGTTTTATTATGCACCAAATGAAATAATTACTCCTTATAGAGCTTGGGAGAATCAAGTTTATATAATATCAAAAGGAATTATTTCACTATACACATATGAAGGTAAATTAATTAAAGAATATAGTAATGATTCTTATTTTGGAACAATGTTTCTGTTGTTTCCTCAAGAATGTCCAATTATAATAGCTAGTCAGACGTATAGTAATATTAGAACAATAGATAGAGACCATCTTGATGAAGTATTAGATTTATATCCAAAATATAAAGTCAGTGTGATGAATGAGTTAGAAAAAGAAGCAAGTACTGAAGAAGCAATGATTAGGAGAGTGTCAATATTGAAATCTTCTGAATCTTTTCTAACAATGAAAAAGAATTCTAGAAAATATGGTAGTTTTATTAACAATAATAGTAGTAGTAATGCTATAGATAAACAATATTCTTCTCCATTATCTCCTGTTGTTGATGAAAATAAAAAAGAAGAAATAGATGATTTAGTTATAAAAATATGTAAAAATTTAGGAATAGATGGTTTTAGATTATTAACAAAATGAATATTTAATTTTTAGTTTATTTGTGTTTTATTAATTTCAGAAATACTTTCTTAAAAGTGTTTATATCTTCATCAGTAATACCTATTGCAGCAGCAACTGTCATATAAACATGCGGATAATCATCAATATGACTTCCATAACTTTTAAAGTTTATTCCACACACTTCTTTATTACTACTTGGAACAACAACTCTAGATCCTGTTACACATCTTGTAAAGAGCTGAGATCCAAATTCAGTTGGATTTGACAATGTATCTAGTGTTATACCCATTGATATATCATTATGTGGAACTTTTAACACTTTTTCACCCATTTCTGAAGCTAATTCTATTATTGTACTATGAAGCTTCTCATACATTACTTTTCTATTCTTTAACAATTCTAAATATTTGTTTTTCCCCATTGATAATAGTGTAATTAATACATCAAGTGTAGCATCTCCACTTGCTCTACCAGGATAAGTATTTCCAAATTTATCAACAATCATTTCGTTGGGTGAATAAACAATTGAGCCACCAACAGGAACCATGAAGTTTTTATCTAAAGAGGAGATGATTAAATCAACTCTACCTACTCTGCAAGACTATTTTATATAATAATAAATATATATATATATATATATATATATATATATACTTCATTTACTAAATGACAAGATTTGCTACTTTGAATTCCATATGCATTATTAATAACATGAGGAATATCATATTCTTTACATATTTTAGATATTTCTATCACATTATCAGGAGTACGAGGAGCAAAACAACTGGTGGTAGATAATACACATAATATATTCTCAGGTTTTAATCTTAATATCTCAGATTTGATTAATTCTATATTGGTTGATAATTCATCTTCGTTGATTAGATTTGGTATGATTATTGGTTCATATCCTGATGTTATTATACATTTTAAACACGTTTTTTGATCTATTCTTGGCCATATAACATATCTTGCTGATGGTCGAGATGATTTCAATGATAACATTGATAATGTCATTGACATTCCAGTCGCCATTGGAATTACACAACATTTCTTTATTAGATTCATTCCACTAATTCGTAATACATTTAACACTATTGCATTAGTCAATTTATTTAAAAGCGATGATCCTGCTGCCTTTGGTTGTATTTCTGTCACATCTCCTGAACGACCAATTCCATGAGCAAAATTGTAATGTCTTCTTTTTACCAATGAACTATAGACCCTACCTTCTCTTTCTCCAACACCACAATTATCTATATAATTATTTGTGTCCATCATTGATAATTGGTCTAAAAAATATCTAATTATTTTATATTAATTTTCATTAATACTCAATAGTTGAATCACTCCATCCTTCATCTGGTAATGATCTTTGAGAAAGTAAATTACTTATCAATTTATCTCTTCTTGCTATTGCTTCTTTTCCTTGGGTAAGATAGGTCTTTGGAACTAATGATTCAGCATAAACTATTGTTTTATCATTCATTTTCACTAATTTTGAAACGAATATATTTTTATATATTTAAAAATGAGTGATTCACAGCAGGCCAATGTAGTATTTAACACAATAGAACAAATAAAGAAGGATCAAGAACAGACACAGAAATATTTAGATGAGATTACAGAGTATATCCATGATCAATAATATTGTTTTAGTATTGGAACTAATTTAAATCAAAATGTGACTAATATTAGAGTAAAAATAATATATAATATATACTATTAGACAAGATTAGATAATTCAGCAACTGCTTTTACTAACAGTGTAGAAAACAAAAAATCAGATTTAATATCTATTTTACAAGATAAAATAATTCAAAAAGAAGCAGAATTGGTTGAATTACAGGAAACTACCAAAGAATTGAAAGTATGAACCAAATATATTAGTTTATTGAATAGAAAGAATGTACTAATTCTGAATTTCTGTCAAGATTAATGACTGATAAACTACATGATGCAGTAATAGAAAGTCAAAAATATGAAGCAATGCAGACGCAAGTAAAGACTGTTCAAGTTGAAACTGCCAATGCAAGGAAGAGTGCACAACAACTTAATGATTTGAAACAGAAATTAATAAACAAATTAAAACCATATTCTGATAAATTAGTATAAGACAATAAAAACTATTATATTTTTATTATTAGAATGATAAAGCATCATTGCTAAAAGTTAGAGATATAATAGCAGAATGGCAAGATGAATTTGAAAAATTGTATATTCTTATTCTATTATTTCATAGCGATTTTTAATTTAATTTAATAAACTATCTTTTATTTATATCCTTTGTTATGTAAAAAATAAAAAATAGCAAAATTAATCACCTATTTACTTGATTTTATTAATTGCTTTAGTTTATCTTGAATTGATACTAAAAATTGTATTGATTGAAGCGGTGTTATTGAGTTTATATTAATAGACATAATATAATCAAAAAATGATTTGAATTTTGAAGGAATCTTTTCTTCTTCCTTTTTCTTCTTCTCTTCACTATGCTTTTGTTCTTCTTCTAAAGAATTAAATGGATTCTTTTGATTTGAAGATAAAATTTTATATAATCTATATATAAAAAAAACAGTGAAATAGAAAAAAATACTCTTCTGATCTTTCTAAAACAGATGTTGGAAAATTACACAATTTACAGACTGCTATACCATATGAACCTTCAGCAAAACCTCTCATGATTTTATAAGTCAATAAACTTTCATTATTTTCTATTATAACATGAGCTTTATAACATGCAATTTCTGGATTCTTCTATTAAAATTAAAAATAATATTAATACTTGACAAGACATGACTAATTCATGATAATGTGTTGCGAACAAAGTTCTACACTTTATCTTATGTATAGTATATTCAATTGTACTTAATGCTATTGATATACCATCATTAGTAGCAGTTCCTCTTCCCAATTCATCAATTATAACTAAAGATCTATCTGTACTTTGACTTAATATTTCACTTGTTTCTTCCATTTCAACCATAAATGTAGATTTGTTATGATATAAATCATCAGAAGCACCAATTCTACTGAATATTTTGTCTATTACTCCAATTTTTGCACTTAAAGCTGGTACAAAACTCCCAGATTGTGCTAGTAAACAGATTAATACTGTTTGTCTTAAGAACGTGCTTTTTCCACCCATATTTGGTCCTGTTATTAACCACATTGATACATTCTCTATTATTAATAATAGAAATATATTTATATACTATTTGGTGGAGTATTTAATGTAAGATCATTCATCTGGAATTGTCTTAGTGAATTCTTTTGATTTAATTTATAATCCAATACAGGATGTCTTCCACCGATTATTTCCAATTCTTTACTATCTGTTAATAGAGGTTTTACATAGTTATTTTGTATTGCTAAATATGCCAATCCAACGGTAACATCTAATTCAGCCAATGAATGTGATGATCTGATTAAAGAGATGTAATATTGTTTTGTTATTTGATTGCAAAACTTTTGATATACAGATATTTCAAATTGTATTATCTTACTTTCTGCTTGATTAATTTTTCTTTCTAACTCTCTCAATTCTTTAGTTTTGTATCTTGTTTTATCTTTTAAACTCTGATGGAATGTAAATATATTAGACGGAAGTTGAATATTTGATTTCACTTCAACAAAATATCCATGAATATTATTCTTCAATATTTTCAGCTTATCACATTTTGAATCTCTTTGATATTTCTGTTCTAAATCTGATAATAACTGAGAAGCATTATCTCTATATCCAATCCATTCATCTAACTCTTTATTATATCCTTTTCTTATATATCCACCATCATACGCACTAATTGGACATTTCTATTCAAATAACAAACATGAATAAATACTTCTAGATTAAATGCATTTAAAATATCAGGTAATAATTTGGTATATTGTTCTAATTCAGGTGATAATGATTCAACAATATTTTTAAGATTTTGAATTTTACACATATCTGTTTCAACTAGAATTCTATATAAATCAGTAGAATGTGAAAGAGTATTTGCTAAAACGGATATATCACGAGGTCCGCCTCTATTTAATGTAATTCTTTGAACCGATCTTTCAATATCTCCACTATTGTAATTATAAACATATCAACTATACATCTCTTGAAGAGTTTTTCTTATTTCTTGACAAAGTGGCAATTTATCAACGAAATATTCAACTGCCTAGTATTTAATATAATAAATAAACATCAGTACATTCAATCTTTCATTTATTTCATCTTTAACAGTAATTGGAGATGATAATCTATTGGCTATTAATCTTCCTCCAATTGGAGTAACAGTTTTATCAATTACACTTAGTAATGATCCTTCTTTTGTTCCAGTTGTATTCTTTATTATTTCTAATGAGTTTCTAGTATTTTTAGTCATTTCAACAACATAATTACCGATATATCTTTGAATTGGTTGGAAATTTGACATTGCTAAACCAGTCTTTGTTAAATATTCAAATAATGTAGAAGTTGCTTGATATTCTGATGTTGATAAGTGAATATCAACTTTCTAATAAATATAATAGATTTATAGACTTAATACTTGTGTAATTTGTGATGTTGATGGTTTAACCAACGTGATTGTACTTTGAGAAGGAGATGATGATGATATAATCTTAGATAATTCTTCATCTACTAATATCTCTGAAGGATGAATTCTTGATATTTCTGAACTTAATTGAATTAGAGATGAACAAGATGTTATATATATTTGACCTGTTGAAATATCCATCCACGAAAGTCCATAATCATTCTGTTTAGTTATACTTAGTATGTAATTATTGTCATTACTTTCTAATAGACTATCTTCTGTTAATGTACCTGGTGTTACAACTCTTACTACTTTTCTTTCTAAAACTGGTTGTGGATTGAATTTATCTCTATTCTATATAATAATTTATATATATTATATACATTACGCTGCTCACAAATAGCTACTTTTTTACCTGCTTTTACTAGACGAGCTAGATAGCTATCTAAAGTGAAAAATGGAATTCCACACATTGGTATGGCAGTTGCTAAAGTGAATAATATAATACAATTTCAATACATTTGCCTTTATTTCTAGAAGTTAATGCTATCCCTAGTATGTTAGATGCAATTTGAGCATCATCGTAAAACATTTCATAAAAATCACCAGATCTAAATAGCAAAATACAATCTAATAATATATATAATATAACTAATTCAATACTTTTATATTGATTCTTAATATCCATATATTGTTGCATCATGGGTGATAATTTGGTATAACTTCTTTTATATACTCTTAAAAATATATTTATTTGTCTATAACTCAATGGCAACTTGAACATTTTTGTTTTTTAAATTTCGCTCCTGTCATAAATTCAATTTGACAAGGTATTTGTCATTTAAAAAAACAAAGATATTGTCGGTTCGAATCATTTATTAGTGTTTATAAAAGTATTTTTCGTGTCAATAATTTGTTAGATTACATTATATAGATTTTTATTCGAAAATAATGAAATCATTTTTAAGATTAGTGATTAGTGCTTATCTAGTGCTTTCGATTGTGCAATCATTTCATGCTGAGTTATTTACTCCAGTAGGTCCTGGTCCAATTACTGAAAATGATGTTCAGATTGTAATGAACTTCGAAAAGTATATTTTTCTTTATTTTTTTAAAACATAGAGATGTTGATTCAATTGATTTAAGTAAATTTACAGTGAACGGGTTTGTATTATCTGCTCTACAAGGAAATGGAAGTAATTGGGAAATGACAGCTACATTTTCAAACATATCTCAATGGGGAGAATCAACTGTTCGAATACCACAAGGTGTAATATCTGATAAACTCCAAACTGATTATAATTCAGAATCCAATACTATTGGAGTTACATATAGTCCAAGCAAAAGTAATAATTTTGAAGATTGTTATGATATAAAGAATAGATTCCCTGATTATAAAAGTGGTTTATATTACATTACATTTAAAGGCAAGATGGATCCTACATTAGTTTATTGTGAACAAAAATTAGCAGGTGGTGGTTGGACTTTATTTTATGCAAATTCAGCAAATCCAAAAATGGAAATAAAAAGAAGTTATGTACAATATCAAATGTCTAAATCTATCATTCCGTTTTTAATGAATAATACATATTGGGATTATAATTTAGGTGGAATGATTGATTATACATTATTATCAGATTCTGTTTCTTTGATGGGTAAAGACGCTGGTCCATTATGGAAAGAAGATGAATATGCATATATTACATTTCCAGATTATAAAATCTTACAACAGTTCATTGAACATAGATTAATCAGTGGTACAAGTTGTACAACCTTATCACCAAGTGGAACTACACTCAGATATAGAAATAGTAATGGTGCAAATTATTTAGTTCAACAAATAGAGAATTGGTATGGTGATGGATATGGTTGGAAAGATTGTATGTCTTCTCCTTTACCAGAACCTTCTGATTCAAAAGTTGAGAATAATCCAAGACATATTATCTATAATATAAATAGTGCTGATGATTCTCAAAGAACAAGAGGTTTATTTGGTTTTACTGGTGGTGATTCTTCAGTTATGGCTAGATATTTCTTAAGACCTTCAAAAGAATCAAGTAGACCAGTTGTTGATTTGTTGATTGATAATAATCATAATTTGCACAGTATTCCAATCAATATTGTTTGTCAATTCAGTGATGATGTTTATGATTTCAATTATAGTGGTATAAAATGCAATGGATGTTCTGTATTGAGTGTGACAAAAAGTGTAACATCTGATGCTATTTATTACATCGCTGTTTCACCAGCAAAATTATCTAAAGAAAAAATGACTATTCAAGTATTAGAGAATTCAGCTGAGAATAAGAATGGTTTGAAGAATCTTCCATCAAACGAAGTTGAATTAATATTAAGTGATGATATTCAACATTACACAATAGAACCAGAAGAATCTTACCAAACATGTTCAATGTGGTTTGAATCATGGAAATCAAATGAAAATGGTTATGTAAAAGTTGAATTTGGTGTTGTAGCAAGTGATGTATTTAGAGTTAGTTTTAGTCCAATATTAGGTAAAATAGAAGAACATTATATCGTTCAATTAGGTGAAAAGGATAATGAGAATAGCATTATATATGCCAAAGGAGATGAAGAAACAGTGTTAGAGACATTTAAAGGAGATTTTGGTTTAGGAAGTGAAAATACAGCAATAATACATATTGAGTATAAAGAAGGTAATTTTACTTTTGGTACTGGTATTGATTTTAATCAGAATGTTATACATTCATATAAACATGAAAATCCAATTAGTAATATCCAATATGTTTCATTTTGTGGTGGCTATTCTGCAGTTGTTTATCATTATTTATATGTTGGTCCTATTCAATCAGAAAATCCACTTTCAGTACAATTAGAGACTCTATCCCCAAATCCAACAACTAAACCATTTACTGTCATAGCAACTACATCAGAAAACTTTAAACGTTTTGATGAATCAAAACTATTAGTTAATAATCAACAGCAATTTGTGTCAAACATAGAATTATTAAATCCAAGACAGATTAGTTTTTTAGTAAATCCAAAATCAACAGGAAGTACAAAATATGAAGTTTATACAGATGTTACTGCATTTACAAGTCAATCTGAGAAAGATAGTTTGAAATCCAATGTTTTATCAATCACATATGAAACAACAGAATTACAAGCAGAATTTACAGCTGTTGATATAGAAAAAGCCACAACAATTCCATTAACTGTAACTATTACATTTAATCGTGATGTTGAATCATTTACAGAAGATATGATTGAAAATCCAATATATCCATGTAAAATGAACAATTTCAAAAAGATTACTGCTAATCAATACACAGTAGATATAATGCCAAAGACTTTTCATGTTAAGTTAGTAGTATCAGAAGGTAAAGTGTTTGATTTGGATGGTAATTCAAATATTGTCTCTGAAAAAGATATATATTTTGGTTTAGTAAGACATTATGAAATTCCACATATGAATGGAGATTTCTATACATTTTTAGATACATGGAATTCAACACAAGTGGGTAAAATTTGGTCAGCATTTAATGTAACAACTAGTAGAAGCGTAATAATTGCTTTAACAACAGCAAATTCAATAACTAATCAAAGAATAATGATATATATAGGATTAAAAGATTCAACTGATAGTTACAACTTACATAGAATTTCATGGATTGATAATAAGGGTAAAGAAACTATTATATCAAATGTAACAAAAGCTATTGGTATTTCATCAAGTACAATTACACCAGTTTGGTTTAGGTATGATAGTTCTACTGTTACTATAGGAACTGGTACAAAAATTGATGAAAATGTGTTTTTAAATGCAACAGATCTGAAATTATCAGTTCAATATTTATCATTTACATCTGGAGAAGCAAAAGTATTTCTGGATGGTATTGATGTAGGAGAAAGACAAAAAGGTAATAATCCTTCAGTTGTATTAGTTACTGATTCTAAAAATCCATTAAAATCTTTACCTGTAGTTATAACAGCAACTTTTTCTGAAGATGTATTAGATTTTGAATATGCATTCGAAAATGCAGAATATCAACATAAAGAGATACAAAGTAATTCAGTTTATATTTATGCTTTTTATCCAAATGCATTGACTAGTTTTACAACATTTTATATTCCTCCAGGTATTACAATTGGATATACAACTAGTTTGCCAAATACAGCATCAAATGAATTAAGTTATTCATTAGATTTTATTGAGAGTTTTACAACTTATAAGTATTTAAATAGAAAAGTGATGTGGAATAAATTATGGAAAATCACTATTGCTAATGATATTGTGATTAGATTTACAGCAAGAACAGAAACAGGTATTGAAGTATTACTAGGTGATGAAGTAGAATCACCTAGTGTTATTTATAGATTTACATTTGGAGATAAAAATAATGATACATGTAAAATAACATTCGAAAGAGATGGTAAAATAACAGAAGTACAATCTTTAAAGAAGAATGTAGCTGATGAATATAATGATGTACCATTATGGATTAGTGTAACAGATAATAAATACAGTATGGGTATTGGTACTATTCCTGATGAAGAAGTTATAATTACTTATGTAGATACAAATCCAGTTCAGACAAAAACTCCTTATTTTACATTTGTTGGTGATGATACTTCGTTTAAGAATATTAAAGTTGGAAGGGATAATAACGATTTTAGTGTTGAATGGAAATATAATATTGAGTCACCAATTAAAACACTTCCAATTCATGTTTTTGCTTCATGGAATTTACCCACTTATGATTTTGGACTTTATTCAATTACAAGTGATAATTGTAAATTGTATAATTTCGAAAGAATAAGTGATAGTGAAAGAAAATTATATTCATTTGATGTTTCATTTGTTGGGAAAAATGATTGTAGATTTTATGTTAAAAAAGGTGTTGTAATAAGTGTGAATGGTGATAAAAATGTAGAATCATCTACAATTGTTTTGTATTACTCTGAAGAAATAACTGAATGTGATTTAACTAGCAAAAACAATATGAAATTCAATATATTTACAGAATCATTTAAAACTAACAATGCTTCTCATATTTACTCTAAATTTTCCATCAAATGTACTGATAATATTCTAATTGGTTTTCCTCAAGATGAATTATCAACAAGTTTTTATGGGTTTTATATAGGTAAAGATAGAGGAATTTCAATTGCTGTTGGTTATTATACAATAGATGAGAGTAAAAATAATATAACATTTCATGAAATTAGTAGTAAATATTCTCCTTTATGTGATAAAGATATGTTTGTTAATTTATGGCTAGATGTTTATTATGATGGTGATTTTGAAGTATTAACACTTGGTTCAGGTGATATAATGAATGAAAATTTAATTATACATGAATTTGATTGGAATAATCAATCAGTGCATAATACATCATATATAGCATTCACCAATGTTGATACATCTGCTTATATAAAGAATATAATAGTTGGACCAGGTAAATCTGATAAAGAAAAGCCAAAAGTTGAAATTAGTACCGAAAATTCAGGTCCATTTGCTGATTTACCAGTTGAAATAAAAATTAGATTTAGTGAGGCTGTTAGTGAACTTGATAAAAACAAGATTGAAATAACAAATTGTATTATTTCAAGATTCAGCTATATCATAGGTGAATATTTTATTAAAATAATCCCATTAACAAGTGATTATCCTGCTGGTGTTCATATTCCAGCTGGTGTTGTGACAGATTTATCAGGTAATCCAAATGAAGAATCAAATACTTTACAAATTGAGCTTGATGATACATCAATATTTTCAATTGATTTTGGAGATATTGAAGAAACATCTTATACATTATGGTATGATCAATGGAAAAGTTCAATTCCAGGAAATATCATATTATCAACGAGATCTTATCGTGATTCTAGATGTATTGGTTTTGCCAAAGATGTAAAAGAGCCATATCCTATTTATGATGTGTGTTTAGAACATTATACATTGAAAATCAGGAAATTAAATGATGAGACATCAATTGATATATTACTTTCTATGACAGTAGGTTCAAATATTGACTATATGTGGATTGAATTAGCTTCTACCAAACTATTAAGAATTGGTAAAGGTACAGAAGTATCTGAAAGTTCAGTAGTTGCATCTTTTGACTTAAATGATTATGAATATGTTGATAAGTTGCAGTATGTATCATTTATGGGAGAAAGAGCATCATTTCATGATATAATTATTCTACCATGTGGATCTTCAAGTTCACCAATTCCTACATTTCAAACCAAGAGTACCAATTCCATCAAATGTTGCTCCCAATTCCAATCGATTTGTTTTTTACTGAAGCAGTAACTGGAATTAGTAGTTATAGTAGTTTTAAGACTGAAAATGGTGAAATAACCAAATTTGAAGGTACTGGCAGACATTATTATCTAGATTTCTTACCATATGGAACAGGAGATAGTGAATTGAAACTAGAGAAAGATGTAGTAACATCAAGAGGAGGTTTTACAAATCCTGAAGTATCAATTACTACAACTTATTCAAATGAAATACAGAATTTTACTTATCAATCTTATGAAAAAGATTTTAAAATCCAAAGTAAAGCATGGAAATCCAGTTCATTTGGAACATTATGGTCAACATTTTCTGTAAGATGTGAATATGATTTAATGATAAGATTATCTCCTTGGATTAATGGCGGTTATCCACAATATATCTTCACTTTTTCTGATCATAAAACATTTGACAATTATATAGATAAAATAAACAAAAAAAGAGTTATAGAGTCAAATTTGATAAAATATCAATATGTCATAAATACAGCAGTAAAGATTATTGGATTTCGCAGAACAAATCATTAATTCAATTTGGTAAAGGAAAAATAATCAATGAAAATGTTTTATTCACATTTAGAGATTCTCAACCAATAGCTACAAACTTTATATCATTTGGAGGATATTATTCTAAAATTGATTATATCAATATTGCTGTAGGTCCAAAAGATGGAAGTGTTTTGAATGGAATAATGTATAGTGAAGTTAGTTTCCCTACAAATGAAAAAGAGATTGTTGTTTATGTAGAATGGAATCATGATGTTGATGACTTTACGCTTGAAGATGATGTAAGAACAACCAATGGAATAGTGAAAGATTTTAGAGTGATAGATAAGAGTTCATATTCATTTACATATGAAGCATCAGGATGTGGATTCGGATATATTAATATTCCATCAGGTGCAGCTCATTATACAGATGATTTAGGGAATTTGATTGGTTCTGAAGAATTTGTACCACTTTATATTGATTTTTGTGATGAAAGACCAATTGCCATTTATAAAAGGTCCAAGTGAACTTTTTGTTAGTAGTATTCCGTTTGTTATTACTGTTTCATTTAAAAGCAGCGTATATGGATTTACATCAGAAGATATAATTGTAAATCGACACAACAAAATATATGGGTTTAAAAAGATTAATGAATTGACTTATGAATTTGAAATAGTAATAATTGGAAGTTCAACAGAAGTAGCGTTATTTATTGATGAAAATAGATTAACTGATATTTATGGAAATCAGAACACTAGATCTAACTCAATTACATTACCACAATATGGTCCAATGATAAAGTCATATTCAATAACAACAAATATGAAATACAGTCCGTTATATTTATGGCAGTGGTCAACTGGTGAAGAAATGAATACTGAAATTTCATTTGGTGTTAATTGTAATAATGATGTTCATGTTTCTTATTCAGCAGAGCTAAATGATGAAAATGGGTTGATTTATGAATTTTTAATTGGAACTGATAATAATAGACAATCTCAATTCTTAGTTAATCGTAATATTGTAAAGACAATAGATGGTGCAATATGTAAACCAGGAGAATTTGTTCCAATGTGGTTTAGTTTTCATGGTAGGGTTTCTAAGTTTGGTATTGGTTATATTGAGGAAGGTAATACAAAATTGATATATGAAGATAGAGATGTTTATAATTTCAAATACATTGGCTTATCAAACGATAATGATCCTATCATTTTTAGAAATATTACTGTAGGTCCGGTAGATGCAATTTCTCCAAGAACAGATATTATTACAAGTGCTATTACTTACATAACATCTAGAAATCCAATTGAAGTGAATATATCATTTACAAATGATTGTTTAGATATCAACCAAACAATGATCATTAGTACTAGTAGTGATATTTACGAGTTTAAAGAGATTAATAAAAGATTATATACTTTCAAATATGCACCTTTAGATGGAGTTAATTATATTCAAATACCAAAAGGAATTTGTCATGATTCTAAGAACAGAAATAATGAACAATCGATATTATATTCATTTGAATATACAAAAGGATCTTTCACATGTAAATTTGAAAGTAATAGTGGTAAATCAGTTACTTTTGCTCCAGTTACAGTTACTTTATCGTTTAGTGAAGCTACAGAAGAATTTAAATTAGATGTTGTTACGATTACAGGAGGATATGCATTTTTAAACGATTTAGAACATACAGCTGATAAAACAGTTTATACATTTAAAGTATATTTCCAAGATGTTGAGCCAACATATTTATCTATAGAAGAAGGAGTAATTCATGATATTCATAACAATAAAATATCTGAATCTGAATTGTTTTTATTACCAAGATATGATAATAATAAGTTAATATCATTTATTCCATCAACTGGTTTAAATGGAATTCCATTTTATGCAAATCCTTGGGAAGGAAAAGCTAGATCCAATATCTTTGTTACATTTTCAGTCAAATGTGAATATAGTTCTGGTATTGGATTTAGTTCAAGTATGTATAACAGTAAAACTGATGACTTATATGAAATAGAATTAGGAGCTCAACAAAACATGAAAACAACATTAAGGAAAGGTTTGAATCAGAAAGTGGTAGAAACTTCAGAAGGTGCAATTTGTGAGGGTTTTGAAAATGAAGTTAAATTGTGGGCTAAATATGAAAAAGGAGTAATACAGATAGGTAAAGGAGAAACAGTAGAAGAGAATACATTCTTAGAATATGTAGATAGATCTCCACTATCAATAAAATACATTTACTTTACCACTTATTTATATGAAGCTACTTTTTTAAACATTAATATTGGCCCAAATGATTTAATTGCCCCATCATTAGAAATATTAGATATTTGGGGAGTATTTGATTCAATAAGAGGTAGTTACAGATTATCAACAAATGGTAGTTTATGGTGTGCAAGTCTTATATTCCCTTCAAATAGACCAAATAGTGAATATATTATAGAAAAAGGAAATCGTACAAATATTGGTATTACACCAGTGGATATGGTATTAACAGGATTAATGACAGGATCAAAATATGATGTTTGGTGTTATGCTGAAGATGATAAAGGTGTTTCAATAACAGTAGATAATGCAAATGAGGTAAGAAGAATTGTAACAATTCCAGGTGGAACTAAATATCCAATAATAACAATATTATACATCAAAGGAAGAAAAGATTCAATTTATATTGATTTTAAATTAGACAGATCAGGATATTTCTACGCATTAGCAGTAAAAAGCGGAAGTAAAACTCCTACTATCGAACAGATTAAAGAGAAAGGTATAAACGTAATTTGCACGATATATGATGAATTAGCTGTGTCTATTTTGCATTTAGAAACAATGACTTATTATGATGTATATTTCTACTCAGAAACAATGTTTGGTGATGGAGCTCCAATTGATTATGTTATTCAGAATATGAGAACTGTTAGAACTGATGGTAGTTGTCCATCTTATGATGGTAAAGAATGCAATGATCATGGTTTATGTGATGATGGTATATGTATGTGTGAATTTGGCTATCATAAAGCTGATTGTTCAGGAGTATGTCCAGGTTTGACTGAAGATAATGAATGTAGCGGAAATGGCTTTTGTATAGTAAGTGCAATTGGTTATGCAGAATGTGTTTGTAATCAATTTTATTATGGAATGGACTGTACAATTCATTGTCCAAATGATGGAAAAAGTGAATGTGGAGGTACAACCAGAGGAACTTGTAATACAGAAACAGGTGAATGTAAATGCAAAAAAGGATACAAAGGATATAATTGTGCTGATGAGACATTGAGTGTAGGAGCAATAGTAGGAATAGTTATTGGAGTTGTTGCAATTTTAATAATAGCATTAGTAGTGTTTTATTTATTCAAAACTCCAATTAGCATAAGATTAAAAGAGAAAAAAGAAAATGAATATTCAATGTTTGTTTAACTAATTATTATTGTTTTATTATAAATATATAAATATATATATATTATCTATCCTAATAGCTCTTGGTGGAAAAAATCAACGAATCTCTAACTAATTTATCTCCTTCTTCATTAGATATTGGTGTAATCTCATCTAAATAGCTATCGATAATAGCTATATCATGTAATCTAATAATTGGCATAAAATATTTCTGAATTTCTTTATGTTTTTCATCATCATTTGAGGTTATAGAAATAACATCTCTTCTAATATAATTTCTACTTTCATCATCTCTAAAATCAAATTCATCTTCTGCTTCTATATAATATTCATTCTCTGGTACAATAATATAGCCAGGAGGAAACATAATTCCAGGACTTTCATAAAAGAAATAATTCTGAATTTTAAATAACTTCCCTTCATTATTTACAACAAATAAAATGTTATGATTTAAACTCCAAAATATTTTTCTTATTCCTCCTCCTTCTATATCTTTCATCATTATCTCTTTATTTAATTTTGTATTAAATATATATACTCTTGATTGTTCATTTTCAAACACACAAGCATGATAATCTGCTTTATAAGATAAACAACAATATTTTATAGTTACATTTAGCTTAGGCTCACTTTCGCTTATTTTAATATAACTACTGTTATCATTATTATCATTATATTCTTCTTCTTCTTCTTCTTTTAATGAATAATGAATGATTAAACTGTTTATGATAATTAAAAAATGATTCATGTTGGATGGATTAAAAACTACTAAAGGATAAGTATCATTTGTTTCTATTTCTAATAATTGAGATGATAATGTAATATGGTTAATTAGATTTATTATTTGCAATTCATTTGTACATGTAAGTGATATTACGTTATTTGTATCTTTAAAAAATTCTATGAATATTTGAATCATTTCATCGATTAAAAAGATAGTTGAATGTTCTTCCAAATTATATATTTCACTTGTATCTTTTGCTTTTAGAAAGCATAAAGATGGATTGTAATGATTTACTTGTATTGATGTGTATTGTCGTGATAATCTAAAGGTAAATTAAAATATTATAAATAAATACTCAGACAATACGGCAACTGTTCTGTTTACTATATTATACTTCATTAATACAGTTTGACATAACAACAATATTGAATTATCATCTATAAAGTCAATATCAATTATTTCATCATTTGTAATGCTATATGTCGATATACTATATATCAGAAGAAATCTAATTCGTATATCGTAAATTTTTATATTATCTCCATCAAATACTAACATGGTTAGTGGATTAGGCTTTATTTTTGGTACAATTACACATTTACCTATTTCTTCTAAAGACATAAGCTGCCCGCCTTCTATATTTTCTTGAAAACAGTTCTGTGGAATGCACTGTGACATTTTATAATTTCATAATGTTTGAAAGAAACAAGCCTTTTGACTTTTTTCTTTTTCGCTGTAAAATCGATCTAGAGAGTATTATTGGATTTTAGATATATATTTTTGTTAGAGTAAATAACTAATATGAGCAGTGATATTACTGATCAATTTTATAAAATCGATGAGAAAAAACTGCGAGATGTAAGAGATGGGAATAAATTAAACTATAAAAATAAGTATGATATTCATACAATATATTAATAGACCAGAATTTATCCAAAAAGTCTACATTTCCGCTATTGCAGCAATGAAGATGGTATGTAGTTTATAATATAATGTTTTTAGCTTATTCATGCACAAGAGGGTGTAGAGAATGGTATTAAGTCCAGTTCCACTCATCAACCAATTGAAGTTATGGGTTTGCTGATAGGTCAGCCAAATCTCAATAATCCACGTGAATTAATTGTATCTGATGCATTTCCTCTTCCAATTACTGGCGCAGAGACAAGGGTAGTTGCAGATGATAATGAAGTAACTAATTATATGATTAACCTATCCAATCAAGTAACATCAATTCGTAAGCAGTTTATTATGGGATGGTACCACAGTCACCCCTTCGATTTGGATAAAGATAGTCATTGTTTCTTGAGTGGAACAGATGTAGGAACACAATTACGTTGGCAATTAACTGAAGATCACAATGGTAATCCATTTGTTGCATTAGTTGTATATGTTCTATTCTATTTCCTTAGATTGATCCTCAAAGATCAAATTTCCTAAAGATTCCAGTAATTGAGGCATTTAGAGTTTATAGACCTGATTATAATGGTAGACCTGATGAATTAGTAGCACCTGATATGAAAAAGCACGAATCAAAAGAAACAATTGTACAAAGATGGGGTGAGAATTATAATAGATATTACACATTCCCAGTTCAGATATATTCCTCTAATTTGAACCGTCAATTGTTAAAGTCAATGACAGAGAAATTTTTGTGGATGAGAGTGTTATGTTTTACTCCGTTAGTAGATGATCAAGTATTTTATAATTGAATTATATTTTATTAATATAGTCACAAGATCGTTTAATTGAGAGAATAATGGGAGTAGAAACGAATTTAAAACCATTTGATGAAGGATCAACAGCTAGTGATTATAAAGTTAAAACTGCATTACCTATAGCTCAAAATAACAGTCGTGGTTTATCAGAAGATTTATTAAAATTGAAAACTACAGAAAAATTGAAGGAATATATCTTTAATGAGAGAATTGATGCTTAAACAATGATGTTATATCTATATTATTATTTTAGTATAAATTGAATTATTGTTTTTGGTAAAAGATGGTGTTAAAAAATATAATTCTTTCATAAATTTATAAATCTTTATATATAAATAAAATAATTACAAGTTATTATCGTTATTAGAATCTAAATAATTTGAAGCCATATATCTTCTCTTTATATCCTCATTATTATTTCCATTCATCATCACATCATCAAGTTTTCGCTTGTGACTATAATTAATTTTACCACCTTTACCACTCATCCTTCTCATTCCATTATTATTAATATCTTCATCTTCTTCATCATTAACTAATGCATTATTATTAACATCATCTTCATCATCATCAACACTTCCTCTTCCTACACCATTTCCAATAACATCATCTTCATCATCTTCCTCCTCCTCTTCTTCTTCTCCTCCATCTCCACCATCTTCATCATCATCTTCTTCTTCTTCACCTCCTTCTTCAACTACTTGATTTACTATCTGTTGTACTTGTTGATATACTATTTGATCTTCTGATAATGGAGGTGGATGACTTATCAATGAATCACTCATTATTGGATCATCCATTCCTATATTTATTAAATTATTATTATTATTATTATTATTATTTATCAACATGTTTGGATTATTCAAATACATCATCTTCTGCTGTTGATGTAGTTGTTGTCTTTGCTGTTGATGCTGCTGCTGTAATTGATATTGTTGTTGCTGTTGTTGTTGTAGAAGCATTGTAGCTTGATCATCATTTATTAATATCATTCCACTTTGATCAGTAATAATTGGATTGTTATTACCATTATCTAACATACTATCTACAATCATAGGATTTGGATTATTAGATAGTAACATGCTATTGTTATTATTAACCAAAATATCATCATTATTACTATATATATTATTCATTCCCAGACTTATATTATTATTATTATTGCTATTGGTATTTGAGGGAGTTAATCTAATAGGTGAAGGAGGTATCATTAACACTGATCCATTACCAATAGAATTTGAACCTGTTGGACTTAATAAATTATTTCTATCAAACGTAGCTTGATCACTTGCATGCAGTTTCATACCTTGAATAAATGAATTTTTAATGATTTCTTCTTGTTCTGGAGTTAATGGAATACCTTCTTTTATTGCTCTTCTTTTTTCTCTTCGTAAATGTGAATTTACCATTTCTTGGATTATTTCATTATTATATTCATGTTCTGGTGCTGTCATTTGATGGGAAAATGTAAAATACTATTAAAATATGATTATAAAGTAATAATATACTTGTTGACTTGGTGTTACAGCAGGTGATGGATTAAATTCCATTGATATAATATTATCATTTGGATTATTCACAATTGGTAAACCAGTAACAGGATCAATTTGAGGAATATCAATAATAGGAGTAGTTGACCTTTGTTTTATTGTATTTACACTTCCTAGTAAAGATTCATTATTATCATTTAAATATTGTTGTTGCTGCTGTTGTTGCTGTTGTTGCTGTTGCTGTTGTCGACGTTGTTGATGATTCATAGATAGTGAATATGAATTAGACATTGATGACCTTGTATTGTGTGCTTTTTGAGAAGATGAAGATGATAAACTATTGGAATAATTACTATTGTTTGAATGAGATTTGAGTATTGATGAAGATACTTTCTGATTCAAACTTGGAACATTTGTAGATGAATTGGAAGTTGATGATGTTGATGATGAAGATGTAGCAGCATTCACGGTAGAAGATGATGCTACTGCTGCGCCGGCGGCAGCAACGGCAGTAGCAGATGCAGTTAAAGATGCAGTATTGATATATACACTAGGAGTAGACTTTTCCATTTTTCTATTTTTCTTTCTCATTGTTGAATTCCATCTATTCTTAATCGCATTATCACTTCTACCAGGTAATAACTTCGCTATTTCTGTCCATTTATTACCTAATTGTTCATGTGCTGATAATAATATTCTATCTTCTTCTTCAGTCCAATCAGATCGTGTTAAAGTTGGATCTAATTGATTGTACCATCTATCTCTACATTGTTTACCTATTCTACCTGGTATTAGACTGGCTATTTCACTCCATTTGGTCATTCCGCTTTGAACACACTTTATAATTATCTCATCTTCTTCTTTTGTCCATCTTCCTTTGATTAAACCTGGTTTTAGGACTTTTTGCCATCTATGCAAACATTGAACATCAGTTCGTGTATTTTTTAAATATTCTTCGGCAATTCTTTTCCAGTTTCTATTTAAATTTAATTATTTAATAAAAATCTAATACTTTACTCCCAAAGCGTTTACTCCTTCCTGCAACAAGCAATCTTCTTCAGCAGTCCATTTTCCTCCAAATGATTCTGCAAGGTTTCTTACATATTCCCTTACACTATAATAGACATATATATACTTTGATGATTCATCTGGAACTATTGAACCTATTGTTCGTATTCCTCTCGTATATTTTGCTCTCCCAGCAGCTGCTCTTTTTAGATCCATCTCCTATTACTATTAGAATGATTAGATAAATACCTTGGATTTTAATAATGCGGATTCTGACATATATTAATATATACTATTTTTACAATACAATTAAAAATCTAAAAGAAATTTGATATTTATATTTGAGGTGTCAAGCTTTTATAAACGTTACACTTATTTTTTTGATAAATGTGTGTTTTAAGAGAAGCATTACTTCATAGAGAAGAAAGATTCGGTTATTATGTTTGTTTCTTTGATTTATATATGATAAAACACCACTAATTTTTAACCAAAAAATAATTATGTCTTTTGATCTTGTTAAATGCTTATTATTGCGTTCTTCATCGCAAAAATAGTAAATTAACAGGTGTAAAACATCTCTATCACCAATATCAAGTTTTTTGTAAATTGGGCTTGAAGGTTTGACATTTTCATTTGAAATTTTTCCCAATTTCTCGTTATAGAAAAGGATGCAAAACAGTTCACTAAGTTTTTATTTTTTATTATTTATTAGACTTTTTGTTGTAGCAAATGCTCAGCATAATTCTGCTGCTATTGCCAAAGTATAACCACTTTTTTTGTAATTACTTCCTTTAGCAAATTGCTCAGTTGAATATGACAATTGAATATTGGGGAAGTGACCCAGAACCAGTGTTTGTCAATTCTGTTCCACAAGAGTATTTATTTATTTACAAATATTTAATAGAGGTTGGACAGGCGATCATCCAGGGATAGTTCCAGAAAATGACGATAGTGCCGAATTTAACTTTGAAATATTCCCTTACAATGACAATCCACCAACTATTGAAAATATCGCTGTATCTCAAGCTGAAAGTGCAGAAAATTACAGTGTAATTATTCAACCAAGAGTTACATTACATTACCCCATTAATAAACCTGGTAGAGAAGCGGATGATAAAGCGATATATGGTTCTCTTACAGTAGATTACTTATGTTATAGTGAAGGATCAGCAACAGTGTTAGTATCAATCTTCTTCAAATACAAAGCATTGTATTATTATTATTATTATTATTATTATTATTATTATTATTATTATTATTATTATTATATATTGAATAGAAGTTCATATATCGCTACTTTCAGTTGGAAAAAGAAGTGCGCACCTGGTCCAATCCCGGGATTAACAATCTATGAGAAAGGAAGTAACGGAAGAATGATTGTTCAAGATGGTTATGTTGATGCAATGTATGATGCAGGTAGTGATTTAAAAGCAAAAGAAGATAAAGGAACTATGAATTATTTCACTGTAGTAAGAGAAGGAGAATATCAATTTGTACCAATTGAGTGGAGTTATGAAGTTGGAAATAAGAATTTATCTATTACTTTATCAGGAGACGCTACTGATGATCCAGTTCCAGATAGTATTTACATATATATAATTATCAATATAAATAGAAGCTTCAACCGTATTAGAAATCTTATACGAAGGTAAAAACGATATTACAACAACAGTTACTATAATAGGAACAATAACAGTTGATGAAGAAGTTAGAAGTTTCTCATTCTCATGGAAGAAAACTTACAGTCAAGGTCCAGTTCCTGGTTTTGATATATTATCAGGTTCTCTACATTTTAGTGATAATTATGCAATTGTTAGTGATGGTATAGTACAGCCACTTTATTTACCAGATAATTCTCGTAAAGTTGTATTAAGTGGAAGTGAAGCATGTATTAATTTATATATAAGAGGAAGGTTTAATAGTGTCAATTATACTGAGATTAATTTCCAATCTGATTCTACAAGATTGACAATATTTAAATATGGTGATGCTCAAAGGGGAGGTGTTGGTAAGAGAAGTGAATTATTATCAGTATGTCATGAGTGTAAAGCATCTGGTAGACACAATGTGATTGGTACAGTTACAGGAATTGATAATTTAATCAGTCCAATTACATTTGCTTATGAAAAAGAATGTAATGTTGGTAAATATTTAGTTGATATTACTCCAGGAATGTTTGTCCCACATAGAAGTGATTATTATGCAGTTAAAAATGGTAAAACTCAACCAGCTTATGGATTTAAGAATCCAACAGTTAAAGCCAGATGGGATGAAGATAAGACTCGATTCTATATGACTTCTATAAATAGTTTTGATATTCATCAACCAACTATATATGCATTATATCCTTTTTCTTTCTTTTCTTTCTATTTTTTTATGATTTTTTTTCTTTAACTGTTGTTGTGTTTTTTTACAGCTGAACAAACTGTATTAGATCCAACTGTATCTGTAATTGGTCATGATGTCACTGAGAATATAATACATGTAGATGCTGATGGTCCATCAATCGTATTAGAAGTTACTTATTCATGCATTCAAAAAGGTGAATTTCAAGTAATAATGGAAATAAAGTCTGATGGTGGTGAAGAAGGCAATATAGTTTTCTCTTGGATTAAAGTGTGTAGACCACATAGCTTTTCTTTCTCTGTTGGTACTTCGTTAGATAGTATGCTTGCTATGATAAATGGAGATAATATATCATTTTTTATTTATTTATTTTTTAATTATGTTTTTCTTAATGATTTTGTAAGTTGATCCTAGTATATTATCATTAGCTAAAAATGTAATTGAAGATGGTGAAGTAAAACCAGAATACTCTAATGAAAAACCATCTGCTGCTGTTACAAGACAAGAATTGGAATCTCGATTTTATATAGCAATATCATTTTTTTTAAATAATAATAATATTTTTATGTATCTATTCCTTAATGATTAGTTTAATCAAGAGAAAATTCAACATTGTTATTACATCGTCCACCTACTGTTGTAGTTCAAAATCATAAGATATTAGATGCACAATTATTAGGTGATGCTGATGTAAAGAATGGTGTGTCTTTAACAACTAATCCAAAAGAAATTATAGTGAATTATAAGTGCAAAAAGAGTGGTATATCTAAAGTCGATATTAACTTATTCATTGGTCCAAGTGGTTTACAATATATTCCCATTACATTTAGTGTGATGAAGAATTGTAGAGATCCAACCCATTGGAACATTAGATTGCTGAAAGATGTGGTATTATGTGTTGCTATAGTAGTTATATTATTACTGTTATTCCCTTATATAAAATCTTATGGAAGAAAATGTTGTAAATTCCCTGCAAAGAAGCATGTCTTGGATAAAGATGTATAGAGTAGTAAAAATCTAATTGAGTTTTGATATGATTATTTTTATTATTTTTGAAATTGTGTTTATATAGATTCATTTTTTAATTTAAAACGAATATATTATTTTGAAGTAAAAATCAGTAAGATAATTAAAATACTATTTAGAGATATTTTCATATATTAGTAGAATAAAAATTAGTTGGGATTTTAGAAGAAGAAAATACATTTAAAAAATAGATATATTAATTAGGTTATAATAATAAATGTTATTTATGTTCTTTTAACATCTTCTAAAGCAAGTGTTTGTGCTGAATGCTGTAAGAAATAATCAGTCGTTTCATTTCTAGACACGAACAAATCATGTTTTTGATGTTTATATTGTCCCCATTCGGGATAATCTTCCAATATTTCTTGTGCTTTTTCTCCATATGTTTTATCTTTAGTAAATATCTTAATACTATCAATACACGAAACTTTAGCTTTGGATGGATCAATAACTTTCTTCATTTTATTCTCCAAACTTCCCATAAAGAACTCTATTAATCCATCTTCTATTGCTTTACCTACTAATTTTGAATTCTTCTGTTTAAACATTTTATAGTAAGTTTCATAAGTCAAAGCAGCATCTGGTCCTGGTTTTTCTACTGTTAATCTCAAAGTAGATACAATTGCAGTTTCAGCCATTTGTTCAACACATAATTTACTCTCAGCACATTGATTCAATATTCTAACAATTGAAATACATAATTCTGATTGTGGATCATTCTTTGCAGCTTTCTTAAGTAAAGATACCATTTTACTAATATAACCCAACATTGCTATATGATCAGCTAATGAAGATTGAACTCTTAGTAAACATATAACTCCTGATACAATTAATGATAACATCTTATCTTTAAATTGATCTGGCTTTGTAGCATCAGTGTATTTGATTTCTTCATCTTCATCACCATCATCAACAGTATCACCTTTTGATTGTTTATATACCTTCTTACCTTCATCCATAAACATTTTCATTGCTCCTTCTAAGAATGCCTTTGGATTACGTAATGGGAACTTTGGATCTTTGAGATATAATCTTAAATAAACACCACCAACTTGTAATTCATCTTGTAATTCAGGATATACCATCTTAAACTTATCATTAAATTCATACACTTTGTTGTTGTAAAATGCTTCTAATATATCATGATTGAAATCTTCTAATTGATTTCTTAATACTTCTCTCATTCCTTCAGACCATATAATTTCAGGTGTTTCTTGATTTCCATCAAATCTTGTGGTACTTAATTCAGGTTGTTCTTTAATTGCAACAGTTAGCATTTGTGGTAAGAATCTTCTTAAGAATATCACCATTCTATGACCTTCTGTATTATCACCCATCATTCTACACATTACATTAGCAGCAACACATCTTGCTTGTGAACCAACTGTTCTATCTGGTAATGCGAATATTCTTAAACATATAATTAAACCATTAAGACGATCTATTTCTATAACACCATCTGTACTTTCACATAATCCAACAAATATTTGTAATATTTCTAATCTGCATTCTTGAATATCAGCACATAGTAATTGTAATAATGGAATTATAAATCCATTCTTTATTATCACTTGTGAACATGGCGCTATTGGTGCTAATATCTGTAATATTGGAATAGTAAATGCTCTT
Organism: Proteromonas lacertae; assembly: GCA_002245135.1. Classification (NCBI taxonomy): domain Eukaryota; class Bigyra; order Opalinata; family Proteromonadidae; genus Proteromonas; species Proteromonas lacertae. The sequence continues at coordinate 135,705 of NGBS01001164.1, forward strand.
AATCTGTCTGTAGTATTGAAATTATTATCCATTGGTAATAAGAATGAGAATAATAATGAAAAATAGGTTTGAGTAGCTAACTTAGAGGCTGGTTCTTTATCATTACCCAATAATATACTCAATGCTGTTAATATTTGTTGAACTCTGTTTTGATCATCACATACATAATGTGAAGTGTATAATTTGACTTTTTCTGTTGACACTACAGCAACTGATGAAGACTTCTTTTTCTTTTTATCTTTCTTTTTACTACTGCTTTCTTCAGATCCTTCTCCTTCATCTTCTTCATTATCATTTGCATTATCATTATCTGCATTAGTTGTTCCTTGATATTCATCAGCTAAATAATCCATTAAAGCAATAGCAAATTTAGTTGAATTCTTAATAGAAGTAGGTCTTTGTTCATTATAAACACGAATATAAATACCACCAACTATCAATTCCTCTCTCAATACTTTATATACAAAGTTATCTAATACACTCAAATCAGCTTTGCCAATCTCTAATTGATCATGATCCCATTTACCTACTTGATATAATAATTGATCTTTCATGTCAATGTTCCATATAATAAATGGAGTTTCAGCATGTGAATTCAATATAGTTAACATCTCACCTGGATCATCATTGATTAATAATTTAGCTACTGGTGGTGTAAAGAGATTACTTAATGCATTTCTAATAGTTGCATTGATTGGAGTTGCACCATTTCCACTTAAATATCCACCTAATCTTGCTAATGCTTTTACACCTAAGATTGCAATTGTATTGGCAGCTACTTGAAGATTTGCATCTAAATCAGCTTTTTCATCAACTTTAATAACATCTTTAGCTTTCTTTGGTGAAGAATGTTCTTTCTTCTTCTTGATTACTTTCTTAACTATCTTCTTTACAGTCTTCTTCTTCTTTTTATCTTTATTTTTCTTATCTTTCTTACTCTTCTTCTTGTCTTTATCTTTACTCTTTTTGTCTTTCTTACTCTTCTTCTTATCTTTATCTTTACTCTTCTTTTTCTTTTTCTTTGATGAATCATCATCACTATCACTGTCACTATTGTCATCATTATAACTATCATCCTCATCTTCATCTTCAACATCACTGCCTTTATCATTATCACTTCCATTATCTTCATCATCAGTTACTTCCACTTCCACTTCTTCTTCTACTTCTATTTCTTCTTCACTTTCACTTTCACTCTCATCTTCACTGCCACTACTAATCTCTTCATCTGTAGCATCAGCTGATGTTGGATCATATCTGAATAATAATGGAACTACACCCCAAATTGCACAGGTTGTACCATTTACTAACATTGTTTGTAGATTCTCTGATAATGACATTCTTATTATAGAACCAAGACAATATTTAACAGCGAATGGTGCTTGTGTATAACGTGTATATCTTGCTATTTCAGACACTAATAATGGACATTGTTCCATTTCTATTCTAGCTTTCTCAAACCCAGTCAATCCTTCGATTGTTCTTAATACATTCAATACAACTTTAAACACTGGATCAGTTGGAGGAGTTTCAGTTAATACAATAGAACGTGATAATAAATCACTTAATATCTGAATACCATTATCTTTAACAAATTCTTCAGCATTATAAGGTGATGCTTTACATGTCATAAATAACAATTGTGTACAACTCTCTAAGAATGGAGCTTTCTCTACAGTAACCATCTCTTCAGGTTTCAACTGTAATAATGGATCTAATAATTGATAACCAGCATATTTATATTGTCCTAATTCTGATGGGAATCTGGTGAATAGAATACTTTGTGTTTTAATAATTAATGAGATATTCATTGGATCTGGTCCACCTACTGATGGTCTTAAAGCACTTAATATTTCATAAGCTTCTTGTATCTTTTCAAACATATCTCTTCCTTCAGGATTCTTATCAGGATGGTATTTTCTAGCTAATTTTCTATATTGTCTTCTAATTGCACTTTCATCATCTTCTGGTCTAAGTTCTAATAGTTCTCTAGCATCATCCATTGATACACCACTTGCTTCTTTACTATTTTCTATTCTCCAGGCATCTAATACAGCTCTTAATAAATCAACTGGTGATCTTACAGGCCAACTACCAAATCTTTGTTCATCACATAAAGCAGCTAAGAAGTAATTATGACAGAATAATTCATCTTTCAATTCTTTATAGATTATAGTTGGTATAGGGCAATAATCATATATTAATCTTGGATATTCCTTCAATCTCTTTGATAATTCTCCCAAGTGTTGATTAATCTGTTCTACCAAAGTGTTTTCTCATATCATATTTCCATATTACTTCAGGTGTATCTAAATTACCTAAGAATGTCTTACTAAACTCATCAGGACCATAATTCTCTAACATACAGATCATTGATTCAGGTAACATTGTACCAAGTATACTTCTCTTTGATAATGATACATCTGTATTTAAAGCATCAGCATTGGTTCTGAAATTCTGTAATAAATGAGTCTTTGTTAATAAACTAGCAATTGTTTGGAAGTTTGAACCTGCATAACTTAATGCAAAATAATAAACACCAGTTAAATATAACTTGGATAATGCTAATGGATTATCTTCAATTAATAATAATAAGATTTGAGCAACTTTTTCTATTACTTTTGGATCATTTATTAATAACATTTCACAGATGGATGTTAGTCTTTTATGTTCTGATAATAATCTCTTGGCTTTGGGAATTGGTCTAATTGGTTTACCTAAAATATCTTTACTTGATAACTTCTTAATCATATTTTCAAATATATTTAATATATTCAAGGCACATTCTATATTTGTCATTGATGATTGTCCTTCCATTAGGAATTGCCATTTCAACTGTGGAATATCTTTCATTTTAGTCCATTCTAATCCTTCAGCCATGAAGTATGTATTTTCATTAATTGTATTCTCTTTATCCAATTGTCGTAACTTCACCATTGTTACTGGTCCTCGTGGAGCTCCAGTTTCACCTAATTTATAATACCATTCACTTACACCTTCATCTATTTCTTCTTTCTTTTGTTGTTGTTGTTGTTGATTATCACCTCCTGATGGTGATGGTGATGGTATATCATATCCTTTATCACTAGAAGTACCTTGTGTTAATAGCAATGTATTAGCTGTTAAAGATGCTTGTAATATACTTGTAACATGCATTGTTTCTTCAGGTTGAGTATGAGCCATTGTCATTAAATCGATTAATAATTGAATAGTATCTTCATTCAAACATATATCAATATTACGAGGATGTAATACTAATACACATAATAGCTGTATTAATGTATCTCTTTCTTCCATATTTCTAGTTGTTTTGATTAAATATACAATATGTGATGTTTCAATAAATTCACCATATCTCTTCCAATTCTGTTTATACACTGTAGTCATTGCTTTTATACACATTATCTTCAAATCATGGTTTGGTTCTCTTAAATATCTCATATATAACGCATTGAATAATTCAGTAGGTTTAGCAACATTAAAACCATTATTATTATCACCATTACTTGAAGAATTCATTAATAATCTAATGAAATGACCATCAACATACAATTCATTGGCTAAACTTGGATATTCAACTGTAAACTCTTGATGATTCCATGCTATATTATTAACATCTTCAGTACTTGAACTATTCTGGTCTAATATAGCAATCTCTGATTCTAATGCTGTTCTTAACTCTGACAATGTGTTATGATTCCATACATTATCAGGTGATTCATGATCTTCTAATATCATAAAGAAAAATAATGGGAAATTCTGTTGTTTAGTACTATCTTTCCTAATACTTTGTATTTTATTTCTAAATCTACTTTGAGTCATTGTTGAGACTTCTTCTGGACTTGATATACCTGTACCATCTTCATCATCTTCACCTTTCAATGTATTTCTCTCTTTCTCCATATATTTCTTTACTTCACTTTCTTTAAGTGGTGGTAAATCTAAATATCTTCTCATTCCTTCAGGTACCATTCTTCTTAATAAATCCATTCCTCCTTCATGTCCACTCATCCATATACTTACTAAATATCGTGATATAAACCTCTGATCTTCACTTGGAGAGAAGATTGCATAATAAAAGTGTCTTAATAATACACCTTCAGATAAAGCTGCATTCTGCATTAATTGAGCTACTCTTGAATCACTCTCTTCTACTATTGTCTGCATTAATAAAGCAGTTGACATTGTAATTGCTGGACAAGGTGAATGGAATAATGATAACATCTTTTCATGTCTTTCAGATAGTAAGGTCAATAATAATTGCTTGTGACTTGGCTCGGTTTGATCTGGTTGTGTACATAATACAGTCTCTAATAGTTCGACTAAAGCTTGAATAATTAAAGCACCATTACCCATTGGTGAGAATTTATCTAAACAATCAATAAATAATGTGTTTCTAAGTGTTTCATTTCCTAATAATTCAGATCTTACTGTTTTAATAAACTCTTCATTTGCACCTTCATAATTTGAACTACATAATGCATTAATAATTTCAATATTCCAAAATACAATACCATCTTCTTTTCTTCTTAAACCTTGTAAGAATACATCAGCATAATCAGGGCAATGTTGTAATAATATATCCAATCCTCTACTACGATAAATACTAAGATATAAAGTCTCATAATAGGTTGTAACTGTAGCTTCTGAGGTTGATAGATCATTTAATGCTTTCTTTAATTCACTGAAGAGTGTAGTGACGAATAATACATCTTGTTTCTTTTTAACTTCTAATTTGAAAGGTGGACCTGTTCTAATTGCATTTGAATTAAGATCTTGTAAACATCGGAAATATTCTGTATCATATCCTTCTTCAGTATCACCACCATTCTTGGCTTCAATACAAATAGCTTTTACAAATCTAATAATTTATATATATATTAATATACATCATTGTAACAGTTTCTCTTAATTCATCATTCATGTCAAATATCTTACAAGATAATGGTGTAGGGAATGATGATACAATGACGTCATATTGACCCAACGCTCTACACGCATCTAATAGTGTTCCAATAAACGCATCTCTGATTGTACAAAGATAAGTTCTTTTATTACGATGATAGAATTCTATGGAAAATGACTGTGGTTCTTGGAATGAACGAATAATTGCACATACTTCACTGAGTGATACAATTGAACAAATTGCAAATCTAAATTAATAAAGGATATTATAATAAATACGTCTCTAAATCTCTTTCAATAATTGCTTTTTCTGTTAATTGAATTGTACGAGGTACAGGAGCAGTGTGTCTTGGAGTAATCTTATGCAATGAAAATGTTGATAAAACTGGATCACTATTGTACAAATCACGAAGTTTCAATGCTTTTGAGAATGTCACTTCATTTCCTTCTTCTATTACTTCACCTACTACTTCACACTTCTTTCTAATTTCTTTAATGAATTTACTTAAAGCATCTAATATGTAAACACGCTTTCTACCTCTCATTGTAATCATCACACCTCCTGTTTTGTCTTTAATTGTATTAATTTCATCTACATCACAGTAATAAACACAATCAATAACACGACCTGTACTGGCTATTTCTGTAATACCTGCATCTGATGCACATAATTGTATTTCTTTAGGCTCACCTCCTCTTGTGTATTTTGTTGCAGAATAACTTGGTTTTAAAGGATCTTCACAGGCAAGGTTTTTATAGTAAAATAAAGTTGATAATAATCTTGATCTAGATGTGGATGTAAATTTAAGATTATCTTTTCTATTAAAAGAGATTAGAACAAAGAAATATACCCACTGTTTCCTTTTTTAATAGTTATAATAAATTCATCATCTTTTTCTGTTGCAGTAGCACCTAAAAAATCTTGCACATAAGTCCATTCATTTGTTATAGATTGTGTTGAGAGTTCACAAGTTGCAATACCATTTGATCCTATCACTAACAGTCTTTGGTATTTACCCCTCCATGTATGGATCTTAGTGGTTATATACTGAGCTTTAATATCCATTATTCAAGAAGAAGATAATCTTCTTGATAATCAAATATGTTTTTAATCACTAAATAGAAAAGAAACTTGGCTTGGCAATTTTGTTTTTTGTTAATTCATACTTATAACAGCCAAAACAGTTGAAAATAAGATTTACATAGAATATATCAATAGTATAATAATAAATTTCAAATTTAACAACAACCTTTACCATCCTTTTTATTATCTGCGATGGTTTCTTGGTTTACATTTACTGTAGCAGAACCACCACCTCCTGATACTGCTGGTGTGTCACTAGACATTAATCTATTTTTACATTGTCTTGCTATACACAAATATGCCTAATAATCAAAATTATAAATAATTTCATATATAAATAAATATATATACATCTTCTACATTAGATCCTGTTTTTGCTGATGTTTCGAAAAATTCCATACCATATTGATCTGCTAATGCTTTTCCTTCTTCATAAGTTACAGTCTATTTTATATAAAATAAAGACAGCTATATAATACTCTATTAGGATCATCTGCTTTGTTTCCGACTAGGATTTTATTGATATTTGCATCAGCATGCTAATATATGAATAGAAAACAAGAATTAATACTTTTGCTATATCTTTAATCCAGTTTTCAATACTTCTGAAGGATTTTTCATCTGTCACATCATAAACCAATAAAATTCCATGAGCACCTCTGAAGTATGCAACTGTGATTGTTCTGAAACGTTCTTGACCAGCAGTATCCCAAATCTAGACAGGAAAAAATTAAATAAATACCTGAAGCTTAACTTGTGTTCCATCAAGGTTAATGCTCTTCAATTTGAAATCAATACCAATGGTAGTTATAAAAGTACCAGCGAATGAGTCACTTGCGTATCGAAGAAGCAATGATGTTTTACCAACACCTATATAATAGAAAGGTCCGTTAAATTAAGTAATATACCACTATCACCGATCATAAGTAATTTAATACGCATATCAAATGCTTTATCTCTTCTTGTTCCAGACATTGAATATTATAATATAGTTGATATTGAGAAATAAAGCAAAAGAAACCAAGAAAACAAAGTGTTTAGTGATTAAAAATCTAACTTGTTTATTAAGAAAAATTTTAGATAACAATACAAATATTTCTATCAAAATTTTAAAAAACCCTTTTTTTGATGTTTTTGTTTTGTCGAGGCATTTGTACATATTGATAGTATATCAATATGTTTTGGCTAATAATAAATGAAACTAAGGTGAATTAGAGAGTATATTTTTTACACATAACAGACTTATATAGATGGACATTCTCTACAACTTGTGTTTTGCTTGCTTGATGTGGGAAGAATATTGCTACACTCTATATTCAGTTCAATGTGAAAATTCCAAAAATAACAAATAAAACTATAATAATAAGAGAATAAGACAAAAATGATTATTTAAACTAACTTCTTCTTCATGAAGAATGATCTTAAATAAAACACTTGTGAAGTTGCTACAACTATCAATAAACAAATCTATTTCATAGATTATAGAGAGAGATAAATTTAAAATATATATACTTGTGCTATAGACCACCATACAACATATGAATTAGTGGATTCACTGGTGTCTCTGAATGTTTCTTCAGCTTTCTTTTGTATTTTTTGAGTTCCAATCATTTCAGTTGTTTTATCTCTTAAACTATTCACCTTATCTTCTAGTTTATTGACAGTTTTAGTGTCTGCAGCATTTTTTAGATCATCTTCTATTTCTTCTGATTTATGAAAGTGGATTGAAAATCTCTATTTTAATAGAAATGTGATTAATTATGGAAATACCATATCTGTATCTCTTGGGATGTTAGGAATTGTTACATTACTCTTGACACATATGATAAATTCACCATCTTCATCAGCAGTAAAGGCAAATCTGCCATGTCTATGAACAGAACGTTTTACAACTTCTTTGCCCTGTGGAGATGTGACAATAATATCAAGTCCAGCTGCTGGAAATCCTTTGTTTTTTAGCATTGTATTATAAGAATCAAAATCTGGATTTTCATAGTCACCAAGAGTGACTTGCTTCTTTATTGCAGGTTCAACGAAACATCTTTGTTGACCCTATTATACAATAACAAAACAGTATTTATACTTCTGGTATTCTAAAGAACAATGAATGACAAGATGAAACTATCATAATATAAGTAATTTGGCAAGAATATACAAATTGCAAAAAGAAGAATTATTCTATTTATATTCATTTCCAAGAAAAAAAGAAAAATCAATTTAAAAATGAGGCTTGAATAGCTTGATTCAATTTTATTTTGAAAAAAATAAACAAAAAAGAAATAATAGTTATAGTTAAAATGTTTTTCAATTATTATTCTTTATTTTTTCATAAAAAAAACTAAAATTCATCAGCCCATGATAGATCAGCATCAGGGGGTATATTAATATTCTCAGGTTTTTCTAATGGTTTAATTTCATCACTAAAATTGGATGTATCTAGTAAACCTTTAACATTAGGAATATAAGGAGCTTTAATCTCTTGGTTAGCTAACTTCTCCCAATCAAAATCAGTGAAAAACGGATGTTGTTTAATCTCTTCAGCGCCATTTCTTCTACTACCAATTCTTCTGAAAGGATTTGGATTCATTAGTTGAATCAATAAATTATTCAGTGTATGTGGAAATACAGATGGGAATTGTACATGTGGAAACGCCATTGTATATCTACTAATTTCTACATAACAATCCCAAGGATTCTGTGAATTAACATGGAAAGGACTGAAACCACTTGCCATTTCATATAATAACACACCTAAAGCCCACCAATCAACAGAAACATTGTGACCACATCTTCTATATACTTCTGGAGCTGTATATTCGGGTGTACCACATAAACTATAAGTTCTAGCTTTATTAATCTGTTTAGCAAAACCAAAATCAGCTAATTTCAAATATCCTTCATTTGTTAATAATAGATTCTCTGGTTTAAGATCTCTATGACATACACCTAATCCATGTAAGTATTCTAATGCTAAGACAATTATACCAGTGTAAAATATAACAGTATCTCGAGGGAAACAACCTGGAACTTCATCATTTTCATTCATTGTCTTGTTATTCACAGTGTCTCTCATTAATGTGTATAATTCACCTCCTAAACATAATTCCATTACCATATAAACTGAATCATCATCTCTAAATGTGGAGACTAAATTGACTAAAAATGCATTATGCACTTTTTCTAAGATTCTCTTTTCATTTAATACAAATGCTTGATGATCTGCACTAACTATAGTTGCTTTAAACATCTGTTTCAATGCATAAGTCATACCTGTTGTTTTATCTCTAACCAAAAATACAGTACCATAAGAACCAGCACCAATTATTCTAACAGTTTGTAAATCATTCTGGTCAATATGAGTAACTTGCTTTTGTGATCTTGCATTAAATATATCTTCTAAATGATGTTTCAATGATCCCAATACTGTATCAAATGACTCTTTATTCAATGCTAATACAGTTACATCACCAACTGCTATTACACTTACACGTCTAGTGGAATTAGTTAATAAAGCGCCTTCACCAAAATGTTCACCTGCGACTAATTCACCAACATTCTCTTCTATACCACTATCATTGGTTTTAACACATTTTACATGTCCTTCTTTGATAATATAAAAGTTTTGTCCTTTTTTACCTTGTGTTACTATAATATCACCATCTTTATATTCTATAGGTTTTAATACACCAGCTAATCTATATAATCTCTCTACTGACAATGGCTTGAATAGTTCAATAGATTGTAATAATCTCATAGCTTCATTATGTTCTAATAGATCATGTAAATCACCTAATAATTCATGGAATTCATCACGAGATAGAGTTAAACAATCAGTCTCAGTAACTGCTACAACATCAGCAGATCGTGGTTCATCTTTTAATAAAGCTCTTTCACCAAAATAATCACCCTTTTTTCGATGTACCAAGTCAACGGTTATACATTCTGATGGTTGTGCTGGATTGGTTCTATGCTCTCTCACCACTACTTCACCATTTTCAATGATATAAAATGTACTGCCAATATCTCCTTGTTTAATAATCACTTCATCTGGTTTATAATGCATTGGTTTCAATGAATTAGCGACTAAAACACGTTGTTCTGGAGTTAATGGTGCTAATATAGGAACACTGGATAAGAAATCTACATTACCTTGCTCAACGGACTTAGAATGCATCATTAAATTACGTTGGTAGTTAATACGACTGAGTGCAAATACAGAACTATCAGTAACTGATGTAATTGTGACTGAACTTTTTACTGGAAATACTAATGCACTTTCACCAAAATGTGAAAAGTCTTGTTTTCCATCAGATGATTTGAATGATCCTTTTTCTACAACATAGAAATTATTGTTCATTTCCCCTTCCTTTATTACATCTGTACCTGCTTTAAATGTTATGTAAAACATTGTTTCTACTACTGACCTTAAACCATCTTCATTATATGTATCAAATGGTGAACTATTTTAATATATATATAAATATTATAATTAATACATTTCTTTGAGTTTAGAGATTATATAATCCTCCTTATCTCTTTCTTTTACTCCTGGGGTTATATCGCCTTTATCAAAATCGCCAGTTTCCCAAAAACCCATTTTCTTTGTTCGAAATGTATCAGCTTTTGCTTTATAGAATTTTTCAACTTCGCTTGTATCTATTTCTGCTTCAGAGGGGTTCATCTTGACTGATTTTACTGTATCTGGATTTTTAACATTGGATACATCTGGCGTTGTTTCAGTAGAATTTATTGCTATTGGTAAACTAGGTTGTTCATCTTTTGCAACTGGAGTTGGAACAGATCTTGTATCTTGCTATTAAATATACACGAATTTAAATACAGGAGTAGGACACTGCACAACTGGAGCTTCAGTTTTATCGGGATTTACGTTTTCTTTTGAGGAACAACCTCCCATCATCTACTACTGAGTTATTGTCTATGAAAATATATTAACAAATTTATGAAATAAAATAATAATATAGGATGGATAAAAAAGAGAAATAGCATTGATAGTTTTAAAGATATAAATAATTTGATAAAAATTTAAAACCTACCTTTGAAACGGCTTAATTTTTGATTATGAAATAAAAAACATCATGACATATTCTATAGAATATAGAGTATTAAAAAATACTTTAATTAAGTTATATCTTGCTAATTTGTATATCATATTTATTTGGTTGATTAAGTTGTATTATTTTAAATTTAACAGAATCTGCACAAAGAGTATTGAAAATATATAATAGCGTGCATATACATTACAAATTAATGCTTTAAATTACAATTTCCTGTACTGCGCATAATCTTATTTTTAATTTAATATTGTAACGGATTAATTTTTTAATTTTTAGAAAATATTCTATTCTGAAAGACACAAATAACTACGGGTATAACTATCACATCAAATTGTCATACAAACATATCATTAAATGTTATTCAAGTGAATTAATACCACAGCGGTTAATCAAATAATAGTATGTTCAATATGAATCGGAAACCACTTCAGCTGTTCGACATATTTTTAGATAATCTCAGATTTGTAATGGCATCAATATATGTGTATTTTATAATATGGAACAAATACTCATAGTTACGATGCAAAATGATAATCAATTGTCCAGTATCACATTATTTATTGTGTTGATACTATTATATCCATATATAATCCAGTAATTAAAATTCTGATTATTCAATTGCAATATTTGCACAATATGACTACCCTATTTATAGTTAGTATGTATTATACATTACAAAGCTAAGAATGACTATGATGCAAAATCTAATATACAGTAATAATTCTCTGAACAAATTATTTTTTGATAGATTTATCCTTACTACATTCATCAAGCGCAGTATTTAATAAATGTAGTTGTATTCTACAGTATTTAGTTCCATTAAGAAAAATGTGTTTAAGTGAGAAAAGCACCTATTAAACAGCTAATATAAATCTATTTAATATCTATTACCTCGTGTATAATACACATTAGACTACAGAACCGCAATAATTTTAATAAACTACGAATATAAGAAAATACTCACTAATCTTCGTCGTAGTCTATGAGTACAGGTGGCATCTATTTCATACTTAAGGCATCCATCCAAATGTTAAATTTGATGATAATTGGATCCTTTTGAAACAGCCAACAAAAAAGTTTTTAAAAATATTTGTAACCGATTAATTCTTGGTTATTTTTTTTGTAATACTTATGAAATCAAATAAAAAAAAGTATACCACTAGTGCACATAAGAACCTAACCCAGAAGGATTGGCTGGCTTTATTTGAGAGAGTTCAAGAAGTCCGAAACATCACTGAAGTGGCAAATGATACAGGTATTAGACGTCAGATATTATCAGAAAAATATAACTTGTGGAAGAAATATGGCAATGAGTACCTATATTCTAAAACATGGTCCAACCGTATATTTACTCAAGAAGAAGAATATGAGCTGTTTCTTCAGATCTGGAATTACGATTATACGGTAGATAAAACTCAAAAGTTTTGTGATTCAGTAATTGCGAAACTTGCAACAGAGTTTTATAAAAATATTTCTAAAGAGCGTGTTGTAAAGCCATTTAAAGTAAGTCTAGGATGGATTATAGACTTTAGACACAGGTTTGGAATTAAATTTAGAGCTTCAAAAAGCTACTATTTACAATGGGAAATAATCCAAGCGAGAGGATGTGAATAGTAAATAGGGAAGTGTTGTAAGCAACATACAATTTAATTTAAGGCGAAAGTCTGTTTTTTTTGTTATTTTATTAAGTAATACTCTTATATTTGTTATATTATGTTTGTTAGTTGGAATATAGTTGAAGTTGAATGTACTATTGTACACATTAACACTTTAGAGCTAAAAATATGTTTAAATATATGCTTATAGCTAATAAACAATAGAATAATATAATACATTGTATTTATGTATTTATATGCTGTAAGCATTTAAGTTATGCATTGCTTGCATAAAGTGCAATATTATTACATATGCAAATGTCTAATGGCCTACATGGTATTATATAACCATAAAAAAACAATATATCTATTGATTTTAGAATTTAATTTAAACTGGTAATTGATGATTTAATTAAAAGGGGCCTTCTATTTAAAAAACATAATATAAAATATAAAACATTAATATAACTGATAACAATGATAAATAGTAATTAATTTATATTATTACACAAATATTCATAATAACAACCTTCTTTTCATGATGAACCTAGACTATTTATTTGTTGTTCATCATTTAGATGAGATGGCTTTACAATTGACCACTTATAATATTGACCTCTTTTCATTTCTTCTATAACATCATGTCTAAATCTAAAATCATGAAGCCAACCTGAACTTACTCGAAATTCTTTGACTTTTCTTCTTTCTGAGACATGTATAAATGCTTGTGATGCTGTTTCCTTAATAAGATTGTCGTGCACAGGGCCTCCACAACTATTTACAACGTAGCTATTCAGAATCTCTATAATAATTCTTGTTTCTTCCTCATTAGAAAATATCCTATTCCATTTACCCCTTGTCTCTGACGCTTCTTCTAAGAGACCACTATTTTTCCATATATGATACTTTTTGGCCAGTGTTTGCCTCCTGATGGAGTACTTCTTAGAAACTTTTGAGAGATTTGATTTTTCTATTTCTTGAAACAGCTGTAGCCATTCGTTAGATGATATAAGGTAAGAATCTGTTGATCTTCGAATTCTTTTTGGCTTATCTCCGCTCATTCTTCAAAATTTATTGAACGAGATATTCTATTGGTTCATCAATATTTATTGACATCATGTTACGTCAATAAATCCAAAAAAGTGCCATGATAAAAGTAATGTACAGATAGCATCTAAAACATGATATTTGAAGAGACATTGTTATATAATAATGAACCATTCTATCAAATTCTCAAAATTATTTAAGATAACTGCATTGACTTAAAGATTTTTTCATTTCATCTCATTTCATCACTATATACAATTAAGAGAATTATTCATTGATCAGTCTAGCTTAATCTGTCTAACACACCTACTATTTTTAATTTCTATTCTATACGCTATACATCACATTAACTAACAGATATTCATTTTGATTTGATCGTATAGATGCTAATAGAAGATAATAAATCAAAAATTTCAAAATAGAATTAAATTTTATTCTTTTTGTTTTATGTCCTTTTTAGACATATATATAGATCCTGAAATAAGATGGAGTAGTTACTATCGTCGAAGTAACAAATCTAAAGATAAAAAACACATTTTATGCTTTCCAGATCACTTAATAAGTGGACATCGAGTATGAAAAGATGAATAATATGTTATATGAATAGAATACTGGGTATTGTGGTAGACCAATAAAAGTTTACATAAATAGTTATTTAAGTGTTCCAACTTTAATAATTTGTAGTAGAATATACGAATATAATGGTTCAAAGACAGGATTGAATATAGATGATTTAATTCCTAAATCTCAATTTGAAGACAGAGATATTCCTTTCTATTTTGGAGTTTCAGTTGTATTTAAGATAATAATATAATTAAAATAGATTGATGGTAAAGAATATATAATAAATGATAAGTTACAATCCTGGAAATTTAATACATACCTTCAAAGAGTTGGTCCATTATACTGTTTAGTAATTTATGGATTGATATTATGTGATAATCAACATTACTACAAAGTGATGTGTAAAACAATCTCTCCTTTATTTCATATCTATTCATCTCGTAGATCTTTCTCTGGTTTAAATTGTACAAATGAAAATTTGAATATGGAAGTATATAAAAACACACCAATTCCCCAATATTTAAAGATTAAATTATCAGAGACTGATTCATTGATTCTATCTCCTCTTTTAATCAAAAATTTCCCATTTTTAAGATATAAGAATGCAACTAAACAGATGAAGTTGTATGACTCACTTCCTGAAATATTACTTCGTTTATCGAATGATTGTAATAATAATGATGATCCTAATGCTATAATAAAAACAGAGAATAATCCTTATCCATTTCCAGATTCAGCACAAATCATCAAATATGTTGAGAGTTTTAATGATTTTCGAGAATATATGATGGATATTCTTAATTCTGAGCCTGTAGTAACACAATATGTCTATTCTCAATATGGATATAATGTCAAACTAAGAAAACTTGGATTGACTAAAACTTCAAAAGAAAGAGAAGAAATATCCTATTTAGGTGGAAGTATGAATCAAATGTATGAAAGAGCAACAAAAGGTATATATTATTTAGATAGATATGGAAATAAGATAATGTGTCATCCTCCAGATATTCTCCGTGAATACTATGTAAACCAAAATTTATCAAATGAATAATTAGAATTAATATTGAATAATAATTTATTGGTTGTATTGTTTTTTATGAATGTATTTCATGTTATAATTGAGAGAATTATTCATTGATCAGTCTAGCTTAATCTGTCTAACACACCTACTATTTTTAATTTCTATTCTATACGCTATACATCACATTAACTAACAGATATTCATTTTGATTTGATCGTATAGATGCTAATAGAAGATAATAAATCAAAAATTTCAAAATAGAATTAAATTTTATTCTTTTTGTTTTATGTCCTTTTTAGACATATATATAGATCCTGAAATAAGATGGAGTAGTTACTATCGTCGAAGTAACAAATCTAAAGATAAAAAACACATTTTATGCTTTCCAGATCACTTAATAAGTGGACATCGAGTATGAAAAGATGAATAATATGTTATATGAATAGAATACTGGGTATTGTGGTAGACCAATAAAAGTTTACATAAATAGTTATTTAAGTGTTCCAACTTTAATAATTTGTAGTAGAATATACGAATATAATGGTTCAAAGACAGGATTGAATATAGATGATTTAATTCCTAAATCTCAATTTGAAGACAGAGATATTCCTTTCTATTTTGGAGTTTCAGTTGTATTTAAGATAATAATATAATTAAAATAGATTGATGGTAAAGAATATATAATAAATGATAAGTTACAATCCTGGAAATTTAATACATACCTTCAAAGAGTTGGTCCATTATACTGTTTAGTAATTTATGGATTGATATTATGTGATAATCAACATTACTACAAAGTGATGTGTAAAACAATCTCTCCTTTATTTCATATCTATTCATCTCGTAGATCTTTCTCTGGTTTAAATTGTACAAATGAAAATTTGAATATGGAAGTATATAAAAACACACCAATTCCCCAATATTTAAAGATTAAATTATCAGAGACTGATTCATTGATTCTATCTCCTCTTTTAATCAAAAATTTCCCATTTTTAAGATATAAGAATGCAACTAAACAGATGAAGTTGTATGACTCACTTCCTGAAATATTACTTCGTTTATCGAATGATTGTAATAATAATGATGATCCTAATGCTATAATAAAAACAGAGAATAATCCTTATCCATTTCCAGATTCAGCACAAATCATCAAATATGTTGAGAGTTTTAATGATTTTCGAGAATATATGATGGATATTCTTAATTCTGAGCCTGTAGTAACACAATATGTCTATTCTCAATATGGATATAATGTCAAACTAAGAAAACTTGGATTGACTAAAACTTCAAAAGAAAGAGAAGAAATATCCTATTTAGGTGGAAGTATGAATCAAATGTATGAAAGAGCAACAAAAGGTATATATTATTTAGATAGATATGGAAATAAGATAATGTGTCATCCTCCAGATATTCTCCGTGAATACTATGTAAACCAAAATTTATCAAATGAATAATTAGAATTAATATTGAATAATAATTTATTGGTTGTATTGTTTTTTATGAATGTATTTCATGTTATAATTGAGAGAATTATTCATTGATCAGTCTAGCTTAATCTGTCTAACACACCTACTATTTTTAATTTCTATTCTATACGCTATACATCACATTAACTAACAGATATTCATTTTGATTTGATCGTATAGATGCTAATAGAAGATAATAAATCAAAAATTTCAAAATAGAATTAAATTTTATTCTTTTTGTTTTATGTCCTTTTTAGACATATATATAGATCCTGAAATAAGATGGAGTAGTTACTATCGTCGAAGTAACAAATCTAAAGATAAAAAACACATTTTATGCTTTCCAGATCACTTAATAAGTGGACATCGAGTATGAAAAGATGAATAATATGTTATATGAATAGAATACTGGGTATTGTGGTAGACCAATAAAAGTTTACATAAATAGTTATTTAAGTGTTCCAACTTTAATAATTTGTAGTAGAATATACGAATATAATGGTTCAAAGACAGGATTGAATATAGATGATTTAATTCCTAAATCTCAATTTGAAGACAGAGATATTCCTTTCTATTTTGGAGTTTCAGTTGTATTTAAGATAATAATATAATTAAAATAGATTGATGGTAAAGAATATATAATAAATGATAAGTTACAATCCTGGAAATTTAATGGATACTTACATAAAGTTGGTCCATTATACTGTTTAGTAATTTATGGATTAATACAAAGTGATATTGTGAATCACTACAAAGTGATGTGTAAAACTGTTTCACCTCCATTTCATATCTATTCATCTCGTCGATGTGTATCAGCTGGATGTGAAAGAGATCGAAAATTAGATATTGAAATATACAACCCAACTACAATAATTCCAAAATACTTAAAAATCAAACTATCAGAAAATAATTCATTAATTTTATCTCCTCTTTTAATCAAAAATTTCCCATTTTTAAGATATAAGAATGATATTGAAATAAATCTAAATGATACACTTCCTACAATGTTTCTTCATTTATTAAAAGAAAATACTGATAAATGTAATAGAATTGTAAATACCGAAATAAATCCTTATCCATTTCCAGAATCAGCGAAGATTATAAAATATGTAGAAAAATTTAATAATTTTCGAGAATATATATTGGATATTGTTAATTCAGAACCAATAGTAACACAATATGTTTATGCAAAATATGGAGATGATGTTAGAATAAGATCACTTGGATTGACTAAAACCTCAAAAGAAAGAGAAGAAATATCCTATTTAGGTGGAAGTATGAATCAATGGTTTGAAAGAGTTGCTGAAGGTATATATTATTTAGATAGATATGGAAATAAGATAAGGGCACAACTTCCAGATATATTAACAGGTTATGTAAATCAATCTTCTAGTAATAAATAATTATTTATATATATGATTAAATTGAATATATTTATATATATATATAATTAATGTTTTTGTAATTATTTAATAAATAATCATTAACTAGTGAGAGATGCTAAATGTAAACTATAAAACACAAATTATAACAAACAAAGAATTCAAGCCTGTTTATAAAAACGAGTAATGAGTGAACTATACACTCTATCTCCATATGAAACTATGTGTCATATATTTTTTGTCACGTGGAGAATTAAACTAAGCAAATATTTTACAAAAAATGAGATAGAACAAGCATTATATACTCTATCAAATGAATACGATTTTCTACACTCAGAGTTCAATGACACAAATAAATTACTTGCAATAGAGAATTATCATCCAAAATTAATATATAATGAAAGAAATCTCACTGAAAAAGAATATTTTGATGTAATACGAGAAACAACAAAAGTACAACAGAATTATACATCAAAATATTGTATTTATGCTGATAGAACAAGAAATGAAACAGTTGTACTTGCATTTTATTGTCATTCTCAAGTAGATGCAATTTCTTCATTAGTTTTATCTCATAAATTTTGTTTGTATTTATCAGATCCAACTATCCAACCATTACATCATCCATTTGCTTCTGTACAAAAACAAGTGAAAATTCCATCAAATTATATTTCTTCGAATTACTCTCAAATATTTTCAAATTCAGATTGTTTCAAATTTCCAAAATCACCACATGCATGTCCTGAAGGTACAGTTATACAATATCAATCATATACAGGTTTAATAGAAAAAGATCAATTCAATAAAATAATAGATTATTGTCATAATAATTGTTTTACATTTCAATCATTATTATGGTTAACAACATATATATCACAATGTAAATTATATAATATAAAAGATTTGTCTAAGACTATAACATTCAATACTCCAGCTACAACAGTTGGTAGATGTGATTTTGATCCAATAATAAATAAAGATGATATTGTATGTGGTGCTGCTTCTCTTTATGTTACAAAGATTATTAATTGTAATGATAAAATATTGGATATACTAAAAGATTTATCTGGAGATTTACATAAAGAGTTAAACTCAAAACAACAGATGTATGATTTTTTAACATTGAGTGATTTTTCAAAATTACCAACTCAAACATTAACATGCTCTACGCTTGGTAGAACTGATATTCAAAAGCATTATGAAGGAAGTAATCCATTCGATGTGATGGATATAAACATTTTACCAGTTTCAATACAAATGCCAGGAATGTGTGGAACAAATCTTCATTCTTTTACTGTTGATTGTATTGGTTGTTATTTATGTTGTACTTATACTTCTCCATTGTTTGTAGAAAGTGAAATGAAGAAATATGTTGATGATATTATATCTATGATGAATTTCTTCTGTAGTGAAGAAAATAGAGATAAAACTATCAGAGAGATTAAATAATTGTGTTTTTTACTGATTTTTATTTTTAATGAAACGACTATATTTTTTGTTGTTTCTTTTCTTTCTTTTTTTCTTTTTGATGAAGACAGTGTTATAATATGGACAAAACTAGTGGTCTTACTGAAGAATCAAAATTATTAGCCAAATTATGTTATTGTATACTTATATTTTTATCCCTAGTTAATCAATGTGAAATAAATCGAATATATGATGTTTTCACTAAATCTTTAGCTCCGTATTTTATTTTAGTAATACTCTATTCCTTAGAAAAAAAGATAAACTGTCTTTCACAGAATTTAATAAATTTTGTGATGGTAAACAATTTCATACTGTAGTCAGATTTTTTGAGAAATATAGTATAAGAATATATTAACACATACCTAGAATTCTTGAACTGGAACCATTTTTTTCAAATTATAGTAATTTTAGGGTTTCTTCGTTTAAATATTTCTCTTAACAGTATATAATATATAATATTAACTCTTAAATAGTGGTTACAATGATATTAAACATTCAAGATAACTCATCATTATCATCTGAAGATACTTCTCGCTTATTTATAGAAATTGGAGGAAGTGATGTTGCTACAACAATAGAAAGGAAGAAGCCATTTAATTATCCCTTAGCTTTTTCTAATTTATATGCTTATATAGTTAATCATCCAGAGTATTATTTGAAATTAACAAGATATCAAAATCAGTTGTGTCTTTTATTCTTTAATCAGCACCGTATTAATGAAATGCATCAACGGCCTAATAAAATGCAGTACTTAGAGCAATACCAATTAAAGAATGGTAAAAGCTATCCGATAGATTCGTGTATAAATATTATAAAAAGATATTTAATAACGCATGATCCTTATCCTTACAGATATGATTATGAATGTAAACCTCACGATGAAACACAATTAATGATTAAGTTGTTTCCTTATATTAAATTAATTAGTAGTAGATCAGAATCATTCAATAGAATAGAAAATCCAATGATACAGTCGATCAAAAGACATGGTGAAATGAATTCAGCAAGATATGGTAACTCAGCTTTATTGAAGCGAGGTAATGGTGCTGGTGGTAATGGAAATTGTAATGCAAAACGTAAAACAATGCATCATGTGTATGGTGTTGAATCATTAAGTAGAAGTGAATTAGTGAATAATACATCCTCACCTAGATCATATGATGAAGGTGATAGTATTACTAATAATTGTGCTGTAAATAAAATATCCACTCATCCATCTGAAGAGAAGAGAAATGACGAAAATACTACTGATAGTGTTCCTCCTTTGAGATTGACTAATTCAATCTTACATCGTTCTTCTTTATCATCTATGCATGGCAGATCCACCTGGAAGTCTTCATTGCAACAATCTTTTCTTCCAGGTGCAGTTCATGAGGATAATTGTGTGTAAATTATTTAATGTAAATTTAAATAAAAAGAATATATTGTTTAATTTGATTCATTTGCTGTGTGTTTGTGATAAAGGAAAAAGAGAATCTCAAACAGAAATCAAACTCTTTTTCATAATTTTTATTTTTGCCTTAATGAAGTTTATGAAATGCAATATATTATAAATACATATTTACTATTAACAAGCGCTTTAAAGAATTTATTCATAGTTAAACAAAAAGATGAAAGTTAAGTAATTTGTCATTTATCAGTATATAAGGTTATCTAACATCAAAAAAATCCTTGTCTATACACTTTTTTTTCAATTCCACACTACTTGTTCCTTCAAGTATTCTCTAAACTTCAAAAAAATGAATTTAATAAAGAAAAAATATTCTAGGCTCGAAAAGCTCGACATTTTTGCTTTTAAAACCTTTTGCTTTTTCTCAGTGTCTTCAAGCTAAATGGTATAACTTATTCATGTAATATATTTTTTATAGCCACTTCAATTGATTATCAAGGTATAAAAATATTATTTGAACTTTTTTTATATTTCTTTTTCTAGAAAAAAATCTGTGCCAGAAGTGAGAGAGTTAAATGTGTAGATATACATCCACAATTCCCATGGGTAATATCTTCACTCTACAATGGTACTGTTGTAATTTGGGATATAAGTAAGGAAGAGATGGTCAAATCATTTGAAATGTGTAAAGAACCTGTTCGTTGTGTAAAATTCGTTCCAAGAAAGCAATGGATCGTAGCAGGAGGAGATGATTTCAATATGAGAGTATACAACTACAACACAATGGAAAAAGTATATAAATATTAATTTACTTATTGTATATAGATAAAAGTTTGGAAAGCACATAAAGATTATATCCGATCAGTTGATGTTCATCCTTCAGAACCACTTATGTTATCCTGTTCAGATGATTTCTTGATCAAATTATGGAACTGGGAACAAGATTTCACATGTGTAAGAGAATATGAATCACATAGTCACTTTGTGATGCAAGTACAGTTTAATCCAAAAGATCCAACAATATTTGCCTCTTGCTCATTGGATAAAACTATTAAAATATGGGATATTAACACAAATGCACCTCACTTCACTATGTCTGGTCATAGTAAAGGTGTAAATTGTCTTAATTTTTACCCAGCTGGTGATAAACCATATTTAGTTACAGGTGCTGATGATAGAGTATAATATATTATATTATCTATATATTTCATTAATAATTAGACTGCTAAAATATGGGATTATCAAACCAAAACTTGTGTTCAAACATTAGAAGGTCATTCTGATAATGTAGTAACAGCTGTATTTCATCCCAAATTACCATTACTTCTAACAGGCAGTGAAGATGGAACTGTAAGAATATGGCATAGTACAACTTTTAGATTAGAAACTACATTGAATTATGGTATGAATCGTGTATGGACTATTTCAGTACATCCAACCAGTAGTTTAACTGCAATTGGTTATGATGATGGCACTGTGGTGGTTAAACTAGGAAATGATAATCCAATTATAAGTATGGATAAATCTGGTAAGTTATTATGGGCTGAAAATACTGATATTATTTCTGGAAATGTGAAAGGTGTTGTTGCTGAAAGTGGAACTGGTGAAGGTGATAAATTACCTATTAATACTAAAGAAATATCTTTTTTTATTATTTTTAAATACATTATAATTTTCCATTAACTCTATTTGTTTTTTACTTAGGAAAATGTGAATTATATCCTCAATATTTAGCTCACAATAGCAATGGCCATTTCTTCTTAGTTTATGGTGATGGTGAATATACAATCTATACAGGCAGAGTATTGAGAAGTAAATGTTATGGTCCAGCTGTAGAAGCAGTATGGTGTAGTAATGGTACTGGTGATTATGCAATTAGAGAATCATCAACACAAATCAGAATATATCAAGACTTTAAGGAAATTAATAGTTTCCAATCACCAACATCAATAGAGAAATTATTTGGAGGAGTTTGCTTAGGTGTTCAATGTGATGGTTTTATATTATTTTATGATTGGTATACATGTAAATTAATAAGAAGAATCGATGTACAATGTAAGAATATATTCTGGTCTGAAGCTGGTGATATGGTCAGTTTAGTTTGCCAAGATACATTTTTCATTTTACACTATGATAAAGATGTAGTAGCATCAGCAGTAAAAGGTGAAGTTAGTAATGAAGGAATAGAAGGATCTTTTGAATTATTATATGAAATAGCTGATAATGTAAAGAGTGGATTATGGGTAGGAGATTGCTTTTTATTCACTAATAAGAAATCATTGAATTATTGTGTTGGTGATAATGTTATTAATGTTAATCATTTACAAAGTTCAATGACTATTTTAGGTTATTTAGCAAAAGAAAACAGAATATTCTTAGTTGATAAAGAGAAGAATATTATTTCCTATGAAATATTGAGTAATTTCTTAGATTATCAAACATATGTATATCGTAAGGAGTTTGATGCAGCTAATGAATTATTAGGTGAAATCCCAGAAACACATTATGACAAAATAGCTAGATTTTTAGAAGGTCAAGGTTATAAAGAAGAAGCATATGCTGTAGTAAGAGATTATGATCATAAGTTCTCTTTAGCTATCGAATTGAATAAATTAGAAGATGCACAGAAAATGATTGAAAGTAATGTGTTTGATGATGAAGGTACAGAAGAATCTATTATGAGATGGAAACAGTTGAGTGATTTAGCTTTAAGTAGAGCTAATTTGAATTTAAGTGTGTATTGTGCTGAAAAGGCTGATGATTTGAGTGGATTGTTGTTGATTTATAGTTGTACTGGTAATAGAGAAGGTTTAAGAGGAGTGGCTGAAAGAGCATTGAAAGCTAAAGAGTTTAATACTGCATTTGTTAGTTATTATACAATTGGAGATTGTAATGGATGTATAGAAACATTATTAGCTAATAATAAAGTTGCTGAAGCAGCTATTTTTGCCAGAAGTCACTTGCCTGAGCGTGTTGATGAATTAGTGAAGTTATGGAAAGAGTCTATTACAAAGTAAGGAAGCATAGAAAATTTTATTATTACAATTATTATTATTTCATTATTTTATTCATTTTATGTTCTTTAATCCAAAATAATAATGACAAGCCAAGCAAATAGTTCGGTTACACATTAAATTTTTGTTTTTTTCTTTTTTTTATAAAGTAGATGAATGTCTAAAGCGGAGTTTGACCCTTTAGATGAGGTTTCAGTAACACTGGCTCAGCTGTGTTTTTGTATAATCCTCATATTCTATGTTCAATGTAGTTAACAACAAAGAGGTTGAACAAGTGTTTGAAACCTTCAAGAAATTTTCAGATGCGTATAAATATTTTTATTTTATCGTTATTTTCTGGATAGAGAAACAAAAGAAATGGATATAGAAAGATTTCAAAGATTGATAGGTATTAACAACAAAGCTATTGCGAAATATTTCGAATGTTATAGTATAATACTATTCTTTCATCATAATATCCACTAGTTCACCTTAAATGGAATAATTTTTTTCAATTTTTCTTAATAAACACATATGCACCATCAGAAATCATGGTAAAATGTATTTTTATCTGTTTAATATGGTAGGTTACTTTTTATATTTGGGTGTAAACTATGATAATCCAATAGAAGAATGTCAATTAACTACTCTTCTTGAAGTAACTTCAAAAATAGGCTATTTACAAGATCCAGTATTCAAAAAAGAGATGTATTATAGCATATTTATATTGATTTGTTTTAGATCTTTTCCTACTGACTTCACCACGGTCATGCAATACTTAGAAACACATAGAGATTGTGTATTATCGTTATTATGGTTCAGAGACCATGTAAAGCATTGTGTTTTTACAGATGATCTTTCATACGATATCTCCTCAAGAAGACAAAGAATGTCTAATTATATGAAATACAGAAATGAACATTTAGGTAAAATCCCAACTGAAAATTGTTGTGATCAACTAAAACGTACAATGAAGAAATTACCTCCTTTATATCAACATGATTATGAAATTCATTACTCCTCAATAAAAGATCAAGTTGATTCACTTCTCAACAAATACAAAATGATGTTTTTATTACAACCAATTCAAAAACATGAAATTCCAATATTTGAATCTCTGAAAAGAGATGGTGATACTCTTTCAATGAATAAATATCGAGTTGAATTATCTGCAAAATGTCAACCAGCAAATAGACCTTCCAGACCTCGTTCTTTAGTGGCATCTCATTTAAGTTCTGAAGAAGGCTCGATTGTTCAAACTGTCATTTCAACCAATTCAGTATCTAAACCTTCCAGAAATAATAGTCTTCAATGTGTATATAAGCCATTATTAGTTACAAATATCTCATTTACTAATAATATCAATTTAAATAAAAATATATTCCCAACTAGACCTTTATATTCTCCTTCTACTATAACTGAATCGAATGTATCTCATTCATATATTCCAATACCTGGAGCGATAGATGAATTTAGTCCAAAATCGTAAAATGAAAAAGTATTCGTGTAATATTATTGTAGTTTATATTGTAATTTATATTTATTTTTTTTTTTTTTTTGAAATTTATGTGTTTTTGTGATATTGAAGTCATTTTTAAAATTACTTTTAATTTAAGTAAAGAAAGTCCATATTTATACTTTATTCCCCATTAAATGTGATTTTCATAGCTCAGTAAAAAACAACAACAACATATAAAAATAATAATAATATTTAAAAAAAATTAACGATTATATATTTAAGAATTCTTTAATAAATCTATCTTTTTTAATGGCGAGTAATGCTTTAATCTTTCTATTATAGTCTTTAAGCCTAATAAGTATTTCAATACAGATGAAGATAATCCCGTTTCTATTCATTATTAAAATAAAAATATCAATACTTGAAAGACTTAATCTATCATAATCATCTATTAATAAATCTAAATGTGAAGCTAACTATATATTTATAAATAACTCTTTTATTTTTAGATGCTTAAGATTTTGAAACATTGATTTATTAATTAGAAGATCTATGATTTAGGAACTATAAAAAATCAATATAATATCATTGTATTTTAATAAATATTCGTTTTGTAAATATGTCTTGTTTAGAGTCATTTATGAATAATCTAATTAATTCATTGCTATCAACTGAGGTAGAAGTAATGTAATTCATTTTTATTTACTTGAAATAGATAAAAAGAACAATCGAAAAAAGTAATGATGAAGTATCTTTAACAGTCGAACATCAAAATAATATGAAGGTGATAAAGCTTTTCAATGTAGAAAATATTAAAGTGAGTAACAGAGAATCATACGTAGATAATACCACATATTTGTCGGAATGTTATTGTAATGTAACTTATTCATCGATTTGTCGAATAATAAATAGTAATATGATAATATATGAGAGAGACTATTATTTGATGGATTTAGAAGAGATAATTCAGAATAAATCTCTTAAGTGATGATATTTGTAATATAATATGTTCATTATGTGAAATTTTGATGATAATGAGTGAATATGGTTTAATAATAGATAATTTAAAGAGCAGTAATGTGATATATGAAGAGAAACACTGTTTAATAATGATTATGTAATAGAAATATCATCATATATTACCCCTCAAACAGAATACTATATTAAAAGTGAGAAATTCAAAAGAATTCTAAAAGATATGATAGAATTATATAATGATAAACCGAATGAAAGAATGCTGTCAATTCTATTATTATGAATGAAATCATACTAAAATATAAATCAATTAAAGAAGTATTTGAAAATTTGAATGAATTATCAATAACATTAAAAAAGAATACAGATAAATCAGAACTAAAATCATTCTTAAAAACATTTTCAGCAATTAAAAGAATAAAATTGAATGGATTTTCAGTAGAAGAAAAAAAAGAAATACTACAAGAATTTTGGAATATTAAATGAATAGTTAAATAATAATAATTTCATTGATATATTTTGTTTCTGACTAAATTACATTACAACAAAACAAAAAGTAATATTATTCATAATTAAAATGGTGTTGGAGGAGTTGGTGGCTGAATTATCCTTTTTTTCTTACCAAACAAACTTTGAGGTAAATCTGAAGTGACAGAAGAATCTGAAGTAACTTCCAAAGATAACTTCAGTTTCTTTACTGATTTTATACTGTAATCTAAATGACGTTTTACATGTTCTATCATTATTTTCTCTGATATTTCTTTTTCTAATAATCCATAATTCAACAAAGTGTATTTACAAAGTGCAACTGTTGAATCTATTAAGTTATTATTTGCTCCAATTAAATAAGGATCTTTTGTTGCATTATGAACTAATGGATGTAATAATCGTTTTATCTTTTCTGTGTTTTTATTTTCATAGAAGTTGGCATTTTGAATTTCTCCTGAATATGTATTTGTTGTGGATTTTCCAACTGTGATCGAAGAAGATGATGATGATGATTTTGCTGAAACAACTGAAGATAATAAAGATGATGTTGAAGATAGATTAAATTTCATTCGTTTACTTTTTGGAGCAGCATAATGATGTATAAATGGATGTTTTAGAAATGAATCATTGATATTAAAATTAATTGGATTTTGGGATGTATAATCTGGCATTTGACTTGTATCTTCTTTTGAAAAGTAGTTATATTCACCTAATTTCATTTCATTTAATAAATTCTTTGTTTTTGAATGTATTCTATGGTATTTGAACAGTTGTTTGTCTTTCTTTGTTGTTCCATCTTGATTGAATGTGTTGGTTAAGTATTTTGTTATTACAGCTGGATCTAATGTTGTTTGGCTTGACATATCTGTCAACTATTGAATTATATATTATAACTAATAAAATATACAAATGAATTCTTTCTTTTTGTTCCTTTGCTTCCTACCTTTTGAAATTGACTTTGCCATTTATTCATTTGTTCTTCCTATATATATATATATAGTAATTAATAAAATAGAAATAATACAGTTGGATTTGAATAGTTATTCTTCTCATAAATAAATAATAACTTCTTCTCATATTCATTTTGAATGGAATAGGACAATAAGTTTGGAGTTTTCTTTGGTATTTTTTCTAACTCTGTTTCAATAGAAAACTTATCATTCTTCTTACTCTCTTTATTATACAACTGAATCTCTATATTCTTATCATTATTATTATATTCTAATGAATCAAATGAATTGAAATATGTGTATAATTCATCATTCTTTGGAGATAAGATGGAAATATATACACTATCATTTGCATATAATATACCAATTAAAGAGTTATTCATATCATTTGTTTTTGTTGTGATCCTACACAAATAAAGTAAATTCCTATTTATATATTGCAATAACTGTTGTTGATAAGACATTATTTTATACTGTTCAATTACAGAATAAAGTAGTATCGTATGAAAAACTGATTTCATTTGCATTGATTGATATATCATTATATGCGTATATTTATCATCTAATATTCTCTCTTTTGTAGTAATATAAGGTATTAGTGACTGTAAATATATCTTCACTGTTTTAGTAATAATTGACATATTATTGCTAGTTATTATCCCTGACCAATCAGCATCCCAAGGATAAATGCATAATTTATCAATTTCCTTATGCCATTTCATTATTGAGCAATTATTTCTGAATAAATCACTAAGACTGTTTATAAAAGATTCATTTAAATGATTATCACATTCTGGTGTTAGAAGAGTAATATGCATATGTGAAAAAATTGATAGAAAACTAACTAAACATCCTAATATGGGATATATTTCTTTATTCATTTGATAATGTAATGTTACATGATCTCCACTTGGTATTAGCCATATTAAATGTATAGCTTCATCTGATGATATCGTTGATAACAATGTGTTTAAATTCAAGTACATTTTCTTTATTACATCTTTTGTAGGTATTCTCTATAACTATTAACAATTAAAAAATACATTTTTGTTAGGCTCAGCCTTTCTATTTAACTTATTAGTTAAATAATTCACATATTCTGTCCAACTATTAACATTTTGGAAGTTACAATCCGAGCCTTTTAAGTTAGGATGTATATATGAATATAATCCATCTATTTATTTATAATTATACAATATACCTTCTTTTGACAGATTGGAATTTATAACGGATAAAAACATTTCAATAAACGACTTATTGCAATCGCATCCCAATTCTTTATCATAAAAATCGATTTCTTCTATATCTTCAGAGAAATAAATAAAATGAGTCATTCTAAAAATATATTCGTTTCATTATTTTATTCTTCCATTTTTTTCAATACACAGATACAAAATAATGTCTAAAAATCGTCGATTCTATATATCAAACGCTGCAATATCAGGATGTATCAGTGGTATGCAAAAGCAAACAATATATTATATAGGTGCTGCTCAAACTATCATTCTACAACCATTAGATATGATAAAAACATCATTTCAAGTATATACTGGTAAATTCAAATCAAAAACTATTTTGTCTACTTTTAAAGATGTAGTGAAACAAGAAGGCTTTTTAAGATTGTGGAAAGGTTTGACACCAGCATTAGTAGGAAATACAGCCTCCTGGGGTTTATATTTTGCATTTTATAACAAAGGCAAATCTCTGTTATTACAATACAAACACAAGTACAATATGACCTATTATATCTAATAGAGACAAGCTAACCACTATGGAACATCTTATAACTGCATATTGTGTAGGTTCAGTATGCTTATTATTCACAAATCCAATATGGTTAATAAAGACAAGAATGGAAATACAATCGTGATATCATTTTAATATATTAATATATATGCATATACAATTCCTTAATAATATTTACTGCTTTACCCAAATCGCATCATTTTTACACAGGTTTAGTTGATGCAATAACGAAAGTATATAGTCAAGAAGGGATAAAAGGTTTTTATAAAGGAATAATTCCATCACTAATATTAGTATCAAATGGAGCAATACAATTTATGACTTATGAATTTTTAAGAGTTCGAGCAGTGAATAAACATAACGAAATAGTATATATATAACATAAATTTTCTTTTTTTAAATATATATATTTTGTATAGACTTACTTAGATTCATTATATATGGGTGGAATATCCAAGGTTATTGCCTCTACCACTACATATCCATACCAAGTAGTTCGTTCTAGATTACAACAGATAGGTGGAATTGAGAGATATGGAGGAACTTTAAAGTGTATAATGAAGATAGTTAATACAGAAGGTTTTTTGTCTTTATATAATGGAATACTCACTAATTTACTGAGAGTTATTCCTAGTTCGTGTATTTTATTTATGTCTTATGAGATGATAAACAAACATTTGTTGAAGAATAGAAATGAGAAATATCATGAAGGTTTATAAGCTAAATCTTTTATTTTTGTTTGAATGTTGTGTTATGTTATTTCTTATTCGTTGGTAATGTTTTTAAACCATGCCAATAATGTCAAAACATTGTTTAAGTTGGCTGTTTGAGGTTGGTTTTCTAGACAAAAATAATGTCCGTTTCACGTGATTCATCACAACACTTTTGAAATGAGAGGAGGATATAGCAAATTAACTGACTCTATCACACCAGGGATGAGTATAACCATCAATGAACACTCATCAGTACCAAAGTCTTTTGCCCAAAATCCACAGACTGATGGATATGACTTAATTATGTCTCATGTCTCCTATACAATCACTGATATACCGGACATAGAAGATACTCATATCCCTAACTTGTTTAACGACCTTATTTATGCAAGTAAGTTAATAGCTAGACAACAGAAGATGAAAGCAAAACCTGTTTTAACTGATCTTAATCTTATATTTTCAGCAGGTACTTCTACGCTTGTATAACAATTATTTGTATATTCTATAATTTAGATTGTCGGTACTCCAGGATGTGGATCTACATCACTTTTAAATGCATTATATGATAATTTGAATAACAAATATCTATCTGGTAAAATAATGTATAATGGCAAACAAATATCAGATTATAAGAATTGGAAGAGTATTGCCTCATATTGTAGTCAATTCGATTATCACAATGCATTATTAACAGTGAAAGAAACGTTAGAATTCGCTAGACAATGTCAATGTGGAAATGATACAAAAATTGATTTAGTATATTTATGTATTATATACTGTAGACTTCTCTTGCAGAAAAAGTGGATGATTTATGTAAAACTATTGGTTTAGAGAGATGCAAAGACACTTATATAGGTGGAATGTTGGTAAAAGGATGTAGTGGTGGTGAAAAGCGAAGAGTTACAGTTGGTGAAATGTTATTAGGTTTTCACAAGATATTATTATTAGATAAATTCAGCACAGGTTTAGATAGTGCAATAACAAAAGATATAATTAAATTCCTGACTAGTTATGCAAGAGAAATGAACAATATTGTTATTACTGCATTATTACAACCAGATCCTGAGATTATTCAATACTTTGATCAATTGATTATATTAGAAGAAGGTTCTATTATTTATTGTGGTACTCCCTTTGACGCTGTTACTTATTTTGAGAGTATTGGATATAAACTAAATGGAGAGTCTGATATTGGAAGTTTTATAAGTAATATTGGAAATGAAGGATTTAGAACATTAATGAAGAAAGTATTATTATTATTATTATTATTACATAGAGGGAAGCATTATTGAAATCAAGTTCATCTACAAAAATGACTGAAAGTACTACCAGTATGGAATCAAAGTCAATATTTGCAAGGAAGAAGAATAAATCCAAGTCAGTCTTATACAGTAGTTATCAATCTTGTAGAGGTTTGAAATATGATAGAGTATATATATATATATCATCTTTATAGAATTTAGTAAAAAAACATGAAATTGTCCATAATTATGAAGTATCAAAGTATTATTTAACAGAAGAAAGAGAGATTGATATGTCGTTAAAGAATAAATTACAACCCTTAGAAGAAGGTCCAAATAAAGATGCTTATAGTAAACAATATTCACTTTCATTCTTCTCAATGTTATATACAATATTCAAAAGACAAACAAGATTGACACTTCGTAACAAATTATATATTATTGGAATATTGATTGGTTATATAATTGCTGGTGTATTTCTTGGATTTGTATTTTATGATATTACTAAAAACACTAATAAATTGACAATATTTGGAGTGTTTTTGTTTTATTTGGTTCTTATTGCTGTTGGACCAGCTGCTGAATTTGGTACAATCATGGAACAAAGGAAGGTATTGGCAAAACAAATAACTGGTAAATATTTCTCCATTTCTACATTCATTATTTCATCATTAATAGCTCAATTACCATTTATGATATTATTACCTCTATTTGGTGGTATTCCAATATACTTTATATCTTCATTATCAAAGGCAAATCATTATAAACATCTCTTAATCTATTGTCTTGGTGGTATTGCTACTTCATTAGCTGTTACACCATTATTTAGATTGTTTATGTTTGGTTTCTCGAGTGAATTTGTAGCTTTAGGATGTTTACCATTTGCTGTGTTTATTATGACTAATTTCACTGGTTATTCTGTTCCTTATGATAAAATATCATGGATATTAAGATGGATTTATTATCTTAATCCATTAAGTTATGGACATAAAATATTAGCTGTTAATGAATTCTTAAGTGGTGATTATGGCCTTGAAGGTAAAGCAGATTTAGCTGCAATGTCATTTCCAACTGATGATAAGAATATGTGGCAATGGTTTGTCAGTTTAATTGTAATGCATATCATATGTATATATTATTAGTTATAATTTATATATTATTATGTTTGAAATAGATACTGCTTTAACAATATTTGTATTACAGTGTCGTAGATGGGCTGCTGAATATTCAGTTATTGCTTCTGATAAAGAAATCGATGTTGATGAAGCAGAAGATATCAGTTATTCAATACCGCCAGGACAAGAAGTATCACTAGTATGGAAGGATTTAAATGTGTATGTAAATACAGATAAAGGTGAAAAACAGTTGTTATATAATATTAGTGGATATGCAAAACCAGGTACATTAACAGCTTTAATGGGAGCAAGTGGTGCTGGTAAGAGTACATTATTAGATGCATTATCACATACATCCACAAAGACAAAAGTAACTGGTGATATATTATTCAATGGACAAAAATTATCATTAAATACACAAAGTCATGTATTAGGTTATGTTGAACAAGCTGATAATTTACCAACTAAAGAGACTGTTGAAGAAGTATTGTTTTTCAATGCAAGATTGAGATTAAGTAGTAAATTGAGTGATGATGAAGTTAGAGCAAAAGTTGATGAAATGATAAAAGTATTATCATTAGAAGATTATCGTAAGATTATTATTGGTAATCCAGGAAGTGGTATTTCAATGGCAATTCGTAAATTGATAATGACAGGTATTGAACTAGTAGCAGATCCAGCAATACTATTCTTAGATGAGCCAACTACAGGTTTAGATAGTAAAAGTGCATTAATGGTAGTAAAAGTATTGAACAGAATTGCTGTTTATGGAAAATGTGTAGTTTGTACAATCCATCAACCATCTTATGAGATATTTCAATATTTTAGTAATATTTTGTTATTAGAAAGTGGTGGTAAAACTGTTTATTTAGGTGATACAGGTGTTAATGCTGAAGATGTTATAGAATATTTTCACAGTATTGATGGTATTCCAAAGTTAAAAGAAGGTCAAAACCCTGCAAGTTGGATATTAGAAGTAACTGGAGCTGGTACAAGTGTAGAGTTTAAGAGTTATGCTGAGAATTACATCAATAGTGAATTAAAGAAAATGAATGATGAAGAAATCGAAGATTTAATTGAAGAAGGTAGAAATCATCAACAATTAGATTATCCAAAATACATGACATCTTTAGGAACACAAATTTATTATTATACTAAGAAAATCACCAAATTCTATTGGAGATCAAGTTCTTACAGTTTATCCAGATTAATAGTGACAATATTCATTAGTTTAGTGTTGGGAGGTTTGTATTATCAAACTATACCAGACACAATATCTGGTGTCAATTCCTTAATGTCTTCTTTATTCTCCTGTTCATTATTTATTGGAATCTTTTCAGCTATTGCTGCTTTACCATCATTTACAGCTGAAAGAAACTCTATTTATAGAGATATGGATAAACATTTAGTTTCTCCATTTTCTGTATTATTTTCTCTTACAATCAGTGAAATTCCATATTCTTTATTATGTTGTGTTGTTGGTACTTTGATTATATATCCAATGGTTGGATTATCATCTGATGCTGGTAAGCTATTTCAGTTTTTACTGTTTTACTTTACATTCTTATTATTTACTGCTTATTTGGGTCAATGGATTGCATTTACTTCACCATCTTTACAAGTATTTATTATTTATTTATTTTATATATTTATTTAATAGATTTCATTATTTGGATCTATGGCATTCTTATTATTGATGAATTGCATTGCTGGTTTTATTATTCCAAACAAAGATTTAGTTATGTTCTTCCAGGTATTGAATTACGTAAATCCAATTAATTTCTTCTTCGCTGATGTAAGTGCAACACAGCTTCATTGTGAAGGTAAAGATTGTACTTTAATCATCTTACCAAATGGAATTGTATATATATTGTTTTTTATGACTATTTTTAATAGGTTGTTGATATAAATACTTATATAACCAACGTATTAGACTTACATTACGATAGAAGAATGTATTACTTTTTAGGAACAGTTGCTTATATATTTGTAAGTAGAATTGCTATGGCATTTTCATTACACTATATAAGATATCTACCTTAAACTTTTAGAGATTATTCTTAATTCTATTATTTTGATTAAATATGTTATGTTAAAATATATAAAATGTCATAAATATTTTTGAAAACTTACATAATGTTGTAATGCAACAATATTAGGGCTATATTTGAATTAATAATTCAATCAATTCAGTTATACACTTATTTTCTATCTATATATGATTTTGATCTTTTTTTAGCTGCATTATAGATAATAAAGATACTTCTAATATGTTTTAATATAAAAACAAGCACGTGGAGAGCTACACAGCATACAATTTAATAGAAAAGCAATGTCTATTCAAATTAAGATCATTTTTAATATAAATTAATTCCTCACGCTGTAATGTCTTTTTCTATTAGAATATCAAAAATCTCATATGCTCCTCAGGTAAATGAACCAGTATTTCTCTATCCAACTATAAACGAACTTGTATCAAAGACAGTTTTATAATCTTAGACATATGCTTATGAAAATCGGTTAAAACTTCAAAAGAAAAAACCACCAGATTTATTTTTTCCTTTATCTAACCCCAGTTTTATAATAGCACAAACTTTCATGTGTATTGTTATTATGCGATATTAAACTTAGTAAATATATTTGAAATTAATTGTATATATGAGGCGTATTTAATGTTATGGTCACATAATCCTAATAAAGAATATATTTCCATTCATCAGCTTAGTGCTAGTATTGTAACTTTAAGTGAAGATCTTTTATCGTGTTTCTTTGCGTCTAGTATAGATATACATATTTATACTTAATAGGTGATGTGTATTATGATTCATATTTTCAATTTGTGTGTATATTCTTGTTTTTAAATCCCAAACAAATCATTTCATTAGTTTTATCATGGTTGGGAATTCATAGCAATGTAGTTATAACTAGAGTATATATTTGATTGTTTTTTAATCTGAACATATATATAGAGTCAAATCAATAAAGTAGTTAGTTTGTTTAATTTCGTATATAACCAGACAGAATTGGATGAATTCTTCTTTACCTATGAAATGGATTGTCATGAGTATATATATGTGTTAAACATAATAATATTATTTTATAGTTATAATGAACCAGTATATCCAATCAAAACCTTCACAGATTTTTTGAATAATTCAATATCTCTACAATCTACATTCTTTTCTGTGAGAATGAATTTAATAGATAGTACTTTATCTCCAAAGATCTATTCGAATATCGTAAAAAGACAAATATATTATACAGAAGATCCTCAAAGAATATTATACCGAAGAAGTGAACCGTTTTGCGATAAACTGCAAAGACTTTTATTCACTCACGAACCTCCTCCTTATCATTATGATTTTATGTTACAAAAACCGAATGATCAATCAAAAGATACATTAGTCTATACATTGAAGCAAGGTAGAGGTTATGGGTATAGACAACCGTCTAGTGTAAAAAGAACACTAAATGGAAGTCATAATGGAAGTATATGTTCTCCAAAAAGATCACTCTTATCCCCTCATGCCAGAGGTTCAAAGAATAAGATATCTCCTGTAATTAACTGTAATTAAGTAATTTATGAATATTAAACATCATTTTATCATGAATATGGTTGTATTTTTCTGGGATATGTTTAATTTCTGCTTTATATTGATATATTAGTAATAAAACATTGTAATACATGTTATGTGAAGTATAAAAAATAAAAATACATTTTTTAATGAAATTTTGTTTATTATTTCTAATCCATTCAATTCTTCTGGGGATTTGAAGCAGATATCATAAATTCTATTATCTTCTTCTTTTCTCAATAAATCCAAACATAAATCACATAACTTTATATTATTATCTCCTTCAATTA
Organism: Proteromonas lacertae; assembly: GCA_002245135.1. NCBI lineage: Eukaryota > Bigyra > Opalinata > Proteromonadidae > Proteromonas > Proteromonas lacertae. The sequence goes on from NGBS01001164.1 coordinate 172,247, forward strand.
CTACATTAGAACTCTTCAAATTATTTATCATTACATCATATTCATTTAATTTTATCAATATACCACATACTGAACAAAATACACTACAAATCACGCTTTCTGACAAGAATTTACTTTGAATTACCTCTTCTAAATCCATGGAATAATATTCTCTTTCGTATATCATATAGATACTTTTATTATTCAGCTGATACATTTTAGAATGACAGAGAAAGAATGAACAACTTTCTAACAAAAATGAGTTAATCTCATGGAATTTTAATATTTTAATCTCTTTTACTCCTACAATATTCAGTATTTTCATCTTTTTCGCATTGTTTTGATTTTTGATAACATAATCTACTTCACTATCACTTTTTTCTACCCTTTCTTTTATCTATACAATAGAAATATTTATAATACTTGAGAATTAGGTGATAATATTGAGGATAGCTTATTATCTACGTTAGAATTCATTCTTTTCTGTTTTAATATGAAAATAGAGTCGTTTCGAAAAAATTTCTATTCAAAAAAACATAATAGATATTAACAATATAATCAAATAATCATTACAATAACGAATAAGAAAATAGACAAATTGAAAAATTTTAACATTTACATACTATTCAGCATCTTCAACCATCTGTACTAACGGTCTAATTGCAGACATTATATTACCAGCAGCAGTATGCATCAATCCCATATTGACATCCAGCTAAAGGAGATTAGATAATACATTTATATCTAATACATTGCAGATTAATGTAACAATAACATGATCCATATTCAAATGAAAATAGATGTATTTGTCTGTGTATGTATAAGTGCTTTCAAGTTTACCAAAATGTAAATGTTGTGACTTATTATAATATATACAATAATATAATCTATTTATACTTGATTAGCAATTGCAGCAAATGTTGCACATAATGCACTTTCTATTGTTTGTGAAACTGGAGCAAATTGTTTTCTATATACTACACATGAATATAAAATTATAAAAATACCTCTCATAAGTGGTACACCATCAGCTACTGCTACTAGTATAGCGTTAAAGCCATTAATTCTACACATATTAGAAAAAGTATAATAATACTCATTCAAAATTGATGTTAAAATATTTTGTGCTTGTTTATTCTATATTTAACAATAATACTCTAATACTATTGATAATTGTTTGTCTCTTGAAATATTAGGCTATGAAAATATATAATAAAGACAATACTGCTGTATCAGCAAAATTAAAATACAGCTCTTGAGTTGCCATTACTTCAAAAAAAGCAAAAAACAAAAATTGAAAAAAGGTGAGGCTTATTAATGAAAAAACAAAAAATAGAGTCTGTGTGCCATTGATTAGCATTATTGTGATCAAAACAAGTTAGTTATGCATATCATGTAAATAAAATCATGAATTAGTCACTATTAAAAATTCAATCATTCGCTTTATGTCTGTTTCTATCATCAGAATTTTTGTTAATTACAACAAATGCAAAATATTAATATTTTTCTATTTAATAATTCATAGATTCTTCAATATTTAAAATATAAAAAAGCAAGAGAAGGTTTTGGCGCTTAAAAAGTGGCCTGAGGCCAGCCAACAAAATTCTAAAATTTTGAATTTACGAAATTTTATTGGTTAGAATTTTGTTAGAAATCCCACATTGCCCATTCTTTTTTTGCTTTTTATTTATTTTTCTTAATGAAAGGATTATTTTAAATTCTAGCAAGGTCTTTTACATACTAGAGCTATTTTATACATACTACGACCAATAATATAACATTATAAACCAAGGTTTGCAATGAAGAGAAAGTCAATAAACCGTCCACTTGGCCTTCACAAGAGAATAACAATTTACAAACATGACAGTGATAATTTACCTCAACCAATACCTCTTATATCACAAGACAATAAGGACGGGAATGGATTGATAAACGTATGAATATATTTATGTAAATTATTTATATAATCAACTCTCTTCTCTATTTATTATCAAAATAACATTTTTATTAATTTTTAATATAGAGTCCTCCTCGTCATAAGAAGATAATTAACATACCAACACCAGAAATCATTACAATTAGTGATTATGATGAATTATTTCCATCCAATTACGATATGCCTACGTGTTACATCCGATACATTGCACCATCTAGTGAAGAAGAGGAAGAATTCATGGAATATGAAGCAGATCAAGACGATATTGTATATTAATTATCATATCATCAATAGGATTGGTTAGAAAATCATCCAATATATGGTAAAAATGGTAAAGAAAACTCACAAATCTCAGTAGACACATTTGAAAAAATAATCAACACATTAGAAATATTAACAGCCAGAAATGGTGATATAATCCCTTCTAACGATGCAGAAGTAGGATGTTATGGCTGTTTTACATCTCCGCACCCTGATTATTCAAAATTAATAAGTGATATTCGTACACATTGGCTAAATAAAAGGCATAAGATCCATAAGCCATTATGTCGAAGATACTGGCCTCAGACACCTGTAACAGATACAAATCCACATTTAGTGTTTAGGCCAAGAGAAAAAGAGAGATATAAATTAAGAAAACAAAGGAAAAGTGATGAAGAAGCATATAATAAGTTGAAAGAATTACAAACCAATTTAGATGAAGCAAAACAGATTATTGAGTTAATATTAAAGAAAGAAAAGATTAAATTAAATTCACTTGAATTTATGTGTGAAGAATATCAACAAAGACTATTTGATATAGATCCAAGTAATACGACTAAGGAAAGAAAACGAACAGTTTCATTAATAGAAGGATTGAAAGATATAACAAGTAATAATTATTCAATACTTAGACCAAAAATATCATTATCATCATCATCAAATGCATATTTAGACGAAACTACTCGAAGAAGAATGAAATTATTTGGAAACAATAACAATAACATTAATAATAATAATAATAATGATATGTTAGGAAGGAATAAAAGAATGTGTTTATCACTATCCAGTGTTAGTAATAGTAATATAAATAATAATATGGATATAATCAGTAGAAATAATAAACTAATCTGTTCTTATTTGAATCATATAGCTATCGATGGTGATCATAATAATGATTGTATTCCAATTATTGGCTTAGGACAATCGTTAGATAAATCAACAGGAATGGTTCCTCCATTGTTATTACCTAAGAATTATAATCATATTCCTTCTGATATTGGTAATCCATTCCCTATATTTATACCAACTGATAAATATTATGGCAAATTAGAAGAAGAGAATGAAGATGATGATGAAGAAGATGAAGAAGGAGAAAGTAATTACGATAATAATAATACAAACACAACAACAACAACAACAACAACAATAAATACATATAATGGTTATAAGAATGTAAAAAAGAGACGAAAACAAAGTTATTTATTAAGACCACGGATAGGAAGAGGAGGAAGAATTATACTAAGCAGAATACCAGTAGATGATAATAATCGATGGTATAATAAAACAGAGAAATATGTAACAAGACCTCCATTATTTACAGCAGAGAGAGATCAACCAAATAAATCATTAACATCTCAAGCAACCTCTGTTACTGAACTTGCACCTAATAATCCATTATATGGTGAAGAAAGTATTGTACCATTTCATCCATTACCTGATATATATGGAACACCTTATACTGCTTATAATTTACCTGAAACTGATTATAGTTGGGAGAAAATATATTCATCTGTTAAGACTATGACTTTGCCAAGTGATGCACTTAAAGTGAGATGTCCAACTGCTGGAAATTCACAGAATAATAATTCATCAGAATTATTTCGATTCAATATATAAACCAAAAAATACTACTTTTTCTTTTTTTCTTAGCAATTTTGTATATTCATTCTTTAGCTCCTTATTATTTTGACAATTTTATATCTGTTTGTTTGGTTTATTGTTTCTATAACATATACACTCTCAGTTCCATGTTAAAAAGCTTTGTTTTAAAGAAAGAATAAAGAATAAAACGACTATTTATTTTGAGATATCAAACAAGTTTGAAAATGTTTTTCTTAAAATCTCTTGTAGACGATATATTGTCCGCAATATAACTATCTGATACTCAATATATTATCAGAATAATTACATAAATACCCAAATCTTAGTTAAATATGTCCAAAAAGTATTAAAATTCACTTAGAAATTGGAAATATTATTCTCAAAATTATCAAAATCAAATATAGAATTTGATAATTGAAATTTTAAATTACATATATAGATGAGTTTATTTATTTATGTTATTTTATTGATTTACATTAATAAATATATTGAAATCAGAATAAAAATGAATTTCTTAATTCTTTATAGCAGAATCAAATAACCAACCTTCATCTACATCATATTCTAATACACTAAGCTCATTTCCACCAATTTTACTATAAGCTAAAGGAGCTGATTTCCATTTCAAACCATTTGATACTAAATACTTATCCATACTATCAAATCTATTTAACATTTATTAATACATCATAAAATATACAATCTTCCTATATTCATTACATAAGTAAATATCGATCTACATGGAATTCTTACTCTTATTACTTTGGCTTTAGGTAATTTTACTACTTTTAAACCGATTTCTTCTAATTTTTCTTTTTGTTCATATGCATCTTTTATTGCTATTCCTACACTCCATACTTGCTCAGATGCAGGGGTTTTATCTGTATGATATACATCAATATATGCTTCATATTTACGATTATCGCTTAAACCAGCTTTTCTCAAAAGAACATCAAGTTCATTATATGCATAACTCATTGATTCGAATGTTCCAGTTCGAGTTATAAATCTATTAAACCATTATAATATCAATATTATACACATAATCCATTTCTTTCATCTCAATAACATCTCCAACTGCTTCTGTTCATTTATTAAGGATTCAAATTTAACAATACATTGGTAAATGCAAAAAAGGATATGAAAAATAACTCAAATACCATAAACTACTCACTCCAACAATTGAAATCACTGCACATACAACAGTTATGATTGGTAAGAAGTAAATAATAATCATCAACATCTTCAATGATTGATTTGAATAATGAAAAGTAATGCAAATTGGCGCGATTTAGCTCCAAAACTAACCAATAAAAATTGAATAATAATAATGATAAAGGCGCCATTTCCCTCCATCAAAAATTGTTTGTAATGCTATTTGATAATAAATTTGTTGTATCTGGAAAATATTGGTATTTGTTTAACACAATAAAACATAAAACACAAATCCAGTAGAATCAGCTAAGATTTATTCATAAATTATATCGAATATAATTTTAAAAAATAAAATAAAATATATTTCTTTACATAAGCAATGTTTTAGAAGGTTTTTAAAAAATATAAGAAAATAGAAACGACTAAATATTTTGAAATATCAAACAAGTTCGAAATTGTTTTTCTTCAATTCTATCTTCATTGATATTGTATCATCCAATGGAGGAGTATTTAGAATAATATATATTAATAGATAAAAGAAAGAATAGAAAAAAGTATTAATGAAGTGGATTTTGTGTTACATGATAAAACTAATGCTAAAACAATGAAAATATTCAATATTAGTGGGATAAAAGAAAAGAAGATATTAAAATTGTGTGAAAATACCTCTTTATTGTTAGATTATTTTTTATCTTTTGTCATTTATATTCAAATACAGTTTATCGGATGTAATGTAATGATATATGAGAGATACCATTATATAGAAGATTTAGAACAGATAATTCAAAGTAACTCATTATCAGATGATATTGTTTATTGTGTGATATATTCAATATGTGATATACTAATGATATTAAGTGAATATGATATAGTGATAAGTAATCTAAAGAGTTCAAATATTGCAATTGATAGTACTAACAATATAAAATTTTGTGATTTATTTTTGAATGTATTGAGAAATGATGATGATTTGAGAGTGTATGATATATGCTTCAAAAGCCCTGAAGAGTTAAGTGGATTAGAATGTAATGAGATAAGTGTGATATGGTCAATTGGATGTATTTTATATGAGATGATTTGTAAGAAATTACCATTTTCTGAAGATAATAATATCATCAAAACATTGAATAATATTCATAGATGTAGATATAATATTGGTATAGAATGTAATAATATGATGAAAGAAATGATAGAGAGAATGTTAAAAATGAAAAATAAAGATATAATGAGTATAAAAGAGTTGAGAAAAGAGATGATGAAAATGAATGAAATATTAAAAGATGATGAAGATTGTTTAATGATATGTAAAGAAGGAAAAGAGATGTTATATAAAAATGATGAATTTATTATTACACTGCCAATAATTTATCCATCAGAATATTATCTTGAAAATAAGAAATGGAAAGAAATTCGAGATGGTTTTATAGAATCTTATAAGAATAAACCTAATGAAAAAATACTATCAATATTATTGATGATAAAATTAAGCAAAAGAGATAATACAATAGAAGATAATCTGATATTTCAAATCCGCCATAAATGTAAAGAAGGGGGGAAATGTTATTTAGATGAAAAGGTTTTTAATATTTGTAAGCATAATAAAGGGAGTTTATCAATTAATTCCAAATGTATTTGTAAATGTATAAGTGGGTTGGATTATTTGTTTAGAATATTGAGTTTGATCAATCCAATAATGCTATCATTTTGTATAATTCTTATGTATTTTACTGTATTAGTTGATATTGATATTCCAATCCAATTCCAATCATTTTTTGGACTTTTTTTTAATCGATTATCAAATCTACAAGAATTATATTTATGCAATTGTAGACTTACTTTTTCTTTCATTGAATCATTTGTTAAATCAATTCCATTTATGAAATTAAATAGATTAAATCTTTGGAGTATTTATTTTCCTCTCTTATTTATTATAAAAATATAGCTAATCCAATTGACCCAAAATCCTTTAAGTTATTACTTCCATATTTGCATCTATTAATTAATAAAGAAAATGAATTGCATTTATCAAGAATGAGATTAAATGATGAATCAATGGTATTATTATCAGAAGAATTGCATAAATATCCAACTTTAGAGATAGTTAATATTAGAGATAATAAAAATATTCAATCAAAAGGATTAAAAGCATTATTCTCCAAATTTCCAATTTCACAAATATGGTTTGATTTTAATGGAAGTAAAGAATTACTGATTGATAAAGACATTCCAGAATTCATTAAATACATCCAATTTTTTAATGTATTATATCTGAAGGATTTAGAAATTGATGATGATTTTTTCACATCATTCATTTCATTAAAATCAAATGAATTAGGAAGAATAAAAGAATTAGATTTGAATAGTATAATTTGATATTTTTATAAGTATTTAGATAATAAACTAACCAATAAAAGTATTGAGACATTCATCAACAATTTATCTTCTTTTTCAGAACTAAAAATACTTCAATTATATGGAAATAGAATTGGAGATGAAGGAATGAAATTATTATCTCCTCATTTACATTTATTAAAAGATGAATATAAAATAAATTGCTCAAGTATAGATTTTTATTTACCACTGAATAGAAATGGGATTATCTTCAGTTGGATTCAAATGTTTAGTCAATGGTTTAAAGAATATTCATGAAAAGATCAAGCTTGATATAAGTGATAATAATATAGATTCGGAAGGAATAGAGTATCTTATGAATTATGTGAAAGGAAATGATAATATTGATAGATTAATTATTCATAGTATATTATTAATAGTAATTAATAACAATATATTAGACAATCCAATTAATAATGGATTTAAGTTATTCTTAAATCATTTAGATATGTTAATGGAAGAATATGAATTGAATTTGAGAAATATATTAAATGATGATGAAAGTATAAAAATGTTAGAGAATTTGGTTCATCATATTAGGTGTTCTAAAAGTAATTTAAATGGAAATAATATAAGAATTAAAGGTTTGAAATTAATATGTTCAAAATCATTAGAAAATGAAAATTATCCATTTATTGAAATGAAATGTACATCATGGACAAATGAAGAATTCGAGTATTATTTGAATTATTGTAGTTGCAAAAATAGATATACGATTTATGATTTTTCAAGTATATAACCTTATTTCTAATGAAATAGATATGAATGTAAAAGATTCTCATATTTCATTAATTAAACAGATAAACTATAAAATACTAGATTTATCGAATAATCAGATTACTTCTAAAGGATTAATAGAATTAACACATTCTTTACAAAAGAATGTAGAATACATATCAATATTTAATAATAAAATTGGAGATGAAGGAATGCAAGTAATTTGTAAGTATATAGAGAAATTTATTAAGAGAGAATATGATTATTATCCAATACATTCTGCTAAAAAATATATTTTATATTTGAATCTTTCAGGTATTATATGAATATAATAATTCATAATTTGAATAGACATTGGGATAAGCGAAAAGGGATTAAAAATGTTAATTGAAAGATTAAAAGATTATGAACTATTAGAAAAGATAAATGTGGAAGGAAATGAATTGAATGAAGAAGAATTAAGATTAATGGAAGAAAACAAAGAAGTATTTGATTGTTTAAATGAATTATCAATAACAGTAAAAGATAATATAGATAAATCAGAATTAAAATCATTTTTACAAACATTTTCAACAATTAAAAGAATTAATTTGAATGGATTTTCAGAAGAAGAAAAAAAAGAATTATCAAAAGAATATTATAATGTTGAATAACTTCAAATATTAAATTCTTTTTATTACATAATCAACATAAGTCTATCCTAAATATCTACATAATTTCATCCATTACCTGATATATATGGAACACCTTATACTGCTTATAATTTACCTGAAACTGATTATAGTTGGGAGAAAATATATTCATCTGTTAAGACTATGACTTTGCCAAGTGATGCACTTAAAGTGAGATGTCCAACTGCTGGAAATTCACAGAATAATAATTCATCAGAATTATTTCGATTCAATATATAAACCAAAAAATACTACTTTTTCTTTTTTTCTTAGCAATTTTGTATATTCATTCTTTAGCTCCTTATTATTTTGGTATAATCTGTTTAGTTCAGTATGTTGTAGTATATCCACTCAGAAAATAGCATCCATGATACGATGATTAAAGTAAAATAAAATACTGCCAAGAATTGAACATAAAACAAAAAATCAGAAAACCGAATTCCGCTCTCACTTCGTGTCCATTATAGATGGATTTTATAGAATTTTAAGTATGAAAATTTAAATCGTTGATATTTGACGTGAACATTTATTTTTAGTTTCATTCTATCAGGATAATGTATGTATATAATACTAATTCAACATAAAACATAAATTTTGTTTCTATATAAACCCATTCCTTTAATATTCATACCATACTATATTTAATAGAAAAATGTCTGGAGACAGTATAGAGAATAATGTATTTATGGCAAGATTAGCCGAGCAGGCTGAAAGATATCAAGAAATGGTTGATTACATGAGAAAAGTAGCCACCACAAAGAAGAATAACGAAGATGGTGTCCGTTTAACCCTTGAAGAAAGAAACTTATTGTCTGTTGCATATAAGAATGTCGTAGGTTCTCGTCGTGCATCATGGAGAGTGTTATCTTCATTAGAACAAAAAGAAGAAGCTAAAGGCTCAGAAGATCGTGCAGCTAAAATTAAGAAGTTCCGTCAAGTAGTAGAAAAAGAATTAAACGATATATGCAGAGATATATTAGGTATTTTGAAAGATACTCTAATTCCAGCCAGTGAATCTGTAGAAGATAAAGTATTCTACTTAAAAATGGCAGGAGATTACTACAGATATTTAGCTGAATTCTTACAAGGAGCTGATGGTGAAAAAGTAATAAAAGATGCTAAAGAAGCTTATGAAACAGCAATGAATGAAGCTAAGAATGGAAAAACACCATTACCACCAACCAGTCCAATATTATTAGGTTTAGCATTGAACTATTCCGTATTCTACTATGAAATATTAAATGGACCAACTGAAGCATGTCAATTAGCTAAAAAAGCCTTTGATCAAGCTGTTGCTGAATTAGATACCTTATCTGAAGAAGATTATAAAGATGCAACTCTTATTCTTCAATTATTAAGAGATAATTTGACATTATGGACTACTGACACTGAAGAGAATGAAGGTCATCTTGAAAATGATTTAGAAGTAACTGATCCATAAATTATTTTTTAATAAATTTATATATTCTAAAATAATACTTGAGTTTTGTTTGTTAATGAAATTGAAAAACATACACAAAGAACAAATAAAAAAAAGACAGAAAAAAGTGAATAAATAAAATAATATTAAATCTATAATAATGGTTGTTGATTGTTTGTGTTTTGCTTTGTATAAGTCTTTAGGGGAGTTAATGTGTCTCTTCTAAACATAAATATAATAAACAAATAGATAAATATACACTGGGATGTGCCTAAAAAGAATAATAAAACAAACAGATGGAGCAATTTCACATATAACATAAATAAGAAAAAGTAAAATTCCAGCAACTAATGTACTAAAACTAACAAATTCCCAAGTAAATAAAGACACTACAATTCTAAAAAATAGCACTATAGTACACAGCCATAAAGTTATATTCATTTCTCTTAATTTATCTTTTCTCATCTTTAGATCGATTGGAACATTTCCAATTACTATTTTTAATTGATGGCCTAAATAGAGAAAGACTAGAATAATGACAATTATAGTACAGGATAATATAACAGAAGCAAATTTATCTAGAATAAACCTTGTTTGTTCTATTATAAAATATAAATATAAATATATATATATTTATATACGATTATCAACAACACCAAACTGAGAGAAATAAAAACAATTCAAAGCTAAAAAAACAGTTACTGTTATTGATATTGTTGCATTCCTTACTGTATCATATACTGACTTTTCTATAGCACGAGATAATACAAAAACTCTTATCCAATGTAACATAACAGGTAAAAACAAAAATGGATAGAGTGTGAAAGGAATATTTTCTATAATGTACCAACTAGGATGTTGATCAAAATAATTTATTGGAAATAATGATTTACTATTGGTTTCATTGTATCGATCATCCGGCAACCACATTGCTGATGTAGAAAACAAAATACATCTCACTATATATAAAATATATATCATCTATTGTTCATACAAATGGCAATCAATGCAACACACAAATATACAACTAAATGCCTTGATAAACTACATTTTGCTCGAATAAACTTAAAAACAAACAAAAGTGCACCTAATGTCAACATTCCATACAACACCGATAAAACAAGGAACAAAACATTGATAGTACTCATTGTTTTAAAGATATTCTTTCTAAGAAAGCTTGAAGTTGATTTGATTTGAGAGTTTGAAGTTTCTATTTTTATATTTTCAGTTATATCTTCATATTTAAATATTCCGTAAATTAATTTGTATATGGATGATCGAATAGATGAATATGATATAGGTAACCCTATAGGTATGTTATATCTCGATCTATTGTTAGGAAAGGGCAAGTTTGCTGTTGTTTATAAAGCTACACGTAAAAGTGATAATGAGACAGTTGCTTTGAAGAAGATATCTTTTCATGATATGGTTGATGAAAAATCAAGTATAAGCAGTTTGTTATTTTAATAGGAGAAAAATGTTTGAAAGAAGTAAGACTATTACAATCATTACACCATCCGAATATAGTTAATTATATAGATAGTTTTATACATGAAGATCATTTAGTGATTGTAGTTGAATGGGCTGGAGCTGGTGATTTAAAAAGACAAATAAAGAGGGCACAAAAGAAAAATGCTAGATTCAGTGAAAGGGTGATTTGGAAGTATTTCAGTCAAATGGCTGAAGCAGTAAGGTATATGCATTCTAAAAGAGTTATGCATAGAGACTTAAAACCAGCCAATGTATTTTTAACAGAGGATGCCACTATAAAAGTAGGTGATTTAGGTTTAGGTAGAATGTTAAGTGATAAGACAATGGAAGCATATTCCAAAGTTGGTACACCATTATATATGGCTCCTGAAGTATTACAAGGCAGTGGATATGACTTTTCTTCAGATATCTGGTCATTAGGTTGTATCTTGTATGAATTAGCAGTATTAAAATCTCCATTTAAAGAAGACAATATAAATTTATATGAACTATTCCAAAAGATAAGTAAAGGCGAATTTAAAGCATTACCTGATTATTTTGGTAAAGAATTAAAAGGTTTAGTAATTGACATATTACAATTAGATCCAAAGAAAAGACCAACCATCGAACATGTTTGTGATGTTGCAAACCAACAGTTTGAGTTTCATAGTCAGCATCGTCAAGTAAATCCTGAAGAACACAATGATAGTCATATGATGTCTGAAACTAAAAGAGATGATAGTAACAATGAAGAAGAAAAGAAACAAGAACAACCTCCTCCTCTTTCTCAACCAAGACAAGAACAAGAACAACAACAACAACAGAAACCTGTTGAACAACTACCTCCACAAACCAAATCAGAAGAAACAAAGGCAGAGACTAAATCTGAATCTATTCAACAACATCCTATTCAGCAAAAACCATCTCCTACTCAGCAGCAACAACAACAACAACAACAAGAGCCATTGAAATCAGAACCAATTCTACAGCCACAACAGCCAATACAACGACAACAACCAAAACAATCACAAAACCCCTTAAAATCAGAACCATTACCTCCAAATTCAGAAACAAAAGACAATGAAAGACCAACATCTGAAGAAAAGAAGATAAGTCCAATAGAACTAAGAAGAATTAGTGAATTGAAGAATATTGATTCATCACCTCCCTTATCTGCTACACCTGGTAGTGCAAATAGCAATGGAAGTGATGGTAATAATAGCGAAAGAGATGATAATACTGTAATAGTAAAACCATCACCACGATCTGATATTGACGCAATCCCACCACAATTAATCAAAGATATTCCTACTCATATAGAAAAAGAAGAACCTGAAGTTATTCTTAAACGACAGTCTTCATCAAGAATGAGGAAATCTTCATTACTTGCTGAAGAAATCAAAGTAGGAGAAACTGATAAAGTGGTAGTAGATGAAAATAACAATAATTACAATAGTAAAATATCACCTAATTATAGTGGTAATGAAAAAGACATTCCATCATCCTCAGGTTCATCATCTCATAGGAACTCTGTCAAACATCATAAATCTCATCGTCATTCTACTAAACATAATAGTACAGATAAAGACGATAATAATAATAATAATAATAATAATAATCCATCTGATTTACCAATAGCCAGTGATAAAGAAGAAGTAAAATTAGAAAGTGGTAGAAGTAGTGTAATTAGCAATAATAATAATAATAATAATAATAGTAACAGAGGTTCAATTGTTGAACCAAAAATAAGTAATAGTACTAGATCAAGTGTGATTGAAGAAAAACCAAGATTATCACAAATAAAACAACAACAACAACCAATTATATCTAAAATTGAGAGTGTTAAAAATGTAAAAGAAGAAGAAGAAGAGGAAAAGAAAAAAGAAGAATTAATAAAAGAATCACATAGTATTCCTACTAAACCATCCATTAATATTACTCCATCAGTTGAATCTAAACCAGTATTAAAGGCAAGTGTAAATATCCCAAGTCCAAAGAAATTACCATCTGGAGATGATAGTATTAATATAATTGAATTATCAGAGAAATGTATTCAAGAATTAAAGATATTAAATTATGAATTTCAATATTGTGCTGCTAAGTATATATTATTATTATTATTGTATAGAAATATTCAACCATTTCGTCATGAATACTTTCAAGGTGTTTTCTTAGATGAAACAGAAAAACGAAGTGCAGCTGATCAATTTCTATCATTATGTAAATGGTTATTTTCAATATTAGAAGTGAATTTCGATATAAGAGAAAATACTTCAACTGTTGATAAAATGACTCAACTCTGTATAAATATGCAGAATATTGGCATTTCCAGAGAATTAATTAGTTCAATATCTCCAGCTTCCTTATGTAAAGGATATGGAGAATCAGTTGTTACTGTATTATATTATATTTTAGAACAATGTTTATATAAACAAAATATAAAGTATATTATTATTACTTACATTTATTTATTTATTGTCTTATAGATTTGGAGTGCAATTGGAATATCCTGATGAGGAAGATGAAAGAAGAGTCTGTGAAATATTAGAAGAAGAAGATAATGAAGGTGATATATTCCCTGATTATATAGAATATGATGATTATGGAAATGATAGTGAAGATGAAGAATTTGATAGTATGGAATTTTCCAAAAATTATACTGAAATTGATCCAAAGTTGTGGAAAGAAGAATGTGAAAAAGTATATCCCAAATTAGAGCAAAGGATGTTGCAATCAAGAGTAATAAGATCTGAATGGAGTAATAGATTAGAAGATTGGAGAAATAATAATAAAATAATCAAAAAGAGTGAACCATATTGCAGTGAGTTTTTAGATAAATTATTATCTAATTTGAGATCTGAATTAGATCAAATAGAACAAAAAGAAAATACACTTTCTATCTCATTACAAAGACAGTGTGAGAATTTTAATGCAATAACTTCCTCTACTAAAGAAAAGCAAGAATTATTAGTTGCTTTACAGAGTGAAATCGATGATATTTCAAGTCAATATAACTCAATGAAAGATAGAGTAAAAGCAATGAAAGATGAGATAGATTCGAGATTTAAGACTGGTAGTGATGCTGTTCCCATTGTGAAGATTAAACAAGCAATGAAACAGCTGGAAAAAGAAAATGAGAAGATGGATATTCAATTAACGTATATTTTGTATGATTTCTATTTTTATTAGTATTACAACTGCTATGTTGAATAGATTTTCCAATAAATATGGTGAAGTGGTTAGTGATGATGAGGATGACTATGACAATAGCAAAATAAATGAGAACTCTGACAGCGAAAGTGAAGATACTCTCTCGTATAGTGCATATACTAAGTGACATTATTTATAAATTTTCAAATTGTTTCTTGTTGTAATTGAGGATTTAAATCGATTTTTATTAAAAAGCTTGATAAAAGATTTGAGCTATTTTGTTTTTGATCTTTCTGTTATACCAGTAGTTTTTGAAATAGAATACATTTCTTATGGAAGATCGAATTGATGAATACGATATTGGGCATGCTATAGGTATATCTTTTTGTCTAATGGATTTAGGTAAAGGTCAGTATGCCGTTGTTTATAAAGCTGTGAGAAAATGTGATGGAAGTGTAGTTGCATTGAAGAAGATATCTCTTTTAGATATGATTGATGAAAAATCAAGTATTTGCTAGTCTTTATATTTTCTTAGAACAAGCATGTTTAAAAGAAGTAAATCTATTAAAAAATATGCATCATCCAAATATAGTAAATTATATTGATAGTTTTATTCATAAGAAACGTTTAGTGATAGTTGTTGAATGGGCAGGAGCTGGTGATTTAAGAAAACAAATAACATATGCTATAAAGAAGAAAGCAAGATTCAGTGAAAGAGTAATTTGGAAGTATTTCAAACAAATTGCAGATTCAGTTAGATATATGCATTCTAAACGAATAATGCATAGAGATTTAAAACCAGCCAATATATTTCTAAAAGAAGATGGAACAATAAAAGTAGGTGATTTTGGTTTGGGAAGAACGTTAAGTGAAAAGACATTAGCAGCGTATTCGAAGGTAGGTACTCCCTTATATATGGCTCCTGAATTACTATTAGAAAAAGGATATGATTTCTCATCCGATGTTTGGTCTTTAGGCTGTATATTATACGAATTAGCAGCTTTAAAATCTCCATTTACTGGTGATTTAATTAGAGTTTATCAAATACTAGAAAAGATTCAAAAAGCTGAATATTGCCCATTGCCTAGTTATGTTGGTAAAGAAATTAAAGAATTAGTGACGAGTATATTGCAATTAGATCCGAAGAAAAGACCAACTATTGAATATGTATATAAAATGGCAAATGAAGCTTATGAAAAACATAGTGAAATGACATTAAAGAGAAAATCTAAATTACAGAAGACATTGAAAATGGCACAACAGAAACTACAACAACAACAACAACAACAACAACAACAAAGTATACCTGAAGAACATAAACAAGATATAAATGCTATTCCAAATGTGAAAGAACAATCTCAACATATTAAACAAACAACTATTACTACAGCTACTACACATTCTGATAGTAAAGACAATGATAAAGGTGAAGATATTCCTCCTCATTTAACTATTGATACTAAATGTGAGAAAACGAGAGATAAAAAGAGTAAAATAGTAACAAAAGTCCCATCATTTGTCAATGATTTTCTACCTCCTTCTAATTATGATGATAATAACAAACCAAATAGAAGTATAAGTCCAAATACAAGTAATAATAATAATATTAAACAACATATTAAAAGCATTGATATTCATACATCTCTCAAACTAAACCGTTTCACTATCTATCCTGATGAATTGAAAGTAGAAAGTAAAGAAGGAGTTGGAGAAACTGAAAGAATCATTACACCCACACCAAAGTTCATTATTCCTACAAGAATTCAGAAAGAAGAAACCAATGATTCATTACAAGAAATTGATACACCATCCTCTGGACCAGAATCTCCTACAATTGCTCCATCTCCTAATATAAATAACAATGAAAGAATAACAAGTATTCCAATACTACCAACTCCAAACAGATTCTTTGGTGAAGAAATGATGGATAAATCGTCTGATTCAATGGGTGATGATTTGAAGAATGTATTAGGTGGGGAAATTACTGGAAGAGAGCGTAATATTGATGATAATGAGATTGATCATAGTTATTTGAGAAGTGATTCTGATACTGACAGTGATAGTGAAGGAAGTTATTCTAGTTATAGTAGTAGCAGTAGTAGTAGCAGTAGTTACTCTAGTTCAGGAAGTTATTCTTCTGGTAGTGGTAGTGGTAGTGGTAGTGGAAGTGGAAGTGGAAGTGGAGAACATTTAGTTGATAATAAGAATTATGAGTCTAAAAGATCAGGTGTTGAAAGTAAAGATGATTACCATGTATAATTAATTACAAAGTGAAATAATATTAATATTAATATGTTTATTTTTTTGTTTAAAAATGAGTGGCTTGAGAGAAGAAAATAGCTTGTGCGTTTTTAATTTGAATATTATTCATTTTCTATTGATCAGAAGCAATAAATGAGTAGAAAACCAACTACAGATTCTGAAGATCCATCTGTACCTTCTTTAGAATTGTCTTCTATATCATGTTTGTTGGATAACAGGAAAAGTTATAATAGTTCATTACATGGCGAAGTATTTAGAATATGTAATCTTCTTATAGTTATCATCTAATCCAGCGACTTGTTCTCCTGATATTGTATTGTTTCATTGTAATTAGTCTTAGGAAGATGGTAATTATCCATTATATTTGTATAATCTTCATTGTTATACATTATAATATAGACAAAATCCAATTAAGAATATAATGAAAACAAACTTTTGTGTTGTTGATCCAGCAAGTAAAATAGCAGATGCATTTAAAATAGTATACAATGATAAGTATATTTTGCTTCTCTTCTCATATATTATAGTGAAGTTGTTTTGTTTATTCTTGGAGATACAGGAATTCCAGAAATATTAGAATATAAATCATTTATAAATAGTGCAGTATTGCCAAATCTCAATTTTGATTCAGAACCAGTATAATAACTACTTATTATTTAATAAATTAGGTATCATCTGTTTTACCCAAAAGAGTACCACTTGTATCTAATGAAACAACTATAATTGCATGTATAAAACTAATGAATGATATGGTATATTATGTTTATCATTATGTCATTTAGGATTGTGAAACGTTACTCTTAACAGAAGGTTATAACGGTGATATATCAGGATATATCCATGAAGCAGATATATGTAGATATATACTGAATGAATATTACAATGATGATAAAGTATTGAATAAAATTCACATCAACAAAAAATATCTCAGAATTGCATTATCTCCAAGTATAGAATATATAATAATTATATATTATATAGTTATTCAGATACCTTTAGCATTATTATCATTATTTGAAGCAATTAATGAAATATTTATAGGTTATTTGTGGATCACTGTTCCTATTATAATATTATTATTTATTGATTTAATAATAAGAATGTCTTTATTAGGACATCTCTTTTTTAATTTTCCAAATTTCTTTGATACAGCCATTATTATTATTATGTTAATCAGTTCCATTTGCTTTTATGCTAGTGATATTGAATATTTAAGTTATCTTAGTGTATTTAGAATAGTAACTGCACTTTGGTTTTTATACAAAGCATTGTGTTCTAGAAAGTCAATTGTTAAGAATTCTCAACATCTTGTTTCAAAGAATAAATCAAGATATATGGATGATAAATTTGATTTAGATTTAACATATATTACCAGTATATATATATATATATATTCATTCTTAATTTATTATATATAGATCGTATAATAGCAATGTCATTTCCATCCAAACACTTTGAAGGCTTGTATAGAAATAATATATATGAAGTAGCCGAATTCTTTGAAAAAAGACATGCAGGTCATTATATGATGTATAATTTTTGTTGTTAATATTATTCTTAGATATAATTTATGTGAAGAAAAGAGTTATAAGCCATCTTACTTTCATGGAAATGTTAAAAGATTTCCAATTAAAGATCATAATCCACCTCCACTAAGTATATATTATTATTATTTAATTGGTTAGAAATGATATTTGATTTTTGTAACGATGTAAGTTCATATTTAAAACAAGATCCAAATAATGTTGTTGCTATTCATTGTAAAGGTGGAAAAGGAAGAACTGGTTTAATGATTAGTGCATATTTAGTAATGAGTGGAGTTTGTGAAACACAGACAGAAGCGTTGAAGTATTTTGCACAGAAGAGAAGTGTTGATGATAAATGCACTCAGGGAGTAACACAGCCAAGTCAGATTAGATTCTTAGATTATTTCTATAAAGCAATTAAACAATCAAGTAATTTATATAAACTGTTTATTTATTATAATTAGCACCAATGTCAATTCCTACTCGTAAATTAAAATTAGTAAAGATAGTAATGGAACATGTATAATAAATGATTTTGATAATCAATATTATGAAATAGGCAAATAGATTTACTTTATTATTCAATATATCATTCGTTTTGACAAATGGTAAAGTATTATATATATGCTTATATATCAATAGGATCCTATTCCAATATATGTATCTAAGATTGAAAGTAATCCAATTATATCAATTTCATCATCTCATACTTTTATGATTGATAAAATTGTTGAAGATGAAATTCGTTTTGCTTGTACATCTGATCTAAATCATGAATTTTTCTTTGTATGGTTGCATTGTGCTTATGTGGACTTTCCTGTTACTAAAATTTTTAAGAAAGATATTGATTTATTGTGTAAAGATACTTCCAACAGGAAGTGTGGTGGAAGTTTCTTATTTTCATTTTATTTTGAAGAAATAGTGTAATAAATTAATATAATTTCATATGTTATAACTATTTGTTGTATTTTAATTGAATACTTAGCAACTTTATAATAATTGAATATAAAACTAATCATTCTTGTAATTTTATTTTTTGTTTTTTAATGAACGAAGAAAAGATAAGTCGATATTTGAAATGTGCTACACTAACTAATGATATTTATAGTATGTCAAAAAATGAATATTTAATGAATTCAACAATACTTATATATTTAAAAGATGTATCAAAGAATTTAGTTATAGAAAAACCATCACAACCACTACAATATATGTCAGACTACTTCAGGAGTATATTAAATGGAACTAATATTATTAACAAGGATTTTAGTTATATAATCAGTAGTTTATTGAATAGAATGAATTTTATATGGTTTTTGTCCAAATCATATAATCATATAATTGAGTTAAATAACATTAGTGCAAATGATTTGTTGTTTATAGCAAAAGAAGTCTGTAGTGATTTTGAAGAATCAATAATTACAATGTTATGTAATATACTAGATTGTACATCAAGTGATTTGATTGAAACAAAAAGGCTATTCCATTCATTTTCAGCAATAGTGTTATACTACCCTTTCATTTCAAATTTAATATCATATAGTAAAATTTACATAGACAAAGAAAGGAAAGATCAAAGAGAAAATGGATTAAATGTGAAATTAAAAAGCACAATTGTAAATTCAATAATAAATGCTATAATGGAAAAGACAATAAAAGCAGATCAACCGCCAATTGATGTAAAAAGTCTAATAAAAGAGAATGAAATAAAATTGAAAGGTTTAATAACTTACTTGATTGAAAATGAAGAAATTAATGTTGTAATTGATAAAATATCTCATGGAATGTTTGGAAGTAGATTAGATTAATTTAATAGATAAGATAAATATGAATAAAATGATTTGTATATGATTTTTTTTATTATTTTTCAAAATTAATTTGAACAAGCTTGATTCAAATTTAAATCGTTTTTTTTCTTTTTTAATGGCTTATGTGTCTAGATTACCTCGAGGGGCTTATTTTGATCCACCAGCTACAGATGAACATGTAGGTCCAGGTACTTATCAATCTTTAAACACATATAACTTCAATGCAAGTGCAAGTCCTTTTAACACATCCAGTCCAAGACAAACACTTGAATGTTTTAATAAAGAAGCTATGAAGAACCCAGGTATTATTTTTATTGTTATTTTACTAAGGCCCTGGAGCATATGCAAGAGATATTCCTTTTATAACTGAAAATAATGGAGGAAAAGAATTTAAATCAAAAGTAGGACGATTTGATTATAATATATCAGCAAATCCTGGTCCAGGTGCATATAAAACAAAAGGATTTACAGATAAATACAAAAGATCACGATCAGCACCGAAAAGAACTCAACCATATTTTACTTGGACAAAAGTGCAAATGGCTCCAACAATACCAGCCAAATCCCAATCATATGGTTATGAAATGACAAAAAGTGGTGAATTAATCATGTTAAAACCCAAAACTAAAATATATGCAGGTGATACAAGAGATTCAGTAGGTCCAGGTCAATATAATCCAGATAAACCGTATATATATATACATATATAAATGTAAACAATAGATTCACAAATCGATTAGGTGCAAAAACGAAATATAAAGTGGATAAAACAAATAGACATGATTTCACAAAAGATGGTAAAGGCAATCCAGGTCCAGGAACCTATGATGGAGTATATTAATATATTATAATAATTGTAAATAGTTAACAAAAATGCCCTTTGAAAAACCAGTCAAACAAAGCCCCAATTTCTTATCACAAGTGAAAAAAGGACTTGTATTTGATAATACAGATGCAGTATTAACACCAGGCGTTGGTTCCTATAATCTCTACAAAGGGATCGTTCCAAAGACATCGAAATGTGGTGAATTTGATACTACAGCTCCTCGATTTGATTATAAGTATAACGGTGCTCCTGGTCCAGGTGCTTATGATCCAAATGTCGCTTCGTTTCCTCCAGTTAGAAAACTACCGAAAGGTGCACAAGAAGAAGATATTCCGAAGATTCCATTTCATTCATCGACATTTAGATTTGATCAAGGACGAGATGAAGAAGTACCTGGTGCTGGTTCTTATCCATTACCAAGCTTCTTAGAGTATATATATATATTATTTATTATATTTATTATATGTTTAGTGATTTACAAAAGAAAAAGAAATCTTCAATGTTCAATTCAAAAGTTGGTAGATTTGATTATAATATAAACTCAACACCAGGTCCTGGTACATATAAAGCTCCAGAATCAATTCATATCAAACCATATGGTCAAAGCAGTCAATTTAAAAGTAAAAGTAAGAAAGGTGAAATATTTGTTGGTGAAAAAGACAATCCTCCTCCAGGTGCTTATACTACACAATTATCATGGAAAACTAACCAAGGAGATCATCTTCATAAAGATAAAATACCTCGATTTGATTGGAAAACGAATGGAGTTCCAGGTCCTGGTACTTATGATACTGGAGTTGTTAGTTTACACATTGAAAAGCCTAGAAATGGCGAGATGTTAGTTAGATCCAAAAGATTTAATAATAAAATCGAGAATATTCCTGGTCCTGGTGCTTATGATGCTGAATATATGTATGGAAATCTTAATAAACCAACATTCAATATAACAATAGCAAAAGAAACTAAAAATAGATAATAATAAATTCTGTAAATTTAAAATAATAATTTATGTTAAAAATATATATTGTTGTTTATGTATTATTTTAATAAACATAACAAAAACAAAATATTCAAATTTCATGTTTATTAATAATAAGTATTTCTTTCAATCCATTTTGGTTCTCTGAATATTTGGTGAGTATTCTTATCTTCATACATCACAACTGATTTTCTCATACAGAACTTTCTTAATTCATCATATAATATAATAAACATAAACCAAGGTAATGGAGCACACCAGTGGAATAATCTTAATGGTCTAGTTCCAAATGCAGTGTTGAATGGTGGAATATAACATAACATCATACCTAACCAAGTTTCAAATATAATACCGAAGTTCATTGCTGAATTTCTCATACCTTGCTCATAAATACTATTCATTCTTGTCTTTGAGATTAATAAATCACTCCATTGTACAACAACAATTGATACGAAATAAGCAGATTGAGCATGAGCTAAAGCTTCTTTCTGAGACATTCTGGAAGCTACATTAAGTCTAATATCGGCTTTATTCTCACCTATTTTTACAGTATTTTCAGGGAATATATATTCATTAAGATTTGTATGTTCTCCAAATGATAATTTAGCTTCAGAGAAACACTTATCTGGATTAATACTACTACTACCAAAAGTAATACCATCATTAGAATCTTTCATTTCAACAGAGCTTTTACCACTTTGTTTTTCACTTAATACTTTATATACACCATATGGTTGATAAGTATAAGTTACTGGATCTTTTGGTCCTTTACCATCTCTTCCTAAACCATCAACTCTTGTATCTTCAACATCCCATTTTAGCCAGTTTTGATCCCAGAATGTTGATCTTGCTGCTCTATATGGATAATATTCAACCATTCCTCTGTTATATAATGCTTGGGCTGAAGTATCTGTTACTTGAATATAGCCATTACCATAACCTGAAACATTAAAGAATCTTTCATATCCTTCTGGTTTACTATTACTACTGTCATAATTACGAGATGCAAATAAACAACTATCCAAATCACTTTGACTATGACCAGGATCATAAAACCAGAAACCTTTTTGATAAGCATCATGAATATGTTTAACAGTTTCATTACCTTTACCATATTCTATAAAGTGCATATCATCATATTCATCACCATTAATATTTCTAAATACACCACCAGTAAATGAACAATATAATGTTTGTTTTCCCCAATTATCATTAGCACCAGCTCTCATTAATATCTTAGGTGGATAACCATAATCATCCATAACAATAAGATAAGTTAAAAATGCACA
This sequence comes from Proteromonas lacertae, assembly GCA_002245135.1. NCBI lineage: Eukaryota > Bigyra > Opalinata > Proteromonadidae > Proteromonas > Proteromonas lacertae. The sequence goes on from NGBS01001164.1 coordinate 195,689, forward strand.
CATACATTGAGTCATTCCTATCTGTAAATAGGCGAAGAAAATCAATTTACCAGTGACTAAATGGTCAGTTTTAGCATATCTTGGTGGTCTTCTCATTATATCACTTTCTGGTTCTTCCCATGCTAAGGAAATAGCTGGAACCATATCAGTACCTAAATCGATACATAAAATAGTAACTGTTGATAATGGTAATGGAATACCAACTGTAATAAAACTTAAGAATGGGAAAATTTCAGGAATATTGGAGGATAATGTATATGCAATTGATTTCTTTAAGTTATCGAAGATCAATCTTCCTTCTTCTACACCTTGTACAATTGAAGCGAAGTTATCATCTAATAAGATCATATCAGCGGCATCTTTACTTACTGCACTTCCCATTATACCCATAGCTACACCAATATCAGCTTTTCTTAAAGCTGGAGCATCATTAACACCATCACCAGTTACAGCAACAATTTCTTCTCTCTTTTGACAGTTTTCTACAATCAATAACTTCTGTTGAGGACTTGTTCTGGCAAATACAACTTGAGTGTGTTGTAAAATATCATCCCATACTTCATCAGGTGTGTCAACACCAAAATCACTTCCAGGAACAACAACTGCATCAGCTAAAGCAGGTTCTCTATAACCATTTTCAGCTGTTCTTGGTTTTGGATTCTTTTCATCATAGAAACCATTCTTTCTATTGATTTCAACTAATTCATCTTCAGTTTCAGTCCAAATAATACCAACTTTCTTTGAAATAGCTTTAGCTGTAATTGGATGATCACCAGTTACCATAATAACTCTAATTCCAGCAGTTTTACATTTAGCAACAGCACCAGGTACTTGTGGTCTTGGAGGATCAATCATAGCAGTCATTCCTATGAAGTTTAATGGAGTTGTACAATGATCTCTTTCATATAATTGTTCATTAATCTTATCTGGATTTTCCCAACATTCACCTAATGGGAAGTTTGGTTTATCAGTTTTGTATGCATAATCATCTTTGTATTTATCTGCATCTAATTCTAATTCAGCAAAACCTAATACTCTTAAACCTCTTTTCGATAATTCAATTTGTAATTTTTCAATTTCACTCATTTTTTCTGGTGTTAAATCATGTAAATTTCCTTCTTTATCATAATATTTATTACATCTTCCTAATATTCTTTCTGGAGCACCTTTCATTGTTATTAAATGGTTTGGTTTTCCTGATTGTTTATTAATAGATAATTGGTATTTGTTGGTTGAATTGAATGGAATTTCTTTAATCAATGGATATTCCTTTCTATAATCTTCGATATTATCAGTTATACCTGAGAATCCTTGTACATATTTAATCAATGCATTTTCACTAGCATCTCCAATAGGAATCCATTGAATCTTCTTTTCTACCACATTACCTAATTTAACCTCTTTAATAAATGGTTGTCTTACTTCTTTACCATTTTCATATACAATATTTCCTTTTTCATCATGTAATAACATACTGTTTTCATCCCATTTAGCTTTATTACAGATTGTTGCACATCTCATTAACTTCTTAAAACAGTTACTTTCTTTATCGGTTGTTGCTTTATCATATAATGAACATTCACAATCATAAATATATGTATCAAACATTAAGTTTGTTACAGTCATCATATTCTGAGTTAATGTTCCAGTTTTATCACTGCAAATACATGTAGTTGAACCTAATGTTTCTACACCTTCTAAATTCTTGACTAATACATTCTTTAAATACATTCTATTAGCAGTTAATGTCAAACATACAGTAACTGTAGCTAATAAACCTTCAGGAACATTAGCTACAATAATACCAATCATAAACACCAAGTTAGAAACAATTGGAGTTCCAATAATTAAACCAACTACAAAGAATATAACACCTAATGTAATAGCAACGCATGAAATAATCATAATAAAGTGAGCTAATTCTCTAGCGATTGGAGTTTGTTCTGTTTCTGTAGCTACTGCTAATTTGGCAATTCTTCCCATTACAGTATGATCACCAGTTTGAATAACTAAACCAGTTGCTCTACCTTTTGGAATTTGTGTTCCAAAGAATGCTAAATTATCAGCTTCTAATGGATTGTCATGATGAGCTTCAGTTGATCTTTTACATGGTTCAGATTCACCAGTTAAACAAGCATTATCAACTTGCATATCATCACTACATTCAATTATTCTAACATCAGCTGGAACTTTTTCACCACCTTTCATTAATATAATATCACCAGGAACTAATGTATCTGCACCAGTTACAAATGTTTTACCTCCTCTTATAACGGTAGCTTGATCAGCCATCATCTGTTTGAAACTCTCCATTAAAGCACCTGATTGTCTACCTTGACAATAAGAGAAAATACCTGTGATTAATACAACTGCACATAACACAATACCTAAGTATAACTAGTGAAATTATATAAAATAATTAATTATATACATCGCTTTCGTTTCTTTGTAGACCATATGATATAAAGCAAAGAATACCACCAGCCCATAATAATAATGCAAAGCCAGAGGAAATTTCTTTTAAAAACTTAACCCATTCTGGTGTTGTTGGTGGAGGAGTCATCTTGTTTGGTCCAAACTTCTGATAAGCATCTTTATACTTATCTTCTTTAAGTCCCTAATAAGAAAATAGAGTAAATATTAAGTATACTTGACTAGCATCTGTGTTTAATCTTGCTAATAATGAATTAATTTCTTCAGTATGTTCAGTCATTATCAGTTCTTTTTTTAATTCATCATTATTATCCTTTTTACTTTTAGCTTTGTTTTTCTTAGCTAATGCTGGATCTCTTCTTTCTTGCTTGTCAGCTTCAGTTAAGTGATCAAATTTTTCTTGACTCAATCTTTTATCATATGTTAGCTTTATCTCACCAGCGACAGCTGCAAAAGATGGTCTTCTTTCGCTCGGATGCTCTCCATGATTGGCCATAGTGTATGACTTTACAGTGGGAGCCACAATTCCATCATCAGGTTGCTGTGACATGCCTTGGATTCAAAGAAATCAAAATGCAACGATCTTTAATGATGAAGCAGTAACGGCTAGATCTTTTATAAATTATATTGCATTTTGTTTTTCTTTCAAACTATGTTTTTAATGAGCGTTCTACATCCATATCCATAATATAATGTTCAAACAGCACAATGTCTCTAAATATTTCTTATCTTATTTTACCATTTTTTTAAGGATTATTTGATGTTGAAGTAAAGAATAGTTCTTTATAGTTATTCATTTAATTTAATTACATATTAAAACAAAATAACAAATAAATAATATTAATAACAACATATATATAAATTAATTATAAATCACTTTCATTTGCAATTTCAGGCAAAATTGCGACAATATTAAACTGTTCAGAACCACTACACATTCTTCTATCTCTTATACTATAACCATACTTATCAAATATATAATAAAAATCATCAGTTATAATTCCTATTTCTTTATTTGCTTCACAACTAATTTCCATATATATAATCTTTATTTGATGATTAGCTAAATATGGTTCAATACCCTGTAATACATAAAACTCAAAACCTTCTACATCTATCTTCATTAAATTAATAGATTCAGTTCTTTTCTTCCATATATCAGTAAATGGATAAACATCAATTACAAATTCACTTCTATCTTTTGCATCAGGGATATTCATGATTGAAGAACCACCCCAGTTGATTGGATCTACATATATTGTTGATTTATTTCTATAACTACCTAAAGCAACAGGATATAATTCGATATTATTAGCATAAGATTGATTGAATAATAAAGATGTTGTAAAGAGGTTTAAATTCAATGGTACAGGTTCAAATGCAATTGTTTTTATTTCATTAGCTAACATTAACAAGGAACAAGCTCCTATATTAGCACCTACATCAACAAACACTCCATTTGGATCTAACTTTGTGTGAGATGCCCATAAAACCATTAAGTTATCACAGTCATACCAATGATGATTTTGCCTAATCTCGTTTGATATTAAATCATATTCTTTACGTAAACAAATAGAGAATAATATTTGTTGATAGAAATTGTATCTACTTTTTTCACAAGTTATATTCATTTCCATATACATAATAAAAGATCGATTCCAAGGTTCTACAGATATTTTGTTTCTCAATTTGGGTATTCCTCTTGTAATAAACAATGTAGCTGGAATAATGATCATAAATATTGAAATAAAGATTAAAACAACAAAATAAACAATCATTTTGAGTTTATTTTAGAAAAAATATTATTTTGGTTTGATTCTGCCAAACCTTTTATTTTTGTGCTTTAGTTAATTACATTCAATTATTGCTTTATATCTAATTTAAACAACATCATTAATATATATATATGCATTTTTTATTATTCAATATTCACTATGTTTAGATATTTTATACATACTCGATTTAATTAATATACAGAACTTATACTCTAAAATTTACAAAATTTATATATTAGGATAAGACTATTGAATAATACAAAAGTAAAAATACATATTTATAAGCTCTCAAATCTCTTGCTTGTGGAGTATAGGACCTTCCTCTTGGATGATATTGAGTTGAACTACCTGATGTTAAATGTGGATATTTATCTACAGATGGTAAACTTACTCTTCTACTATTATCATCAAACTCTATTGATTTATCATATTTTACTTTCGAAAGTAATGAAGCAGATGTACTACTACGCAAACCACCTGATGATGTTGGTTTAATTGGGACTTTGTACAGATGCTAATAAAGAACTTGCACTTTTACTACTTCCTAAACCACCAAGCTGCATGACCAATTGAATTATCATTACTATTCGAATTCATATTTGTATTGCTATTAGTACTAGTTAATGATGATGTAGTGGTCAATGAACTAAAACTAGAACTAAAGGGTCTACGTAAATTATTAATTGGTTTAGCTGATGGTGTTAATAAAGGAGGTGGTGCTTCATATAATTCTTTACGAGAAAACTGTAATTTACCTACATTGATTGGAGATAAAGGTGTTGCACCTATTTATATTAGTAAATAGAATGATATATTAAATACTGTTCATTGCTTTAACCTTTTCTACATTTGTATCAAATAAAAACTTTCTTGGTGTTGGTGCATCTGAAGCAGTTGTTGCTGTAGTTGATGTTTCGCTTAATTTTGATTGGGCTATTTATTAGTATATTGCAATTAGTTATACGTGTTGAAGGTGATGTAGTAGGAGTCATTCTTGGAGTTGGTGTATTGGATAAACTAGCAATCGAAGGATTAAGTTTCCTATAAATGAAATAACATAAAAAAGGTTTAACAATAATAATATATATACATATCTTCTTTCATCACTGATTTTGTAGGTTCAGTTAGTTTATTTTCTTGTAATCTCATTTTATATACAGCTAATATAGAGATATTCTGTGAAAGTGCATTATAAGATGGTGTTGCAGGTCGTATAAGAGTTGGTGACCATTTAATGGATTGTCTTGCTCTTCTGATCATTGAAGTTCTTCTACTAGTTGATATTCTTCTTTGCTGTTTTGAATTTAATACATTATTGTATGTGTTTAATAACAAATCTGAATCGTCAGGTACTATTTAGAGATAATTATCAATGATTAAAAATAATAATATTATACATTTACTTGGTGGTAAATTTGTTCTAAAATATGACAATCTCTATTCAAATAGATAGAACATTTATATTAAATACAGTTCCAAATAATTCTAATTGTTGAACAAAATTTGGACTACAATTACATGGCGGTCTTACCACTTTGATATATTTGATCGAATCATCTGCACTCCATCCATATTTTGCCATAAAATAAATAGCCAAACATGCTGCAGATCTATTTGTTCCATCATAGCTATGTATCTACAAAATAAATAAAAAGGTATTTAATACAAGACAGCAATCACAATTTTGAAATGCTTCCTCTATAAACATATATATTTTCTTTGCCTATGCATGACTCAGAAATATAACAAATACATTTATATCTTGATTTCCAAGTAATTCACAAGGTCCTTTTGACCAATAAAACGTTAAATACCTTTATATTAAACAACAGTAAATATACTTTATTCCTGCTTTCTCAAAACTATTTCGAACTTCCCTACCTGCACAGTTTATAATGTGAGTAATTTGATTTGGGAACAAGAAATCGAAATCTTGAGCACAATCATAGTCACTTATAAATAGCCCATCTTTAATCTTAGTTGACATTTCGTATAAAGAGATAAATCTTATAACGAACTGACAAACTCATGGGGCAATTTTCGATAGTTTTCGTTTCAATCATTTTATTTTCACTTTATCTCACGATATAGAAAGAAAAACAATATTATATAAGCAATAAATATATTTATGAGTTATACTATATTGTTATTTCTAATTAATTCATATTTTCCATTGGAACCAGTCATTTCTGTAATGTTAGATAGTTTCCTTTTATCTAATCTCACGGTTTCAACTATCCTTGCAAAATAAATGACTACTGCACATACAGATCCAATTACAATGCCAGCAACAATATCACTAAAATGATGCCAATAATCTCTCTATAACAGTAAAATATAACTAAAATTCATACTGTTCTTGTAGCTGCAATCCATAGAGCCACAAAAATTGGAATACTTGACACTAAAAACTTGATTGAAATGAAATAATTCTCTCTTATTTGTGAAAGAATGAAATATAGAATACATGATAAATACACTAAACTAGCCATAGCATAGGTAGAATGGCCAGATGGAAAACTACGAATAGCTGAATTTACTCTAAGAAATGAAGCTTGGCATTTATTTATATCACCTAGTTTTCCATATACTCCATAAGTATGAGTTTCATTGTTATAAGGATAGTCACACAATGCGAAAAAGTTGGGTCTTAATCTACCATTTGCTTCTTTTAGAAAACCACATATTAAACCTGCAAATATTAGAGACTCACAAAATCCAAGTAGAATTCTTTGTTCAGACTATAGATGATTAATATTTGTATAAAATACAGGAATTGTGATGTTACTATGTGTATGTGATTTGATGAATGGGATTATAACCATTAGACAAATAAATGGCAAAACAATTAGGAAGAATAAAACATCAAAAGTTCTACCATAGTTATATAAGGATTATACGAGAATGTTTCTTGCATTAAAGGATAAGAAAATTGAATATCACCTTCGAAGAAATCACGACTATGAGGAGGAATAATTTCACAAAGTATTATAAATGGCAGTAATATAATTAGAGACAACCACTCTCTAGGATCAGTTTCTCCTAAATACTCTATTAAATGCATTTTAAAATATGTGGGGTATTTTTGAGATAGTTTACATTAACCAATACTTTAAACTTTCTTCTTTTGAAAGATCCAATAGTAGTATAGTAATATAAATTATAATTTAAGCAGCAATGTCTTGGAGAGATGGATTTAAAAAACTTACTAATAAATTAAAGGAGATGAAAGATCAAGTTATGGCTAATATGCAACTACCATCATTTCATACTGCTAAAATTGGTAGAGATATAGAAATAGAAGGGAAGGAGTTGGAAGAAACACTGAAAACTTGTGGTATGTGAAATAGTTGTTTAATCTTTATAGCTAATCATATGGGATATATGCTATTGAATTTTACTGATCCTGAAGCTGATATAAAGTATCAAGCTATAGTTCTGGCTATAAACAAGTGGACTATTGGTTGTATTACATTTGATCAAGCAAAAGTGATTTTAAGTTTATTAAGTAGTCACCAAACAGTTTTACTTACTGTTTGTGATGTTGAACAAATAACAGAGGCATATATTGTTCCAGAACAAGTATAAATTCATATATATATATATCTTTTTTTTACTTTATTTTTATATAGACAAATTCAAACATAGTAATACAAAAATGTTTACAGTTTTTACACAATAATTATCTATTTGATATATTGAATTTAAATTACAAAGAAGTAACATCCTCACTGTTATATTCCATTATAAAATGGACTTCAATTGAACCAACAATTGATTATACATATTTATTCTTAAAACATCCAGAAATCATCTGGAAATTACTACATTTTACTATAGGACAAAGATTCCCAATGTATTTTTGATTATTATCATTATTATTATTATTATTATTAATATAGTTCTGATATAAGTATGAGAGCAATCAAAACTGAACCAGAAGTATCAATCGATTATAAAGAATTTGCTTCTAATTTAAAATACCCAAGTACCTTGTTTCACATATGTGATATATATAATTTATATTTACATGTATTAAAAGCTGAAGATTTAAATAAATACAATCAATACTTTATGAGTTTAATGAAGATAACTGACATTGTAATATTTGATAGTATAATGCAAAACAAAGATAGTATTTATGCTGCTTTATATGACAAATATAATCAAATTGATGTAATTATTGAAATAATTAAATATCTAAAAACCCAAACTATTACTGAAGATATGTTGAATGAAATAAGTGAATATGATGTGAGTGAAATGGAAGAAGTTATTGAAAATTTATCGCCCCAAAAGAAACAACCAAAACAACAAGTAGAAGGTGAAGATGATGAAGTAGTTGAAGGATCTAAAGATAAAGAAGATAATAATAATGAAGAAATTGAAACAGAACAGTCATTATTATCCAAACTACAAGCAATGGAAGTATCTAAAATCCTTCAAATAATGAATGTATTGTTTACTCGAAATCATGAATATATTATTCCTACTTATCTCTTATTATTTATTGCTGATATTAATTCTGATGTTAATTTGGTTGAAAAGTATTTCTTTATTAAAGATATTGTTCATATGGTACCAAGAAAATGTCAAATGATATTGGCACATTTAATTGACTTAGTATATATATATTTTTTATTTTTTATATTCTTATAATAGTGTCTTCATTGTGATATATCTATTCAATTATTGGATATTCTTTCAAATTCATTGGCATTTAAAGAAATACATGTATTTAATAATTTCAATATAATATATAATATAATATAATAGATTGGTATTATAGGAGTGTATTTAAAACTATTATTGGTAGATCCACAATATTTTTTCACTCCTATAGCTGAACACAAATGTAGAGGAGATAAGACAGTTAGTAAAACAAGATGCACTTGCCACTTCTCATTGAAAATGAGTTGGGAAGAAATTAACGATTTGGCAAAGCAACCTTATTCTGAAGAAGGAAGATTATCATCTTGTAGATTATGTGGTAATTGGATTCCTGAATAAATAAATTATAATAACAATAGTGATATATATATAAAATGTTTTGTATTTAACCAAGAATTGGTATTCTTTCTACTTTCTTTGTTTCTGGATCATAAAATACTCTTACTCTATCTAATCGCATATCCATTGTGACAGGATCAGTCTATTATTAACATTATTAACAATACCATTTTTAATTTTTGAATAATAATATCTTGTCTATCTTTTCTTATAGTTTCAACAGCATAATCCACATCTTTTCCCATCAACTCTGGCCATCTAGAAAATATTAACCTAATCTATACGAAGCTCTATTTGGATCGCCACATAATGCACTTGCGACTATAATAGCAAGAAACATCATAGAACATAATTTAATATGACAGCTATTCATCTAAAAAAACAATCAAACACGAAAAAAAATATTTGGCTTGTTAATAAAACGGATAAATAATTATATTCTGCGAAAACTAATATATTCCTCCACTATTGAATGAATATCACTAAATGATTCTTCTAATTGACTGTTTTCTAAACCATATTTATTATACCAGTTTAGATAAGCTTTTGCATCATACATTAAAGTTGCTTTATTCAAGCAATACTTCATACTATCAACGATAGCATTTCTATGAATGCAAGTTGTTACATTTCTCATCACTCCTGCGCTTGGAAATGCATCTTTCGACACTAGTTCTTGAATTCCATCAGATATTCCAAGTAAATTCATTGCCCTTGTTGATTTTGTTAATATTTCATTCTCATATCTACTGTAGTCATTCATTGTATTTCCTCTAATGATATTATACATTGAAATTGTATATAACTGTTGTTTCTTGTTATTATATTTATATATTAATGATAATAAATTCTGATTTAATGTATTCCATGAAGATTGAAGAGAATCTAAATTATTAAAACATTATTTATACTTTGCTTCTGTATTCTGCTATTATTTATATTAATTAATGGAGTAGAATATAATTCCATAAACTATTATTCATATATATATATATATAATAATAATTATTATATACTTTCATAGAAGAAATAGGTGGTAAATTATAATAAAACATATTCCAATCAAATTGTTCAAAATAAGGGCATTTATTTCTCTTCATCTTTTGAACTGTTGGGAAAAATAGTCCAGCTAGATTAGTAGCAATTATTGAATTAATATTAGATATTGAAACATTCTTCCTACGAGTATATATATCATTAAAATTATATATAAATATACTTCCATTCTCTTTGATTTAAGGCAACATTCATTAAATAATCATTTTCAAAATATATACAACTATCTGCATAATCTTTTATTGTTTTCCATGTAAGTATTGTGTTATAATATTGTAAAGGAGTATCACCATTCCAACTAGGATGTATTATTATTGGTAATAGATTCAAACTACCAAATTCATTTCTACATTCACTTAAAATTCTACTTCCTAAACCAGAACCTGTTCCACCACCTGTACTATACACAAATACTATCCCTTTGGCAAAATCACTCTCTTCTAGTTCTTGTCTGATTATATCTATTGCTTTGGAATATAAAGGATTCTTTTGATTTAAATCATTATAACCTAAAGCCCAATTATTTGCTCGACCGTTAGTATCAGATAAAATATTTCTCGATTTTATGTTAGCTATGTCTTTAAACTCTTGTAACACTTTTGGTTCACTATCTACTAACACACAACGACAATAATTCTTTTCTTTGTATCTATAAAACATCGGATGATATTCATTATCATAATTCTTTAATTCTGAATTAGCTAAACACCAAAAAGGTAATCCAATCTATTTTTGGTAATATTTTAATATTCATACTTGATTACCGCATTGTCCAATATGAATATAGACAGTACTCGTTTGTCTTGCTATACTGATAAAAAACAACTTCAAGCTTTTTTTATGAAGCTTGATTTTTATTTTTCTTCAAAATCAATCAATTAAAACAGTTTTGTCAAAAAAATGAAAATAGTTATATAATATTATAGAATTCTTCTTGAATTTCTTCCTTATCTTCTTCCATTATTCCATTCATTTTTATCTTTTTAATTGACAAAAGTGCGAGTAAAAATGATTTCAAATGTTTTTTAGTTATGTTAGCTTTTGAATGTTATTGATAATTTTATCCAATCCATTGAAAACTCCACTATTTCTTTTAATTAATCTTAATCCTTTTTCATCTAATTCATTTCCTGATAAATTTAACTTTCTTAGTGGATAATTATCTTTTATCTTTTCTATTAATAACTTCAATCCATTTTCACTCATTCCAATATCTATTTAATGTTTATATTCATAATAATAATACTTGAAACACATTATTATCCTCTTCAAATGGTAATTGATAGTTTAAATCATCTCATATAATATACATCCAATTGACCAAATCACACTTTTCTCATCACATTCTAATCCACTCAACTCTTCTGGGCTTTTGAAACATATATCATACACTCTCATTTCATCATCATTTCCCAATGCATTCAAAAATAAATCACATAACAACATATTATTATTAACTTTATAAATCACATTACTGCTCTTTAAATTATCAACTATTATATCATTTTCACTCAATATTATTAATGTATTACATATATAACATATCACATTACAAATAAGTCTATTTGTTAATGATTTGCCTTTTATTAATTCTTCTAAATCTCTAGTGTAATATTTTCTTGATAATAATATCATATTACATCCGATATGTTGTATTTGAAATGGATATGTGATTAAACTACAATTTTTGGATAATAATTGATGATTCTCGATAAATTTCAATATATGCTTTTCTTTGATCTTCCGGATATTTAATATTTTTATCATTTTAACATCGTTCATCATTTCTACTTTCACATTAACTTCATTTACATTCTTTTCACCTGTTTCTTTTATCTATTAAAGAATATCCACAATTTTTCATACTTTTGCATTTAATGGTAGAAGCGATGATAATTTATTATCTAAGAATGAGTTTAAGTTTATCATTCTTGTTTCAAAATATTTAGTCGTTTCTATTCTTTATTTTCTTAATTAAACATCATTAAACACATCAAATACTCATTATACATATTGAAAATTGCTATTGCTAGATCATTCTATTCATTAATTATAATATTGAGATTATAACTGAATTACAAAACAAAATTAACTAACAAAGGATGTGATAGTAAAATATGAAGAGTAATTGATAAATTGTAACGACATTATTTCGAATGATATATTTACACTGATCTATATGTTTTGTTTAGCTTTTTAAAAAAGAAAAAAAATATTGAAAAAAAAGTCATTTCGCGCCAAACTGAATAAAATGAATAGAAACACTCAAAATCTTAACAAAATAATAGAAATGATTAATCAATGATTTTAAAAATTCGTATAGAACCATATTTGAAGAGTTAAAACAGATGTTTGAAGAAGATCTCTCCTTGTGTAAACTACAAGCTAAATGATAATAATATACTATCAGTATTTTCTCAGATAATTCCCAAACTATCCTGCATTTCAGATTTTTCAACACATTTGTCATTTTTACCTTGTTACTTCAAATTTATAGAAACAAACGATATAAATGAAGAGATATGTCTTGGAGTGACAAATTATATAAGAAATGTGATAATGAAGTGGAATGAATTATCAAATGGAGTAGATTCAACTCAACTAAAGCAATATTTTCAAGTATAACCTATATAGGCTATAGTGATATAGACACTAAGTTCAATAATTGAATGTGTATTTACAAAAATAGATAATGATGATATAATACTTGAGTTATATTATGATAATTTACTCTGTTTGAATGATATATTAAGTGATAATATTTATTTAATTAGTTCAACATGGAAACCAATGATAAAACACAGTATTACTGTATAATTATAACATAATATAATATTATTATATAATAGAAACATTTTGATAATATTCCAGTGAATGAAATATTTGATGTTTTATTTAATCAAATAAATAAGAGAATAATTAAAATAGAGAAGATGAAAGAAGATGAAATATCAACAGATATAAAGATATTGAAGTTATTCCTAATATTTATAATTGGATTTAGTAAAACTTATATAACAGACATATTGAACAATGAAAATGAAAAACTGAATGAAGTAATAACATCATTATGTAAGTGGAGATTATTTCTCAATGATAAATATGCTAGTGAAAGTATTTATAAATTATTATATGATAATATTTATTCACTAATTGATATAATAATAAAGAATGATAGAATAATAGACTATTTACTATCTAATAATAATGATAATAGTAAAATAGATGGGTTATATCTAATATTGATTGATTTATTGAAATATAATCAGAATTCTTCTCTCTATTCATTATTATTTCAAAACATATATAATGATAATCCAATCTTGTTATATAAATATGAAAATATCTATTGTAGTGAATATATAGTAGGATTAATAGAGAGAGATTTAAATATAATAATATCCAATTATTCAATTCAAAATATGATGATGAAATTGTTTGAAAAAAGTGAATTATTTCCATTTTTGTTATGTATTTATGTAAAAATATTCAATAATCTAAAGATAGAAGATCAAAAGATATATCATAATACAATATTCAGTTATATATTATATGATGATTGTGAGAATAATAATATGACAATTCAATTAATATATTTATTAAACAATTTGTATGAAGTATTTCAGTTTGATGTAATTGAATATTATTTGAATGAATTATCCATATGTGAAATATATAGATATAATAATTATGTGTTGTTTATAAAATATTATAATTGGAAAGATAAAAATATAAATACAAATTCATCCTTAAACTATATTCTAAACTCTTTATTCTATCAATTAAATTCTTTTGTTAATGAAATAAAGAGTTATAGTAAATACAATGAAAAAGAGTTAATATCAATAATCGAATGTTTAATATCTTTATTCAGAATAAAGAACAATTCATCAATAAAGAATATGATAAAAGAATTTGAGAATGTGTTAAATCTGATTATTCCATTACTTCCAGTTTCTACTATCTTATTTGTATATTTATTATTATTATTATTGAATAGTTATTAGATAATTTTAATGTTTTATATTCAAAAGATTTATTATCCAATGTATTTCAGAAAATAGATATAAACAAATTAAAATCAAATGAAATGAAAGAATTATTGATTTTACTTCCTAAAATTAGTGTTTATAGTGATAATATAGGTAATATGATTATTCCAATATATCACAAAGGACTTAGTTCAATAGATATGGATGAATATTTGGTTAGTTTATTATCTTATAGAGATTTTGCTCTTCATTGTAATCCTTCTCTTATAAAACTGTTAATTCCACCAAATGAATTGAAAAAGGTGGTTAATGATTTGAGTATGATAAAATAGATGATAAATTCAATAGAAAATGATGTTATTTCTTTTTTTATTGTTTTGGGGTATGAAAATTCTTAGTTAAACGAATATTATTTTTGCAACTGTTTTAAAAATATAGTTGTTTCAAATTCCATTATTTTTTAATTTGAAGTATAGACTCATTATTACCTCTAATTTTTTATTTGAATAGAATTTAAAAATGGATAGAGAACATAGACCAGGAGGTAAAACAGGAAGTGGTCCAATTTCAGATTCTGCTTTGTCTGCAGCAAGAAAAGAAAGACAAAGACAACTTGCACTGGAATCAATTGATATTACTAAAGTATATATTAATTTCAATTATTATAGGATCCTTACATTATGAGAAACCATCTGGGAACTTATGAATGTAAACTATGTTTAACTTTGCATAATACAGAAGGTAATTATTTAGCTCATACTCAAGGAAAACGTCATCAGACGAATTTAGCAAGAAGAAGTATATTTAAGTCATTTTACTATTATATTAATAGATGCAATAGAGAGTAAAGAGTTAGCATTAGGTCCAAGACCATTAAATAGATTAAGAAAAAACAGAAAATCTGGAATTGGCCATCCTGGTTATAAAGTAATCAGAACTCAAGATCCAATAACTCATCAATGTTCATTGACATTTGAACTAACTTATCCAGAGATAGATCCACATATACAACCTCGACATCGATTTATGTCAGCATATGAACAAAAAGTAGAAGCTCCAGATAAGAGATATCAATATGTGATATTTGCAGCTGATCCATATACAACTATTGCATTTAAAATACCCAATAGAGAGATAGACAAAGAAGAAGGTAAATTTATTTCTAATTGGGATAGAAATAAAAAGATTTTTTCAGTATAATTACATTTTACTTATTTTTTCTTCTAATAGTTACAATTCTATTTCAAGACAAAAGAACAAGTTGAAAAAGATCATCAAAAATTATTAAATAGACCTGCTCCAGCTAATATTAATAAATATTAAATTTTCTTTATTAACACATGCTTGTTTTATTACTAGATATAATACAAAAACAAATATCTTGTTTATAATTTATATAAAAAAAAGATTTACATTTAACTATTATTATTATTATTATCACTACTACTTCTTTGGTAATGTAAGCATACTCTCTAAACTCTCCTTTAATTGTGCATTTAATTGTCTTAAGTTTTGCATTTCCTCTTCATGTCTCTTTTTAGCAGCTTCTCTTCTTTCTTCTTCCTTTTCTTCTATTTCAACACATTTTTGTTTCAATTCAACTACTTGACGTTCTAAATCAGCACATTCAGATTCAAGAGTAGATATCTATTCAATCATAGAGATTAATCTATACTGTATTTTGCATTTCAACCTTCTTCTGTTCAGCCATAAGTGCTTTTCTCATACCATATGCAATTGAACTTTCATATAATGATTGATAAGCAGCAATTGTCATTCTAATTTCATCTCTTACTCTCAATAACAATAAACCTCTTTCTGCACAACTGATGGTGATTTGACGGATTAATTCATCAAAACATTGTGAATATAATTCTTCTCTGATAGGACAAATACCAGTTTCTCTGGCTTGTCTTTGTTGTAATTTTTGATCCAGTTGTTCTTGTAAATTAATTACATCTAAACGAGTAGCTGGTGTACTTGAAACGTATTGAACCCATAATTGTCCATTTTCTGTCCATTCTCTATATAATAGTTAAAAAATATGAATACCTTGGTGGTAATATAGAATTTAATATATCTTCAGTTTGTGATGTTGTTTTTTTACCTTCTACAGGTGGTAACTATGATTAAATGAATTAAAAAATTCAAAAATGAGTTATACTTTTTGAATTTGTCCTTTCTTTCCTTTAGTTGTGCTTACTAAATTTGGATTATCATATTTTACTAATGAAGTTTGTGATGGGAGCATTTAAAAAAACAAAAACAAATAACAAAAACGGCTTATATAAAAAAGTACAGTTATCTCCTCTCTTTAAAAATCAAAAACTCATTATAGGCTTGAGTATTCAATCTCATTTTAATTCTTGTTTTTCTCTTATCTAGATCATTTGAGTTTTATTGTATAACATTAATCAAATTTATATTATAGATACTGCACAATGACTATTAATGGAGAAAAAACAAAGGAGTTTGAATATAGATATATGTCTAACTTGGTTTTGCAAGCAGAACCAGACAGTGGTCGTGAAAGAGGTGGACCTACTGGTGAGGCAGATTCACTAAGAGGTACTGAACTGCATCCTATGGGTGATAAAGTGACACATGAAAAGCCACCTGGATTTGATGAGAAGAAAGAAAAGGCAAAAAAACGAAAAGCAATTGAACAAGAAAAACAAATAAAACTAAAGAAAAAAAGAGGTAATAAACTGGATGTTGACCATGAACATCGGTCAGTTCTTACTGAAGCATCTCACATAAACTCTGAAAGATATAGACCATTGACATCAGAAACTCAAGCTGCTTATGGTCAATTATTATCATTTGTAGAAGGAAAATTAGGAGAAGTTAACCAAGAGCAATTATGCGATGCTGCAGAAGAAGTTTTAGCAATTCTAAAATCAGACGACCCAAGTACCAAATTTAACCAATGTAAAGATTTACTAGAGACATTAACAGAAGATGAATACAATAATCTAATGAAACTATCAAGAGCTATTAATGATTTCCATTTAGAAGAAGAAATGGAACTAGATGACCCAGATGCTGAAGAAAGGAATGGTAATACAGAAGATGATTCAGTAGCAGTACGAATAGAAGAAGAAAGTGAAGAGAGTGAAGTGGATGAAATAGGAGATGATGATTCAACAGATAGTTCAACTGATGATGATTCTTCTAATGAAAATAACATGTATGGTGCAGATGATCGAATTATAGAGAATAAGAATAAAATAGACAGTATTGAGCAAGATAAAGACATATTAAGAGCATCAGAAATTGATGCATTTTGGATTCAACGAGAGATTGATAAATATGTAAAAGATGCTGAGAAAAGCCATCAATTATCACAAGAAATATTGAATTGTTTAAATGAAAACGATGAACGATCTCCCTTAGAAACTAAACTGGTAAAGATACTCGGAGTTGATAAGTTTCAATTGATTAGATTATTATTAAATAATAGGAATAAAATATTATATATAACACTCTTAAAGCAAGCTCAAACTGAAGATGATAAGAAATTAATAATAGAGAGAATGGAGAATGATATAAATGGAGATGGACCTGCAATATTAGAAGAATTGAATCAAACTACCAAAGCAGATACTTGGGAAAAAGAAAATGCCAAAAATTTGGAAAAGATCACCAAATTAGAAGCAAAGAAATTGATTAAATATAATAAAGAAACTGATAATAATAATGATAATGATATTAGTATTAATAATATGAATATAAAATCAGTGTTTACTGGTGAAGTAGATAGTTCAATAGTCTTAAAACCTCAATCTAATGTGAATCTTGATGATTTAACATTCACTCAAGGTAGTCACCTTCGTACAAATCGTAAATTCATATTACCCAAAGATGTATATAGAGAATCAAAGAAAGGATATGAAGAAATCCATGTTCCAATATTAAGACCACCAGATAGACAGCCAAATGAAAGAACAGTGTTAATATCCTCATTACCTGAATGGGCAAGAGTACCATTTGCTGGAATGAAAGAATTGAATAGAATTCAAAGTAAATTGTGTGATTTTGCATTGACTCAACCTGATAATATGTTATTATGTGCTCCAACTGGTGCTGGCAAGACGAATGTAGCTGTATTGACGATATTACATGAAATAGGATTACATAGAAGAGAAGATGGTTCAATTGATAAAGATAAATTTAAGATTGTATATATTGCTCCAATGAAAGCGTTAGTTCAAGAAGTGGTGATTAATTTTACAGAGAGATTTAAAGATTATGGATTGTCAGTAAAAGAACTATCAGGTGATGCAACTTTAACAAAACAACAAATATCAGAAACACAGATAATTGTAACAACTCCTGAGAAATGGGATATTATAACCAGAAAGAATGGTGAAAGAACTTATACCCAATTAGTTCGATTAATAATAATAGATGAAATCCACTTATTACATGATGAAAGAGGTCCAGTATTAGAATGTATTGTAGCTAGAACATTAAGACAAATTGAATATACTCAGGAGTTAGTAAGATTAGTTGGTTTATCAGCAACATTACCAAATTATGAAGATGTAGCAACTTTCTTAAGAGTTGATCCAAGTAAAGGATTATTCTACTTTGATAATAGTTATAGACCAGTTTCATTAGCACAACAATATATAGGTATAACAGAAACTAAAACAACAAAGAGATTACCATTAATGAATAGAATAACTTATGAAAAATGTCTAGAAGAAGCTGGTAAACACCAAGTATTAGTATTTGTTCATACTCGTAAAGAAACAGGTAAAACTGCAAGAGCAATAAGAGATTTAGCATTAGAGAATGATACAATCAGTAGATTTATCAAAGAAGGATCAGCCACTAAAGAAATCTTACTATCTGAATCAGAAAAGAGTGTACAGAACTCCGAATTGAAAGATTTATTACCTTATGGTTTTGGTATTCATCATGCTGGTTTATCAAGAGACGATAGATCGTTAGTAGAAGCATTATTTGCTAATAAACATATCCAAGTATTAGTTTGTACAATGACATTAGCTTGGGGTGTTAATCTACCAGCACATACTGTTATAATCAAAGGAACTCAGATGTATAGTCCAGCCAAGTCGTCCTGGGTAGAAATCAGTCCATTAGATGTAATGCAAATGATGGGAAGAGCAGGAAGACCACAATTCGATAGTGAAGGTGAAGGTATTATAATTACATCACATAATGAACTGGATTTCTATTTAACATTGAATAATCAACAATTACCAATAGAATCTCAATTTATTAGTCGATTAGCAGATAATTTGAATGCAGAGATAATAATGGGAAGTGTTCAAAATATGAATGATGCTGTTAATTGGTTAGGATATACGTATTTATATGTTCGAATGATAAGAAATCCAACATTGTATGGAATAAACAGTGAAATGATAGAGAATGATAAATACTTAAGACAAAGAAGAGTAGATATGATTCATGCAGCTGCAACATCATTAGCTAAGAGTGGATTAATCCATTATGATCCAAGAAATGGTTCATTCTTACCAACTCCACTTGGTAAAGTTGCAGCTCATTATTATATCATCCATCAATCAATGAATACTTATAATGAATATTTAAAACCTGAATTATCTGATATTGATTTATTCCGATTATTCTCTTTATCCCATGAGTTTAGAGATATTATAATTCGTTTACAAGAAAGATTAGAAGTAGAAAAATTACTACAAAAAGTTCCAATTCCAGTAAAAGGCTCATCTGAAGATCCTCATGCCAAAGTGAATGTATTATTACAAGCATATATCAGTCGATTATCATTAAAAGGATTTGAAATCAATTCCGATTTATGCTATGTACAACAAAGTGCAGGTAGAATATTAAGAGCTATATTTGAAATAGCATTATATCGAGGATGGTCCTCTTTAGCAATAAAGACATTAACATTATGTAAAATGGTTGATAGAAGACAATGGTTAAGTCAAAGTCCATTACGACAATTCAGTGGTATAAAATTAGAGATAATAAAGAGATTAGAAAAGAAAGATTTAGAATGGGAAAAATATTTTGATTTACAACCTCATGATTTAGGTGAATTAGTAAAGAATAATAAAGTTGGAAAAGATTTATATACATTAATACACAAATTCCCACGACTTACTATTGAAGCCAATTTCCAACCAATCACTAGATCAACTTTAGCAATAGAATGTATAATACATTGTGATTTTATTTATGATTCTAAAATACATGGAAATAGTGAGAATTTCCATTTATTTGTGGAAGATGTAGATGGTGAAAAGATATTATATCATGAGTTCTTTAGTATCAAAGAGAAATATGCAGAAAATGATCATATAATGAACTTTACAGTCACCTTAATGGATCCTTTGCCACCTCAATATTTTATTAGAATTGTATCTGATAAATGGTTACATAGTGAAACAGTATTACCTGTATCATTTAGACATTTAGTTTTACCTGAGAAATATCCACCACATACTGAATTATTAGATATGAGACCATTTAAAGTGAGTATATTTGGTAATAAAGAAATAGAAGAAATATATAAAGCTAGAAAAATCGAAGTATTTAATCAAATTCAAACTCAAGTTTTCAGTACATTATATGAAGAAGATGTTAGTAGTTTGGTATGTTGTCCAGCTGGTAGTGGTAAAACAATATGTGCAGAGATGGCAATATTAAGATTGTTTAGAAATAGAATAAATGGTAATAATGTTGAGAATGAAATTAATAAATGTGTTTATATTAGTCCATTACAATGTTTAGTTGATAATTTATATCCAATTTGGAATGTAATGTTTGGTAGAGAAGGGTGGAATATAAATGTAGTAAAACTAACAGGAGATGGTATAGTTGATAGAAAGTTAGTAAATGATGGTGAAATAATAATGGCAACACCTGAACAATGGGATATGATGAGTAGAAAATGGAAACAAAGAAGTGCATTACAACAAGTGAATCTATTGATAGTTGATGAATTGCATGCGATAGGTGGAAATAAAGGTGCAACTTATGAGATGATAATCAGTAGAATGAGATATATGGCAACTCAATTGAATAAACAGATTAGAATAATTGGTTTATCAGCTTCCTTAGCGAATGGTAAAACATTAGGATCTTGGTTAGGATGTAAATCACAAAGTATATTCAATTTCCATCCAAATGTTCGTCCAATTCCGTTAGAAATCTATATTCAAGGATTTGATATAAATATGTTTGGAATTCGAATGTTAGCAATGGGTAAACCTGCTTATAATAGTATAATCAGTGTGAGTGATAATGAAGGTGTTTTAATCTATGTTCCATCTGGTAAACAGTGTGAATTAACTGCAATTGATATGATAAGTTATGCTTCAGCTAATGATAAACCAAATCGATTTTTAAAAACCAGTGAAGAAGAAATTAATGTTTTAACAAAGAATGTGAAAGATATAGCATTAAAAGAAACGTTAATTCATGGAGTAGGTTTTTATGATGAAGGAATGAATGAAAATGATAAGAAATTAGTAAAATATTTATATGAAAATGATAAAATCCAAATATTAGTGGTTAGTAATAATAGCTGTTATAGTTTAGATTTATACAGTCGAACTGTAGTAATAATGGATACTGTGTTTTATGATGGTAATGAACATCGGTATGTAGATTATGCGATGAGTGATATATTAGAAATGATGGGAAGATGTTGTCGTCAAAATGGAAGAGATATAAAAAGTAATTTAATACTATTATGCCATAGTTGTAAAAGAGAATATTATAAGAAATTTTTATATGAAGCATTACCAATCGAATCTCATTTAGATCATTTCTTACATGATCATTTGAATGCTGAGATCGTGAGTAAAACAATCGAATCAATGGAAAGTGCAATAGATTTTCTGACATATACATTTTATTATCGTCGATTATCTCAAAATCCAAATTATTATAATATGGAAAGATTTACAAATGAACATATATCTCAACACTTATCTGATTTAATCGAAAATACAATAAAAGATTTAGTAGAAACGAAATGTGTAGAATTTAATGAAGCAAGTGGTGAATTAAGTGGATTGAATTTAGGTTTAATAAGTGCTTATTATTCAATCAATTATTTAACAATTGGAATGTTTGCTTCTTCTTTGAATGAGAAAGTGAAAATTCGTGGTTTAATCAATATATTATCAGCTGCTAATGAATATAGTGAAATGATTGTACGACATCATGAAAGTGTAATACTTGAGAGAATGATTGATATTTTATATTGTTCAGTAGAGAATGAAGAAAAATCAAATCGAAAAGTGAATATATTATTACAAAGTCATATAAAACGTATAAAACTTCCAAATGAGTTGCGAAATGATTTGAAAGAAATTTTGAAGAATTCAGTTCGATTTATTGAAGCATTAGTGGATGTAATAACGTCGAATGGTTGGTTAAAGCCAGCGTTAGCTTGTATGGATTTAAGTCAAATGTTAAGTCAAGGAATGAGTGATAATGATAATATCTTATTACAAATTCCTCATTTTAATAATGAAATAATCGATCGATGTAAGAAAGAGGGTGTGTCCAATGTAAGTGATATATTAGAAATTGATGATGATGTTCGAAATAGAATTTTGTCTGGTTTAAGTGCAAAAGAAATCGAAGATGTTGCCTTATTTTGTAATAATTATCCTGATATAAATGTAGTATATTCAATCTTAGATAAAGATAAAATCGAAAAAGAAAGTGCAATAACAGTGGAAGTGATGTTAAGACGAGAGATAGAAGAAGATGTCAGTGATGATAGTAATATAGGAATGGCAATTTGTCCTCGATTTGGAAGTAATAAAATCGAAAATTGGTGGATATTAATAGGTGATGCAGAAAGTAATAATTTATTTAGTATAAAAAGAATCGTATTAAAATATGAAGGCCAATATAAATTGACGTTTAATGCTCCAGAAGAAAGTGGTAAATATAAATATAAGTTATATTTGGTAAGTGATAGTTACTTTGGTTGTGATCAAGAATTTGATATCGACTTTGAAGTGAAATGAAGATGATATGTGAAGGAATTAAATAATATTAAAGATGAAATAACTATTATTAGTTAATATAAATTGTTTTTTTATAAAATACATAAATACAAATAAATACATAAATAATACATATTGTATTAAGTGTATTTGAATGTTTTTAAAAATTGATAAAGTAATCGAATGTTTGAGACAGAAATATTCAACAAATGTGAATGTATGAATATTAATTGATATATTGATGATAGGAATGTTTAATATTGAAA
The DNA here is from genome assembly GCA_002245135.1 of Proteromonas lacertae. Lineage (NCBI taxonomy): Eukaryota > Bigyra > Opalinata > Proteromonadidae > Proteromonas > Proteromonas lacertae. The sequence continues at coordinate 219,211 of NGBS01001164.1, forward strand.
GAGAATGAAAAAGAGTTAAGTGTATTTAAAGAAGCTGAGAATAAATTGTTGAAGATATTGGATGTTGATGGAATTTCAAATAGTAATATAATGTCATTAGTAGATAAATACAATTTAATGAGTGAGATTTGTGTCTCAAAGGTATTTGTATGTGAAATGATGTCAATCGGGTATAATGTGATGTTTTTGATGAGAAGGTATTATAATATAGATTTAGAAGCGATAATTGAAAGTGGGAGACAATCAATTGTAGAAATTCCAAAATTGTTTCATGAAATATGTGATATTGTGATGATATTAAATGAATTTGATTTAGTGGTTGATAATTTGAAGAGTTCAAATGTAGTGTGTGAAAATGATGGTGAAATAAATCTATGTGATTTATATTTAAACAAATTGAGAAAAGATGATTTGAGAGTTTATGATGTATGTTTTAAATCTCCAGAAGAGTTGAATGGGTTAGAGTGTAATGATGGAAGTGTGATTTGGTCAATTGGATGTATTTTATATGAAATGATTTGTAAGAAATTACCATTCAATGATGATAATAATATATATAAAACTGTAAATAATATCCTGAGATGTAAATACAGATTTGATATGAAATGTGATATTTCAATGATAGAAATGATAGAAAGAATGTTGAAATTGAAGGGTGAAGATAGAATAAGTTTAAAAGAGTTGAGAAAAGAAATGATAAAAATGAGTGAATTATCAAGAGAAAGTGATAATTATTTGATGATATATAAAGAAAGAAAAGAAATTATTTTCAAAATTGATTATGAAACTTATAAACTACCAATAGTTTTTCCATATCAATGTATTAGAAAAAGTTCTCATTCGTGTGGTATATATAATAATAATATAATTTTTCTAATTGATATTATTGAATAGAAATATTAAATTATCTTTTACATACATGTACTAATATAAAAAATGAAGGAATGTTATTATTGTTGATGATGCTGAAAATTCATAATTGGGATACATTTGAGCATAAATGTAAAAATGGCAAAGTATATTACTTAAACAACATGATGAGTAATATTGATGTTGAATATATGAATGATGGAATAAATATATATATTAAATCACTTTATCTATGTTTATGTGAAAAAGGAATAATGTTATTTTTCAAAATATTAAAAGAATACAATCCAAGAATGCTTAAATTCCGTATAATTTATCATTTAATTCATTTAGAGAATGTAAATATTCCAGTTGAACAACAGTCATTATTTGGATTATTATTTTCTAAACTATCAAATCTTCAGAAATTAAAATTTGATGAATGTAATCTTACTTCTTATTTCTTTGAAACCTTTATGAAATCAATTCCATTTATGAATCTAAATCTATTATATTTTGATATTTGTATTGTTATTCAAATATTATATTATTTTGAAATAGCTAATCTGATTGGTTCAACAGCATTCAAACTATTACTTCCATATTTGCATTTATTAATCTTATTTAACAAAAAATTACTTATTTCAAAAATGAATTTAGATGATGAATCAATGATATTATTATCAAAAGAATTACATAAATATCCAAATCTAGAAGTAATAGATATTAGAAGAAACAAAAATATTCATTCAGTCGGATTAAAAGCATTATTCTCCAAATTTCCTATTTCAAATATTAGGTTTGATTTTAATGGAAGTAAAGAATTGATGATTGATAAAGACATTCCGGAATTCATTGAATATAATTATGATTGGAGAAATGGTATAAATTTGAGCAAATTAGAAATTGATGATGATTTTGTGAAATCATTCATTTCTTTAAGATCAAATGAATTGAAAGAAATTAGAAAATTAGATTTGAATTGTATAATATGATATATTTCAATTGTTTAGCTAATAAACTAACATACAAAAGTGTAGAATTAATAATTGACAATTTATCTTCATGTGAGAATCTTATGCATATTGAGTTATATGGAAATGAGATAGGAGATGAAGGAATGAAAATATTATCACCTCATTTACATTTATTAAGCAGTGCTGATAGCCTACATTGTTCAAAAATGGGATTATCTTCAGTAGGATTAAAATATTTAATTGATGGTTTAAAGAATATAAACAAAAAAATAAAACTAAACATAAGTTACAATAATATAGATTCATTTGGAATAGAATATTTGATAAATTATGTAAAAGAGAATGATAAAATCACAATACTTTCAATTTATAGTATATTTAATATTGATTATTAATATATATCATAGATAATCCAATTTGTAATAATGGATTTAAATTTATATTTAACATTATAGAAATATTAATGAGTGATGATGGAAAAATGAATTTGAGTAATATTTCAATTGATGATGAGTGTGTAATGTTATTAACAAAGATAATAAATTCAATTAAAAATTGTAAAATAATAAATCTAAAAGGAAATAATATCAATATGAATGGATTAAAAGCAATTTGTTCAAAATTATTGAAAAAAGAAGAATATCCATTTATAGAAATGAAATGTTCATCATGGACAAAAAAAGAATTGAAATATTATTTGAATTATTGTGTTAAAAAGAAAAATGTTGATAAAAGATATGATTTTTCAAGTATAATATAATAATGATAAAATAAAATAGATATGAATTTGAATGATTCTCATATATCATTAATTAAACATATTGATTATAAAATACTTGATTTATCCAACAACAAAATTACTTCAAAAGGATTCAAAGAATTAATGTATTACAAACCAACAGGTTGGTTGTTATTTCCAGATCTGTTAAGAATATTTGGTAATAAAATTGGAGATGAAGGAATAGAAATTATAAGTAGTTATTTAAGATTGTTTAGAGAATTTGTTAAATCAGATTGGAAAAATAGATACTCATTAAATCTATCAAGTATTTATTTACTTTATAATTTTATAATGAATAGATATAGGAATGAGTGAAAGAGGATTGAAAATATTAATCGAAAATTTAAAAGAAAGATTAAAAGACCCAGAATATAAAGAAGAAGTATTTTGTGAAATTAATCTTTCAGGAAATGAATTAGATGAAAGAGGTTTAATATTAATGAAAGAAAATCATCATGTTTTATTTAGAGTAGATATATTATCAATAACATTGAAAGAGAATATAAACAAATCAGAATTGAAATCATTTATAAAGGCATTTTCTTCAATTAAAACAATAAAGTTAAATGGAATATCTGAAGAAGAAAAAAAAGAATTATCTAAAGAATTCTCATACATTCAATAAATAACCATATATTCACAATTAATATTACTATATTTCCATCCCTTTGTTAATTTGTTTTCTTATTGAGCAGCTGTATATAGTACCTTCATGTAACCATTACTATGCTACTATTTTATACATATATTTAATGAAAACAACTATTTACTTCTTATTTCGTTCTATTTCTTACTTCATTCATATTTATTTTGCAAAAGCTTGAAGCTTGAAGCTTGAATCAACGTATTAAAAAAAGTATGGATGAGAGTGGTGAAGTGACAAAGAAGACATATGGTACAGATATTGGAAGCTGTAATATTGTTGTTTCTTCGACTGATTCAAATTCAATATCTCAAGTAGTTGATAATGAATTTGGCTCAAAGAAGACACCGTATAGTTATATATTTATGTTTATTTAGTGTATTTGTGTGTCTTAAAGGGTTGCAGAGATATATTGGTAACAGTGCTGTTCAAATGGTATAAGAAATAGTATTATTATTAATATTAGAGTGCAATTAACTACTTAACAACAGCTGATTCAGCACAGGATATATTTTTCTTTGATAATTATCATTTCATAAAATCTTATAATTCAGAAGTAAAAGCAGAGAATATAATCAAATATCATTTTCCATATCCTCTATTTTATGAAAATGATAAATTTTATTTCAAATTTAAAGATGTATTAGGATTTAAAGAACTAAAATTAACTTCTGATCATTTAATGATGATGTATATAAACAAACTTAGAGAATTAATCGAATTAAATAAACCAATAGAAGGTATGGTAGACTGCTTAACCACTGTACCATCATATTATTCCTCTACATTGTATAAAAACAAAATAAAAGAATTATATAAAATAATGAATTTCAATTGTTTAGATATAATACCAAATTATGAAGCAATAGCATTATCATATGCTTATGAAAATAGTGGTAAATTAAATAGTGATAATCAATATCTTATTATTGTAGATATGGGTTATATATCCACATCTTCAACTGTTGTACAGTTTAATAATGTATTTCATATAAAATATTTTTATTTATAATAGGAAGAATGCGTTATATTAAGTAATAGTTATGATAGTATGTTAGGTGGAAGATTAATAGATGAAATGTTATTTAATTATATAAACAATGAGATTAAAAAGGAGTATAATGTTGATATAAAAGACAGACCAAAGAAGTATATAAAAGTAATGAAGACATTAATTTCAACCAAAGAAAAACTAAGTGCAGAAGGTGCTGATGAAGTAGCATATACATTAGATGGAATATTAGAAGATGATGAAGATTATGAAAGTAGTCTGACCTTAGAAAACTTGAAGGAGTTTATATTTGACTTACAGTTGGAAGGTTTTAATAGTCATAATAATATTGAGATTAAAGAAGAAGAAGAAGAAGATAATAATAATAATAATAAGATAAAAGCCAATACAATAGGAGGTAAACTAATAAGAATAATCAAAGATAGTGTGAAAAAGAGTGGTTTAGAAGAAAAAGAACAAGAAGAGTTAAAGAAAATTGATTTAATTCCAGTTGGTGGATCATTAAGAATACAATATTTCAAAGATATAATGAGAAATTATATAAGAAAATTAACTGGAGATGATAATAAAGAATTAAACCATACATTGAATATGGATGAAAGTGAAAGTAGAGGTTGTTGTTATAAATGGTTAATGAATGAAAAGAAATGGAAATATAATATGAAAAGTAATATAGAGATATCTGATGATGAATATGATAATGAAAAGTATGTTGCTGAACTACAAGAGATTAAAAATACTGAAATGGAAATATCCAATAAACATAAGAATATGAATCAGAAATTAAGTAGTAAAAACGATTATGAAAGTGAGTTATATAACTATCGAAGATTATTATCAAATTATGAAAAAGAAAGAGATTATAATGAACTTAATAGTTTTATTGATAGTGAATTAGAATGGATAAAGGAAGTAGATACAATCGGTTTAACAGTTGAAGAAATTAAAAAAAGAAGCGATGATACAAAGGAGAGATTATATATGCTATTAAATTATGAAAAAGAGAAACAGAAAGTGATTGAAGAGTATAAGAATCAAATAGAATCTTATAAGAAGTACAAAGTAATACTAGAGAAAGATGATAACATTCCTGACAGAGATAAAATGTTAGAAAATATCAATAATTTAGAAGATGAAAATAATAGTAACTTAATAGATTTATCAATTAATGAAATAAGTGAGATGAAAGATAATAACCATGTTTTATTTGAAAGTTTAGATAACTATATAATTGATAGAAATAATAAAAGAAATGGTTTAAGATCATTAATGAGTGAATATCATGATATATTTATGGATGTTTATAAAGTGAATAAAGAGATAGAAAATCAAGAACAAATCACTGAATTGTATGAGAAAGAAGATGAGATTAAAAATAATGATTTATTAACAATGAAGGAGATTAATGAATATTTTGAATTGATTGAAAATGGAATGAAGAATATAATCGAACATTATAAATCAACTGTGTATAAGTCAATCAATGATTATAGAGATGATGTTGATCAATTAAATAATAAAGGTCATATGAGTAATAGAGTAATTATGGTAATAGGAAATGCTACAAATCCATTGGTTGAAGAGATTGAGAATGAAACGGATATATTGAAGATACAATTGGTTAAGAAGAAAGTTGATAAGATTAGAGAAGATTTTAAAGTATAATTATAATAATAATATTCATTTATCTATTTATTTATTTAAAATAGGAAATTATTAAGAAACAAGATGAATTAGTTGAAGAAGTTGATAAATATGATGAAATAGTAAAAAAGATTAGTGATATTAAATTGGATGATAACAATAACACATTAGATGTTGGAAAGTTCAGAGAATATTCAGAAGAGATTCATAGATATGTAATTGATGATGATGAAAAAGTATTAGAAAGTTTATCTTTACAAGTTCATGAAATATCTATCCATATATCAGATTTAGAAGTATCATTTATTTATTTTGTTCTATGTTTTATAGAAATTATTAAACGCATTGAATAGATTAATTGATGTAAAATGTAAACTGTTTTTGGACATAGTTAAAGTTTCAAGAATACCAACAAGTATTGATCAGGAATGTATTAAAAAGGCAGAAAAAGATATAGAGATGGTAAATGAATTCCTAGCAGGAAATGATGAATTAATTACAATACCAAGTTCTTATGATGGTTATATATCTCAATTAGAAGAGCAATCAAGACTGATTGATAAAGAATTAGACTCATATAGAAAGAATAGAATAGAAAAAGAAAAAGAAATAGCAAAGTTATTACAGTTATATAGAAGTATATTAATTAGAATATCGAAATATGAAAGTTCTCTTGGAGATATAACTGATGAAGTGAATAAATTCATTGATGACAATGAAGCAACTGAAATTGAACTGCAAGAATATGATGAAGAAATTGAATATGTAAATAAAGAGATTGATATGTTGAAAGAAAAATGTGTAAAGAATATTGCTAAAACAATTAATCCAGAAATATTAGATACTATGTATTTTATATATATATATTATATATATTCATTTAATAGTGGTAAAATCAAATCATTTCTATTGGATAATCCGCATTTTAAAGATCAATTATCAGAGTATATTATAATACAAGAAAAATGGATCAAAGACAATAAATTAGATTATACAAAAGTGGATGATTTCCATGAAAAAGAAGTTGAATTGAAGGAATATTATGCTAAAACTATTGTATTTTTATATTATTATTATTATATAATATATGAATAGGAAAGCTGTCAACAATTCCATATTGGTGATGATGTAATTATCAAAATAAGTAAACAAGGAGTTGTAGAAAATATTAATAGAGATGGAACATATTTAATATCATTTGATGATGGTGAATATGGTGTAAATATTCCAAAGAGTTACATTCAAAATAACAACAAAATAAGAAATGAGAAATTCTTTACAACAAAGATAGCATTTAATGCAAAGTACAAATTAGGTGATAAAATCAATGTAAATAGTGAAATACAGAAGAAAATGATTAAAGATGCAAAATTATTAGGTGTTTATCCATCAGAAGATTCAATGACAATTAGAAATAAAACAATACCAATAGATATAAGTAAAGATGAAAGTCTTCAAGCAGATGGTATTTCATCATATAGGAATAGAGGTATTAAAACATCATCACCTGTTTCTATCCAATCATCAAGAGATACTGTGGTTGGATTATATAATTTATCATTAGTAACTGAACCAGAAATGATTGATGAATTATGTACAAAATTAGAGAAGGATGATGCAATTAATAATGAGTTATATAATGTAAGTGTAACTAATGATACTTGTGATGTAATGTATTGGTATAAAGATCAATGTTATATTGAGAGAAATTTGAAGTGTAAGAATTTAGAAGAAATCTTGTCAAAGAAAAGAGATGATAAGAAGAAGAAAGATAAAGATTATGTATTTCAAATCGGTGAAAGTGTTATATTTGAAAAGAAAAAGAAGGTTGAAAGAGGTGTTATAGTTGATATTATAATAAAGAAGAATGATATTAAATATCATGTAGAAACAGAAGAATCAGATTATCCATCATTATCAGGAAAAGAAATATCATCTCAAGAGTTTGAAACTGACCCAATATTTCATATTGGTGATTTAGTTATAGTTAATAATTTCGGTTATAGAGGTAAAATAAAATCATTCAATTTAAGAAGAAGTGATTATGATGTAGAAATGGCTGATGGAAGTGTTAAAACTCAAGTTAAATCGACAATATTAGACAATGTTCCTGATGAAGATAATAATATGTTTATCAAATTACCTGTTGATGATATGTACAGAGTTGGTGAAATAGTTGAAGCTAATATATATTGTGAGAATAAGAATCAATATAAACCGTGTAAAATAGACTGTATATATGACAATCAAACATATGACATTGTATATCATCCCAAAGGTAATAGTACATTAACTGCTTATCACTTGACAAGAGATAAAATAAGAAAATATGAAGAAGAAAAGTATTATTCAATTGGTGATGATGTAGCATTTAGAGCGAATGGAAGTTTTGAATATGTAGAAGGAAAAGTTGTTGGTTATAACCCAAATGGAGAATATAATATTATGTATGGAAAATACTATGAAGAGAATGTATGTTCTAAGAGAATTCGTTCAACAGAGAATAATATAATTAATTACGAAGTAGGAGATTCAGCAGTAACTGAATACGTAGCAAAAGATAAGAATGTACATGTTTTATTTTATAAGAATGAGAAAGATGGAAAATTGGATTTATTATATGTTGATGGAAAGAAGCAATTACCAAATAAGATTGGTCAAGTAAAAGATACAATATTCTTTGGTAAAAATAAAAGTAAAACTCATTTTATAAAGATTAGTGATAAGAAATGGATGTGTAGTTATGGAATAATGAACATTAAAACTAAAGAAACCAAATATTATGATTTAATAGCAAGAAAGAAAAGTGTAGAAAAAGAAAAAGTTAGACCAGTTACAAATGAATATAAATTATATAAGAACAATGAGACTGTATTATATAAAGATCCAAATCATCATCATAAGTGGTATTTAGGAATAATAAATGATAGAAATGTAGAAGATGATGGATATATTATACAACCATTAGATGATGATAATAAATCCATTGATGAAAAGAAAAAACCAGTAATAGTAAAAAGTAGTAACATTCGAGCATATAATGATTATTATAATCCAAATTATAAGGTTGGTGATAAAGTTCTATTCTTTATGAATAATTTAAGAAAAACAAAATTAGGAATGATATATAAAGCCAATTATGAGCAACATAAATATTCACTTGTTACAATTGATAGAGAAAGATATGATAATATAATAGAAAATCATTTGATAAAATATTTAGATAATTCAACATATAAAGTAGGAGATTTAGTAAAAGCAAAGTATCCAAATGGTCATTATTACAAAGGAAGAATAAATCGAATAAATGAAAATGGAACAGTGAATATATGGTATGATGATAAGGATTATAGAGAATTAGTATCATTGAATGATATTGAAGGTATAAAATTTGAAGATAAATGGAGAGTGAGCGATAGAATGTTGTATTATAATAAAGATGATAATAAATGGTTTTTGTGTGAAATATTGAGATTGCCAAAATCAACAGATAATATAAAGATTGATACATATAGAGTAATTGATATAAAATGTACAAAAGAATATGAAGTGAAAAAGAAAAATTTGAAGAGATATTGTGATACAAGTAATGTGAGATATTGTTTAGGTGATAAAATTCACAACACATTGACTAACTCCTATGGAATAATCAATAGAATTAATTGTAATGGATCTTATGATGTGTTTTATGAGGATAATAATCAATTCGATCAAGGTGTATTATATACCAATTTAAGCCCAACATCAGCGAATGAGTATTTCATAGGTAATTTTATATATTGCAATTACAAAGATAAAGGGAAATATTTTAAAGGAATGATAAATAGAATTAATGACAACTTCACATATAATATTTGGTATAAAGATGGTGATTATGAAGAGAATGTGAGTATAGATAATTTAAGAACTGTGGATGAGCAAAAATCAATAGATAAGAAGGAAAAGAAGAAGAACAGTGATAGTTCATCTACTAATAGTAACAGCAATAGCAATAGTGGTAATAATTCTTCTAAAAGTAGTAAAGGGAGAAACAAAGATGAGAATAAAGATGAGAATAAAGAAGATGATGATGATAACAGCAGTAGTGAAGAAAAAGAAGAAGAAAAAGAGGAAGAAAAAGAAGAAACAATTGATGAAATAGGTAGAGAAGAAAATAAAAATGATAATTATGATGAATCTGATGTTATTTCACATCATTCTTCAAGATCAAAATCAAGAAGAAGTTCATCTAATTCAAAATCCAAATCTGTTACTAAAGAATCAGATATGAATGAAGAAGATAGAGAATTGAATGAATCACCAATACCAAAAACTGAATCTCCAAATGAATCAGTGAATGTTGTTTTAGAAGAATCTCCAGAATCTGACATAAATATGAAGAGAAAGAAAGAAAAAAATGGTGTAGAAATACAGAATATGAATGAAACTGAAGAAGTAGAAAGTGCAAACTTGTTAAATTCAATATCCGTTGATGTAAATGAAGAAAGTGGTTTATTTGTAATTGATACACCAAACACATCTTCAAAGAATGATACTTTTGATGAGAATAATAGATTGGAATTACCAAAATCTGAATTATCGCAAGATAATCATAAAGAAGAAGAAAAAAAGGAAAAAGATGATGATGAAAAGAAAAAGGAGGAGAAAGAAGAGGAGGAGGAAGAAGAAAAGTTACAATTTGAAGAATCTGACTTTACATTTGATATATAAATTGTAGATTATAAATATATAATTATAATTATAGTAATATTTCTATAAATTTGTCAGTCTCTTTCAATTTCAAACATTCAAATACACTTAATACAATATGTATTAATTATGTATTTATTTGTATTTATTATGTATTTTATTAAAAACAACAAATTATCTATTATAAAACAATATTTTATATAATATTAACAGATTAATTGACTGTCAATAAATCTCAAAGTCTCTATTATCGTCTCAGGAGTTGAACCTATAGCATGAGCTAAATCAGTCTGTTCAGAAAATCGAATATTATTATATCTCCAAATCAAACAACCATCAATTATATTATGTATATTAACCATACAATTTGGATAAATATCTTTCGCATTTCGAAATTCTTTTGGATTCACACCTCCATACTGTATCAATGCATTTCTTAATACACCTTGTAGTACATATAATCTTTTATAATAAATTTCATTAATTGGAACTAAATATCCAATATTTCCATCCAAACTACCAAATGATAAACAACTGATTATAGAATTATTATTATTATTATTATTATTTGATTGATCAACATCATTTGTTATTATTGAATTATTTATATTATTCTCTATCGAATTAGGATTACAGATTAATCTACTCATATTTAATATTCTACTTCCTATATGAATATCACCACATAACTTTAATCTCTCTTTACTTTCTATTGGATCATATTGATAATATCGAATATTCTTATCTTTATCACTTATCACTATTCCTAACTGATCTTTGTATACTATTATATTACAACTATCAACACTTCTTTCATTATTATCTTTCGATAATAACATCAATAAACAATGTTCTTCTATCCAAACCAAAAACATTACACTTTTTATTACATCTCCAACTACTATCATATGTTTAACAATTGACATCGATGTAATAAATATTGAACAATCATAATAACATAATAGATCCATTCCTGGCCAATCGTATACTCTTAAACTATTACCTAATGCAAGAACAATATGATCTTCAAATGATCCTATTGAAGTGACTGGACTAATATGACTATCACATCTTACACATTTCAATCTATATTCACTATCACTTATATCTTTATCATTTTCAAATGATAATAATATAAAGTACAATAATAATTAAAGAAATTATTTATATATTTATAAAAAAAAATAAAGGATATTCTTCCTCTTCCTAATCTATCTTCACCTCTCATAAACACATAGCCTGTTCCTAAACCAATATAAACCTTCTCTTCTCTTTTAATATCATCACTATTACCATCACCATCATCATCTATTTCCATGTTGTTTTCGTTATTATTATCTTTTAATCCTTCTTTCAAATGTAATACATTTAATGTCAATCCTTCTTCATAATAATCTAAAGCATAAGAACCACATATCTCCCAATTATTTCCATTATAAACTCTCAATTCATAATAATCAATATATATTGGAGGTTTATCTTCATCTTTTACTTTATAATAATCTGGTTTTTGTGTTGATGGTACTTCTAATCCAGTAGTTATACTATATATTTCACTTGACAATTCTTCAGATAATTCTTTCACCCATTTTATCTTATTTGACACTAGACATGCATAATATGGAACATTATTATCTATTTCATAATAATAATAATAATAATATATACATTGACCAATATAATCAATAAAATGTACAGTTGAATCTAATTCATGTTTATCCACTGTAATGTTACTATTTGGTAGAATGACTAAATCCTCAGAAGGTTCACAGAAATACAAATACTTGTTATATAAATACAAATATCCATTACGACATTCGCGAATATTCAATTCAGCAAAGGAAGTAATTGGAGTAGTATTACTTACACTTGACTCAATATTAGCCATTGAAATAACATGAATTGTATCTCTAGTACATAATACAAAACAGGGATTAGGTGTATTAACATAAACACCTTCTCTGTTGAATATATTACTAAATGGAAATATTACTTTGTTATTATATTCAGGTTGGATAATTTTTTCAACTTGTGATGAAAATCTTGTGACAATATTCACTGGAACTCTGATGAATGTCTTTGGATAGTGAGGATGTTGAGTATAAACTAATAAATCACCAATTCTATTAACGCCAATAATTGCTAATCTACTCGAACATTCATCTTTCAATATACCACAGTATATATCTCTTATTTGAAACATTAATGTTGGCTTGACTTGATTTGTACCTCCATTAAAAGCTAAGATTTCTGGACGATCATAAAAATTGACATTTGTAAAGACTAATTCATGACTTGGTATTTCATATATCTATATAATATAGAATATTTTATATACTTCAATTGATCCTGTATCTCTACACAATATACAATATATTCCAATTGAACTGGTTTCTTTTTCAATAAATATCTTCTTATCTTCTTCTATTTGAACTTGTCTTTTTGGTTTAACTCCAATTGATTCTATTGAATTATTGTCACAATATAAATATTCATCAATATCAATAGAGGAAGAGGATGTATCTATACTTAGTGGAATTGAATCACCAGGTTTAGTTTCTATATTTATATATTTATAATGATTATATATATAAATATATACGTTGTGGAGCTGTTCCTATTGATTCATAAGGATCTGATATGTTATCTTTTCTAGTTTTATATGGTGTAGTTGGTATTCCCATACTTGGAGTATTTGGATAGAATGATCTACTGCTGTTAAAAACACCTTCATCATCTATCATTATTCTAATACATGTTATTAAACCACCCTATACATTAATATATAAATATATACTGGTATTTTCCATTCTTGAACTTTTAATGGATATTTCTCATTATTGGAAGTTTTGATTTCTCTTACACTATTATCACTTAATAATATAATTATCATATTCTCTAATATTTGACTGAATTTGATGGTTGTACCAGGAGTAGCTCCTAAACCATTATTAGCTATTGAGTCAATCATTACTATTAACTGCTTTAATTCATCTAATAATAATAATAATAATAATAATAATAATAATAATAATAATATATACTATTTTCATATAATCTAATTGAATCATTAGTTATTTGAACAAAATATTGTCCTTCCATCATTACACCTGCATCTAATGTGGCACAATCCAATCTAAAAGCAGTTTTATCATTGCCTAAATCTTCAGCTTCACCATCATTCCATTTCATATAGATTGATCTATTATGTAAACTAAATAACAAATATGTTTCATTTGGAATTCCTTCATCATCAGTCTAACAATAATAATTATTATTATTATATATTTATACATCAGCACTACATAATGTCCAAACACCTGTACATTCCTTCCACTCCATTGTGGAAATAACTTTAGCTTGTAAACCATTCGTTATTTTACCAACTGATCCTTTACTTGAATAAGATAATGTACTAATAAAATGTTGTGATTCAAATGGTGGTAAATATTTCTTATCTGATACATTATTAAATGATGAAATTGGTGATAAATTGTGTATAAAATCTGCAACTTCGAAATCTAATTCACCCTATTAAAAGTATAAACATATATAAAATAAATAAATACATTTTCTATTTTGTAATGTAACAGAATAGAATTCTCTAATCTCGATCCAATGAATATATAATTATCACCTAATTTACACATTTGTGTTGGTATTGAAGAAGCACCAATCTTTTTAATCGAAAATGAAGAAACTGTATCTTCAGCAACTTCTAAATTTATTGCATATAACTATAAATATATAAATAAATAAATAAATATATATATATATATATGAATTATTATATATAATACATCTCCTGCTCCAGTTCCTAGCAATACTAAATTAGATCTCAAATATAAAGCCACTTCACCATATAATGATATATTCAAATTATCAGGGTTATTATGAATTACATATCTCTCTTTATCAATTACTAAATCACTATAACCATTCAATGATAATATATAAAACTGTGAGAAATGACAATATATTACCAAAGATGGTGAAAATAGCAACAAACCATTACAAGGTGGAGGTAATGGATAAAGGGAACTACAATTATAAGGTAATTTATCAAAACTAAATATCTTTGGAACTTTCAATATTGAATTCATTAACTGAATAGCTGTTATTTTACAAGATATGTTATTATCATTGACTGACATTAATCCACAAGTAGTTGCTGCTGGTTTTAATTGCTGTAATATAACTAATGTTGGATAGTCAAATCCATAAAGAAATGTATAATCCAATACAAGTCCTGGAAGTAACAATTCTTCACTTAAATCTATAATTTTGATTATTCCCTTTCGTGTTTTTCTTCTTCTTTTATTATTATTGTTGTTGTTGTTTGGATTAAAAACTTCTCCGATTTCTATATCATTTTGTTGTTGTTGTTGTTGTTGTATTTCTTCATTATCATCATCATCTTCTCCTTCTTCTTCTATTCTATTCTCTTCTTCATCGTCCCTTTCTAGAATCAATGGAATAACTACTAATTGATATCCATAGATCAAGCCAATGGCATATTGAGAGGTAGGATCTATTTTGAAAGTTAAATTACATGCTTTATCACTGAATGAACGATGCCCTCTTGTATATCCTGATGGATTATCTGCATCTATTGATAATTAAAAAAATTAATAAATTATACCTAGAGTCACTCTTTCTTCAAAATTATATAATTGAATTGTATTTATTTGGCAAGTATCTGGGTTATAGCCAACAACTGATGCTTTTCCTTCTCCAAATGTAAGTAATAACATATCTCTGGTTGTCTCCTTTGTTTTTAAAAGTGGAGTAGATTTAATAACACTCATTGATGTTATAATTCCATTAATGTGGCACGAACATCTTAAAATCAAAGAGGTTGTTGGTTCTTCCATCTATTGCATAAATAAAACTATATAATAATACTTGATCAACATCTACTTGCGTTAAACTATAAATTTCCAATTCAGAAGCTTTTCCTACAATCAAATTAGTCTCATCACAAGCTATAAAGCTACCAGTAGCTGCAAATTCTACTCCAGTAGTTGGATTTATTTCTTTATAAATTGCGTATAAATTATTCATCAGCTTTAGCAAATAAAATCAAAAAATGAAATGAATTATAGAAATAAATCCGTTTCATCTTGTTTTGAATGTCTTTTTTTGAGTATTGCAAATGTTGTAAAATAAATCATAACAATAAAAACTATAAATTTCAAAAGACTCACAAAGAAAAAGTTGAAATGTTCTTTAAGAAAGCAGAAAATAAAATATCAGATATAAAGTTCTTCATGGAAGATGCTATTAACTATAGAACAGATTCTCAAAGCGAATTTTGGTGTTCTTTTTGTGGAACTTGTACAAAAGATGATAAACAACTACCTTTGTATATCTAATTCGTTATACATTTAGTTTTCAAACAATAAAACATTTAGCATCGGATGAACACAAAAAATCAACTAGAGAGTTTTTAGATAAATACATTTTCGTCTATAAGCCAATTCCGGATAATCTACTACATTATAAAGATATAGGATTATATACAATAGATCAAACTAAACGAAGTCAAGTATATATGTTTGTTTATATTGTAAATAGTATATTCAAAAATGTCATAATGAAGCAGAAGAAAGAGTGTATAAGAATGAAGAACAAGAAAATATAAAGAAACAAATAGAAGAAACAGATGAAGGTAAAGCTTATTTAGAAGCATTAAAAAGCAATAAATCATTTCAAGAATATTTAGATAAAGAAGAAAAGAAGAAAATAGAACCAAATAAAATAGAACATAATGACTATTCAAATAGATTAAGATTATCATTTACTACAATGAATCCAATGGAAGTATTTCCTAATGGATGTAAAATCAAAACTGTACATAATAATAAACATAATATATATCCTAATAATTTTATATTCTTTTTTCTTTACTTTTTTTCTTTTTCTTTTTCATCTTATTGTTATTTTATAAATCTGATGATATTTAATATTTCTTTAACTATTTAACAATATTACTATTAATATTCATATAATATATTTATCAACAGAAAGTCACTGAAAGTGGAATTGAACAGAATCCTTGTGGTAGAAACAATAAAGGTGAGAGAGTATGGGGAGGTGGAATTATTCCATTAAGAAGAACTAGTGAATGGATTCCTTGGCCAATTGATATTGTATTATTAGAACAAAGTAAAAAGAAAATGGAACTAGAGAAGAAGAAAGAAAAAGAGAAAGAGAAGGAAGAAGAAATAGAGAAAGAAACAACTTTTGTTACTAGTCTAGCCAGAGGAGAAGGTTTATCAGTTGTATATTATTATTATTATCATTTTATTATCTGTTTAATAGATTAAACTGAAAACAAAAGTTGATTTGAAAGACAATGTATATAATGAAGATGCTATACCACCTTGGTTGCAAGAACAACCAGATAATAGTGAGTTAGAAAAGAATAAGAAATTAGCAGAAACTTGGGAAAATATAAGAAAGAAATTGCAAGAAGAAAAGAAAGCAAAACAAGATAAAAGATATAAAAAGAAGTTTAGATTAGCAGATATTGGAATTAATAAAGATGAAGAAGCGAATAAAAATTGGTTGCCAAATTTTGGCTCCAGTATGGAAGAATAATGCAAGAGGTAAAAGTAGGATAGATTTCATCAGTGAAATAGGCATATTATAAACCACCTCCTAGAAAGGATGTTAGTAAAGTAAATGATAGTAATAATGAAGAAGAAGAATATGATGAAAAAGAGACAGGAAGAAATGCTGGTAGTAGAGAAATTAATACTGAATTTGGTGATTTAATTAGAAGAGATAATTTGGGAAATACTGTTTTTGAGCAGAATACAGTATTGTCACAACAAAAGGATATGTTAAGAAAGAAATTTAAACAACAACAACTTCAAAAGAAGAAATGATTATTTAATTTATACTTGTATTTTCTTTTATTGTTAATATTCTAATGCAATATGATTTAATAAAAACAAAAAATAACATAACATGTCAAAGATTTTTCTGCCAAGAAATTGGATTTTTAAGTCGTTTTTGTGTGTTTAATGAACATTGAATCGACATTTAACCTTTATGTGCATATAGATTCACTCAGGAACATCGGATTGTTAGGATGTGGGTATTATATATCAGGATATAACGCATTAGAATCTATTTCATGAAATTTAAACTAAACTATTTAGGAAAATATAAAATAGCTCAAACATTCTCTGAGCCAATATCAGAGAAGATTTGGATATTCAACCAACCTTACACAAGAGGAATGTCTGGTCCAGTTGATCATACGATGGTTGTTGAAGATAATAAAGTGTTTTGCACTTCAAGAATTATAGTAAGAAGTTTAGAAGAGTATTCAGTGTTGAGGGAAGGTTGTGAATGGTCAATTACTGTTCCTTGCTCAGAAATAAAATATACAAGTATTGAAATAATAGCTGAGCTGTATTATTCTCCAATAAAAGGAATAGATACAATAGTCCCAACTGCTCCACCAAAAGTATTGAATAATTATATAAAAAATAATAGGTTGTTTCAACAGTAACATATTTAATCCCATCACTAGATCCTCCTTATGTGCAAGAAGCATATCCTCTATTCTTCAAACATCCATATTACTGTTATATACCACTATCAATTCATTGTGTATGTTGTGATGTTGATTTAGATTTTATTCAATATCCATCTCCATCAATATCACCTACACCATCACTGCAGAACCAACAATTATTACAATCATCATCATCATCTTCTTCTTCTTCATTATCAGCAACAGCTGGAAGGACATCTCCATTAAATCAACCATTTGTAATTACAAAAGAAATATATGATCAATTACATGATATATTACAGAATTTAATGGATATTCCGTTTTATATATTTCATAATAAAATAAAAAGAATAATACAAGTATATATATATATATATATTAAAATATAGACTATTGTTCCACCAGTTTATCTCAAAGACTATGAAGATATAACGAATGATACTAATCCAGTATTTCTACCACAACCACCAATAGTATTATCATCAGATGGGAAAGATAGATTGAAAGATGATATTATATTATACCGTGATCATTTATTAGTAAGAATCAATACACTTTGGTCTTATTATAAAAGATTATTGAAAGAATTTCCTCTTCCTTTTTACACTTATTTAGAACAACATTGGAAAGAATTAATAAAGAAGAGTTATTCAGAATATGTGAAAGTTTATAATTATAATCATGATGATTTGATGAGTGGAAATGTATATTATATATATATATATACTTTGTGTATCTTTTTTAAACTTACTATATTTTTAACAAAACTGAAAGTAAGTTCATTTTTTTACTTAATGGGTTTATTTCTTGCTATACTCTATTTACTCTGGTTTCTTGATTATTCTCCTGCTATTTTCTATTTATTATTTCATTGTTAGAGTGATACAACAAAAGCTCAACATTTATTAGAAATTGAACATATTCGATCATCACATAAACCATTTGAGATGGATGTATTTTGTGATGATTATGTTCAAGAGATCAGGCATGTACTTCTTAAACAAGTATATCCAGGTGTAGATGCTAAAGAACTACTTAATCCTGAAGAATCTTCACATCATGAAATGGTATTATGTTCATATTGTAATATGTCCAATTGGAATAAAGTTACTCATTGTAATGGATGTAGAACCCCATTCTTGGTTTTACCTTCAAGATATCATGTAGTTGTGTTGTTACATGGATTTCAAGGGAATAGAAATGATTTAAGAGGATTTAGAAATGAATTGGAATTATTATCTCCCAATTTGGTGTTTATAATGTGTAGTTCTTACAGTAAATGTTCAGAAGGACCAATCAAGAAGTCAGGAGAATTAGCTGTGAAAGAAGTATATATTATATTATATTATATATTATAATGATATAGGTTATTGATAGAATAACTCATTTCTGCGGAAAAGGATTGGAAAAGTTAGGTATGAATTATTTATAAATCCTAATTTGAGTTGATTTACAGTCAGCTAGTGTGCCCGAGTTGGTCCAAGGGGCCAGACTTAAGATCTGGTGTGTTCAGTCACTCGTGGGTTCAAACCCCACCGCTAGCAAATTCTTTTTTCTTTTTTTTCTTGTTCAATACTTATTATTTTATAGAAAAGATATCATTTATTGGACATTCATTAGGTGGCATTTTAGCCAGGTATATAGTTCAACATAACTCCTTTGCACCGTTGAGATATTACTGTGATACTTATATATCTTTATCAACCCCTCATCTTGGCAGTTTGTATGGAACACAACTCACTGGTGCAGGAATGAAAATATATCGTCTTGTAAAGAAACTAGAAGCATTAAATGAATTAGAGTTTGCAGATAATGCCAATATTCAGGATACATTCTTGTATAAATTAAATCAACAACCATCTTTCAAATATTTTAAAAGAATTATCTTGGTTTCATCTCCTTATGATGATTATGTTCCATACAGTAGTAGTCGTATAGAAAGAGGCAATTTAACAGATCACAATTATAGTGTAATGGTAGAGAATTTATTGAAAGAAATACCAGCTACTACAACACTGATGAGATATGATATTGGATTTTATGTATATTTATATAATATTAATATAATTAAATTATTATAAATAGTTGAAAGAAATGAATGTTGATTATCTTATCGGCCGAGCTGCTCATATTGAACTGATTTCCAATGCTCAGTTTATCTCTCAATTTGTAGACGACATTATTCAATATTTTACTTAAACCTTATAGATTTAGTTTTTTATTGTGTGTTTTATGGGATATTTCAAAGACTGTTATTTACGGTTTTAAAAATTCAAAAATCGTCAGTTACAAATTTTAAAAAGTGATTTTCTCTTTCACTTCTTCCTGGCAACTTTGATTTTATTTTGACTGATACTATATTATTTATTAGATTTTATATTATCTTTTAAAAGAAAATGAGCGAGAAAGGTATTAATCTAGACTGTTATCTTTTGATATAGGTGAAAAACGTGGATTTTTTGGTAGTTTAATGTCAGTTTTTTCAAAAAAGAAGGCTTCTCGTATTGAACCTTCTAGTTCTCCAGTAAAACAAGCTGAGCAACAACAACAGTCAGAAAATGTTGCCCCTCCAAATACAAATCAACCTGAAAAACAACAACAACCACAGCAATCCCCTCCACCACCACAAACTCCACAGAAGCCTGTTGTATCAACAACACAAGAAACTAATAAAAAAGAACCAACACCAACAAATCAACCAACTCATAAAGGTGGTATTATTGTGGAAGTGGATGCTTTCCCATCAACTCCTCCAAATAAGCCAAAGAACAATAAATTAAGACCAACACCAGGCAGTGGAAGGAAAACTAACAGTCCTGATGTAGGTGAAGCATCTAATAATAATAATCAATCAAAAGAAGACAAAGTCTTCACAGAAGAAGAATTAAACCAATTATATGGTATGGAAACTGGTATAAAGCTAAATGCAAAGAAATGGCAATATCGTAAAGACGCATTAGATGTAATGAGAATACAATTATCCAGTAGAGCTGAGAAAAGAAAAGAAAATCCAGACGTTGATTCTGATAGTGATGAAACATTTATTCAATCTACATTATATGTATTAAAGAAAGCAATGGAAGATCCAGTATTACCAGTATATCTAGCAACACTTGACTTATTGAAAGGATTTCTAGATTCTCACAGTAATTTAATGGTATTAGAAAATGTGAAAGATAGTATAGAGACAATAATTAAGATTTTAATAAAGAGAGTTAATAATAACAATGTTAGAATAGTTAGAGAAAGTTGTTCATCATTACTCGTCATTAGTCGTGTTAGCAAAATCAGTGGAGTTGCATTAATCAGTTCCACTTTAAACGATGATGAATTACCAATCAAAGCTAGATTAACCGTATTAAGATTATTAATACCAGAATGTGAATTTAAGAAGAATAGTGGTTTAACATTACCAATGGTTATGGGAATAACAGTACCAGCACTTGAAATAGCTGATGATAAGACTAGAAAAGTGGCAGTAGGTGTAGTTGTTGACTGTTATAATGTGAAAGGCGAAGCAATTTATAATTCATTAACAAGTGTAAAACCAGCATTAATGAAAATTATACATCGTAAAATAGCTGAAGCAAGAGGTTTAACTGTTACTGGATCACAATTACCTCCTTTAGGTGGACAAAAGATGAGACCAAATACTGTAAATAATGGTTTACCTCCATTACATGCTGGTGGTTTACCTCCTTTGAATCCAATGATGAATTCAAATATATTACCACAGAGTAACGATAGATGTACACAGAGTGCTCCTTCTTCAGATATGAATAATAATAATAATGAAAGCCCAAGTCAAAAAGATTTGAGTTATAAAAACCATTTTGATTCATTATTGGATGACCAAGATGAACAATTGATGGATGAAATTTTGAATATGTGATTTTTTTTTTGATAAATTATGTTATTATTATTATATATACATATGAATTTTAATTTTTTTATCATTTTCTTTTCTTCTTAATATACAATAAAACAAAAACAATAATTTATAATAACGAATTTTTATATTTTTCTATTAATTTTGTTTTATTTATAATTATTATTTTGCTATAGACACATAAGTACTCCATATTCCAATTACTGCTCCTATAACAACCATCAAAATAGCACCAATCTCATGTCCTAAACTAATTCTATACAAAAAATACAATAATGTAATATAAATTATACTCTTCAACTTTCATATGATATAATTTAATGATATATAATCCAGGCATAATAAAACAAAGAAAAGATGAAGTTGTTCCACCTGTCACTTGAAAGACTAAATCCAATTTATTCACAAATAAAGCAATCATCAATGAAAATGCAACTAATAAAAATGATAAACCATAATGCAAAACAGCAAACTTGGTTGGGAATGTTTCATATTGATTCTCTACTTTTTCAACACCTAATACCATTGATAAGATGGAATATCTCATTGGAAATATGTTCAATGGATAAGCCATTACTACAGCTAATGCCATACCAACATAAGCAATAACTATAACAATTTTATTAATAATATTATACTGATTAAAATAGTTATTAAGATTGGTCCATGTTTTGGGATTGTTAAATTATTAAACAAATTACCAGCAGTATCACTTGCATAAGATATATAACCAAAACATCCAATGAACAAATAAGCAATAAAACTAATTCCTAATGATCTGACTGTTACTTTTTTCATTCCTATTTAATATATTATTCATTATCATATAAATATACTTGTTTCTGATGTTCTTTCCAATTCACTTTGTATTTGAAACACATTCACTTGACTTGTATAGGAAAACATAATAACCGGTAATGCTTTAAACATTTGAAGATCAAATTTGAAATAATCAATTTCTTTTAAATGAGAAACAAAATCATTAGATAACTATAATTATCAATAAAATAAATAATATTATATAAATAAATACAGATATGATTGTAGTTAACAAAATCAAATATAAAATCATTATAATTCCAGATAAGGAGGTAAATCTTAAGTTATTAATTCGAACCATCAATGATAATGGTAAAACAAATATTAATGTAAATATGATCGTTACAGATGTTCTATTAAAAAATGATGAAGTTTCTTGTAACATATCAATAATTGGTTTTAATATATCACCAATAGCTACCATATAACTAACACAAGTTCCAAAACAGAATAATATAATACAAATCTCTACAATATATCCCATTAAATGATTAAATAGAAAAACGGATAATTCTTCATAACTTCCACATTGAGTGACTTTTCTGGCTCTTAATAAGTAATATATTGATAATATAGTGGCGAAGTAACCAATCATTAAATAGATCATACCTAATGTCAAGCCGGCTTGAGATATTGCTTTTGGTAATGCTAAACAACCAGCTCCTAAAGTGGCTGAACATAGATTGAATATTGCACCTTTTAATGAACCACTACGAAACATGTGACTGCATTTACTAACTGGTTTTTCTTCTACTTCAACTGGAGATGTTGGCTCTATATATATTGATTAACACTTTTATACCTATTGTGTCTAATTCACTTGGATCTACTTGGACTTTCTGTAATGCAAATATATCTGGAGCAATTATTACAGGAGAATATAAATATTAAGAAATATATATATATATATATATATATAGATAGATAAGTAATAAGAAAAGAAAGATATCACAAAGTGTTTGCTCTTCTTTTCAGATCTTACAGTGGGTATTAGTTCAGTAGTAAGGTTAATAGTTAAGAAAAATAAGTGAATAAACACAATTTAGGATATATATGCTTCTGATTTTATACTTCTAAGAGGTGACTTTCCTAGACGATTCATTTCTCCAGCAGACAGTATTCTGTGATATGATACGTTTGACATTATTTCCCAACTGTCGTAAAAAGAAAGAAATTGTATTAGGATTTCAAGCTTAAAGCTTGGTTTGATTAGATTTGTGTCACACATTCTTTTTCATTTATTGGAAGATATGCTTATTATGTTGAAAAGCAAATATCAAATAAAACAATAATGCATCATTAACACAATAAATAGCAAAAAAATTATCTACAATTCACTATATCTACGAATTATCTATATTTAAATATTACATAATAAATTATACTTGCTCTGTCAAAGCTAATGTATCTACAAAACTATCGTCATCCAAACCATATTTATTGTATTGATGAAAATATGCTTTGCTTGAATACATCTCATAGAACTTATCTAGTTTGCATTGTAAAGAAGGAACCATATTCTGTGAATTAGATATCATTGTTGCAGAAATTGGAAAAGTACCAAGCGATATTGATGAACCATAAGCATGAAATGGTTCTTTATTGAATTTACAGTATGATTTAATATTTGTCTTGTAAAAACAATCTAAATTAACTTGCTGATAATCTTTACCTCTCAAATATAGTATATTAGCAATTGTTTTAGATGGATTTGGAAAATAACTGTTAGGCAATTTTAGATCAATATAATTGTTGGATTGGATTAATTTATCTACTCTTTTTATAAGAAAATCCCATGTAAAATTACTATAGATTATATATTATTATATATAAATACTTAAAATCTTTAAGATAATCTGCACTTTGAGGAACTTGTCTGATTGTATACAATTTATAAAAATTATTAAATGATAATTGACTTATCATTTCATTAATATGATGAACATGAGGATATTTCTAATAATAACAATATAATAATAATATATACAGAAATTAAGAATGAAGGTAATATAAAATTAGCTATTTGTTTAACCAATATATCATTTATATCATACAATGATGGTCTATCATTATGTAATAATTTAGTGGCTATTTCTAACGCATGATCATTGTACAGTATTAAGATTCCATCGGAGGCACTATATAAATGTGTTATTGTGAATAATGTATTGTAATTTTGAACTATAATTTCGCCAACTTCAAATCCCCATACGATTATATTTAGTATTGAAATAAGTGGATATTCTTCATGAAAATATTCTGTTAAATATGTTCCTAATCCTGCACCTGTGCCACCTGAAGAACTATGTATCAGAATAAACTGAGTTACATTTCCTATTTCATCTAATGTCTATTTAATTATTGAATTGGTATAATTAATACTTTTTTTACTATTTTGGATATTTGTTTTATATGTTTTGGCCCATTTATACTATATCCTAAAGCCCAATTATTACCAGATCCTGCATCTGCACAATAAGTCCTAGATTTTGAAAAAACAAATGGCTTTCTTTGTGAAATATAACTATTAATTACTTTCGGTTCCATATCAATTAATATAGCATTTGCAACTAATTTTGTATTTGTTTTATCATTCATTTTCTGAAACAATACTGGATTCTGACAATATAACTAAAATTATCTATACTTCTTCGTCTTTCAAATATTCATAAATAAAATCAAATAATTGCATGCCCAACTGATTGCCACATTGCCCTATTTGAAACAAAAGAATTGACATTTGCTTGATGTAATTCAAGCCATATTATGTTTTGAAGAAGTTTATGAATAATCAAATTAATTCATTGTTATCATCTACTGTAAAAGTATTATAATTGATTTAGATATCTTTGAAATAGATTAAAAGAACAATCAAAAATAGTAATGATGAAGTATCTTTAGCAGTGAAAAATCAAAATGATATGAAAGTTATAAAATTATTTAATTTAGAAAATATAAAATGGAGTAATATAGAATCATTTTTAGATAATAGTAACTTTTTGTTAGAGTGTTGTTGTAGAATGACGTATCCGTCAAACTGTCAAATAATCGGTGGTAATTTGATGATATTGGAGAGAAAATATTATGAAATTGGTTTAGAAGAGATAATTCAGAATAAATCTTTCTAAAGTGATGATATTTGTAGTATAATATGTGGTATATGTGATATGGTAATGATATTAAATGACAATTATATAGTGATAGATAATCTGAAGAGTTGTAACATAATATACGAAAGAGATGATGATGTATATGATAATATGAAAGTATGTGATTTATATTTAAATGACTTGAGAAAAGAAGAAGATATGAGATTATATGATATGTGCTACAAAAGCCCTGAAGAGTTGAATGGATGTGCATGTGATGATAAAAGTGTGATTTGGTCAATTGGATGTATTTTATATGAAATGATTTGTAAGAAATTACCATTCAATGATGATAATAATATAAATAAAACAAAAGAGAATATCTTGAGATGTAAATACAGTGTTGATGTAAAATGTAATGATATGATGAAAGAAATGATAGAAAGAATGCTAAAAGTGAAAAATAAAGATAGATTGAGTTTGAAAGAATTGAGAAAAGAAGTGATAAAAATGAGAGAAATATTAAAAGATGTTGAAAATAATATAATAATGGTAAATGAAAGAAAAGAAATTTTAATGAATAATGATTACATAATAGAAATTTCACCATTTATTGGTTGTGAATCGAAGTATTATACAGAGATTAATAATTATGAAAGTATAAATACTGATGATAATAATTGTATAGAAATTCGAGATGATTTAATAAGATCGTACAATAATAAACCTGAAGAGAGAATACTGGCTATACTATTAATGATGAAATTTATTAAAACAGATTGTAGAATAAGAGAGAGATTAGAATTTCAAATTCTACATCAATGTGAAATAGAAAAAGAATGTTACTTAGATGAAAAGATATTCAACATCGAATGGAGAGTCAATAAAAATGGAAGAATGTTTATTAATTCATATTCTACTCACTTATGTGAAATAGGAATGAATTATTTGTTGAGAATATTGAAATTAATTAATCCAACAAGTCTAGATTTTAGTATAACTACAATTATTTATATTATTTAGATATAATTATTCCTCTCCAATATCAGCCGATATTCAAATCTTTTCTTTTTGAGTTGCCAAATCTACAAGAATTAGCTTTTCATTCAAGTAATCTCACCTCTGATTTTATAGAATCATTTATAAAATTCATTCCTTTTATGAAATTAAAACATGTAGAACTTCCATGTATATCATATATTATTGTTATTATGTAATAGGCTATGGAATAGATCCGAAAGGCTTCAAATTTTTGCTTCCATATCTACATCTATTAATCGACAAAAATAATGTATTAAATTTACGCTGTATGAACTTGAATGATGAATCGATAAAGTTATTATCAGAAGTGATACATAAATACCCAAATGTTAAGAAAATAGATATTAGAGGAAACAATAATATTCATTCAAATAAATTAACAGTTTTATTCTCGAAATTTCCTATTTCAAAAGTAGAATTTGATTTTAATGGAGATAAAGACTTGCTGGTTGATAAAGGTGTCAAGGAATTGATTAAATATATCAAAAATGGGAAAAGTATAAGTCTCAATAGTTTAGAAATTGATGATAATTATTTCAAACCGTTTATTTCATTAAGATTATATGAATTAAGAAAGATGAAAATATTAAATTTGAGTAGTATAAATTGATGTTTCTATATTAAATAGATAATAGACTAACATATAAAAGTATAGAAACACTGATTAACAATTTATCTTCATTACCTAACCTTAAATGTCTCTTTTTGCATGGAAATGAAATAGAAGATGTAGGAATGAAATTATTATCTCCTTATATACACTTCTTAAAAGATGATGATGAAGATGATATAAGTTGCATTAATTGTTCAAGTACATATTATTATTATTATTATCTAATATATAGAAATGAGATTATCTTCAACTGGGTTGAAGTCTTTATTAAATGGTTTAGAGAAAATTGATAGAAAAATCATACTTCATTTAGATCATAATATTATTGATGAAAATGGAATTGAGTATTTAATGAGTTATATGAAGAAACATGACAATATTATGAAATTAGAAATTAATGGTACATATATATATATATATATATATATATATATATAATTAATATTTCTTTATTAGATAATCCAATAGGTAATAATGGATTTGAGTTATTAATTAATAATTTAAGAATATTAAAAACAACAAACGGTTCAATAGATTTGAGTAATATATCAATAGATGATGAAAGTGTAATATTATTAACAAATAAGCTAGAATCCCTTCCAAAACGTTGTGAAATATATCTACAAGGAAATAACATCAGAATGAAAGGTTTGAAATCAATATGTTCAAAATCATTAGAAAAAAAGGAATATTCATTTATTGAAATGAAATGTTTATCATGGACAAATGAAGAATTGAAGTATTATTTGAATTATTGTATAAGAAAAGAAAAATTTCTTATCAGAATTTATGATTTCTCAAGTACAGAATCCATGTTTTTAATGAAATAGATATAAATATTAATGATTCTCATATTCCTTTAATAAAAAAGATTAGTTATACAAAACTTCATTTATCCAATAGTCAAATTACCCCAAAAAGATTAAAAGAATTAATGGATTCTTTACAGAAAGATATTGTTGAATATATTGCAATATCCAATAACCCGATTGGAGATGATGGAATAGAAATAATATGTAAACATTTAGATAAATATATTGATTTCCCATCATTACTTACTCTTTCAAGTATTTTATGAATAATAATGTTATTTTATATATTGTATAGATATTGGAATGAGTGTAAAAGGGTTAAGAATATTGATAGAAAGATTAAAAGATTATAAACCATTAGGAGTGATAAATATATCAAAAAATGAATTAGATGAAAGTGGATTAAGGTTGATGAAAGAAAACAAAGAAATATTTGAATGTTTAAATTGTTTATCAATTACAGTAAAACAAAATATAGATAAGTCAACACTGAATTCATTCTTAAAAACATTTTCATCAATTGGAATAATCAAAATAAATGGAATATCAGAAGAAGAAAAGAAAAAATTATCAAAGGAATTCTTCAATATTGAATAATTACAATAAAATATAACTCATTATATGTTTTATTTTATTTTAACCCCCATAAAACAACACATTTATAGAATTTATGATTAATGAATAATGAGTTTTACGGTATAATACTTATAGTAGTATTAGTAGTATTCATTTACCATGCTTCTAATGAATATCTACCTGTAGCTTCCATATTCTCAATTTCTTTCTTAGCTTGTTCTTCACTCATCTTTCCTTGTGAAGCAAAAGCTCTAATCATTGATTGTTTTACATCCTCTGGTACTCTTGAGGCTGGTCCACAGAAATAGAAATGTCCTTTCTTTGTATATAATAAGTCAAATGGTAAGGATGGTTCTTCATCTACTTTATTTTGAATATATACTTTCTTAGCTTGATCTCTTGAGAAGGCTGGTCTCATGTATTCTAATACACCATCTTTATGATATTGATCCCATTCATCAGAGAATAAATATTCAGTCTTTTGATATCTACATCCATAGTATAATAACATTGGTCCAATCTTCTTACCAGCTTTCTTATCCATTGCTCTTTGTTGTACAAAGGCTCTGAATGGAGCAATACCAGTACCTAAACCAGCCATTACTACTGGTGTTTCTGTTGATTCTGGTAATACAATTGTACCAGCTTTAACTGTACATTCAATATTGATTGGTGATTCTTTAGATGGATTGCAATGTCTTAAATAGTCAGTACATAAACCAACTCTATCTTTACCTGATGGTGTCTTCCAGTCAACTACAACTACGCATAAGTGTAATGTATCTGGATACATTGCCATTGAGGATGCTATTGAATAATATCTTGGTTTAATTTGTGGTACTAAATCTAATAAGTTAGCAATTGGTACTTTGCAGGATGGATATTTCTCAAAGATATCAGCATATGTTACTGTTTCTTTAACTAATGTTTCTAATTCAGCTTTACCTTCATTAGATACTAAATGTAATAATGCTTTCTTATCTGCTTCATTACCAAAGATTGATAAGGATTCAAAGAATCTCTTATTTGGTTTACCGAATAAATCTAATCTTTCTGTGAATAATTGTCTAGTGGATATTAAACTTGGGAATACACCAGCATTCTTTGGATCTACTGCTTTAATTGATAATACTTCATTACCACTTAAACCAAAGTGTTTCAACATTCTATCTACATTCTCTGGAATATTTCTAGCATAAATAGCTAATGCATCACCTACATTGAATTGTACACCACTTCCTCTTAAGTCAAATTGTAAATGCATAATATCTCGATCATAATCTTTAGGTGTCATTCTTACATTAGAAATCATTTTAATTACTGAACTTGCTGGTCTATTAACACTGCCTGGAGCATGAGCACCTTCTTTGATTTCTACAATGTTCTTTGGTTGTGGTGGTCCTGATAATTGAGCTGGTTTTATATCTAATGCATTGAAGAGATTTGGTTCCCAGATATCATAAGCAGTGTTGTATTTATCTTCATCTTGGTCATTACCATATCCAGTTTCGACGACTTTCTTTGCACCTGCTTTTGTTAAAGCTTCATCATATTTCTTAGCAGCTTGACAGAAGAATGTGTAATTTGTATCACCTAAACCAAATACTGCATATTTAGTATTCTTTAATGCATCTGGACTTAATCCTTGTAAATATTTGTACAAGTTTCTACAGTTTGGTGGTAATTCACCTTGACCACAAGTTGATACTAATAATACTATTAATGGTTCATTCACTAATTCATCAGTCTCATAATCATCACAAGCTGATAAGGTTGCATTTACACCTCTTTGTTTACATTCTTCATAGAAGTTGTTAGCTAACTGTTCAGTTGTTCCTGTATCTGATCCATATAATATTAACATCTTTGGTCCACTTCCTTCAGAACCACTTCCACCTGCTGCTGGTGCTTTCAATCCTAATGCTTTGATTTGTAAGGATTGGAATCTGGTCTTTAAGTGATCTTCTAAATCTGATTGTAATTTCTTTGCTACATCTGGTTTACTTAACATTAATGAGTTGAATCTTACTTCTCTTGCTAAGAAGTCCTTTAATCCATCATGAATCTTCTTACAATCTAATTGGAATGGATTCTTATGTTGATCTACTAATCTTGGATCCCATCTATATAATGGCCAATAACCAGTATTAACAGCAGTTTGTGCTTCTTTGAATGAGGCAGACATACCTGGTCTTAAACCAAATTGCATACATGGTGAATAAGCAAAGATAATTGATGGACCATCATAACTTTCAGCTTCATTGAATGCTTTTACAACTTGATTCATATTAGCATACATACATACTGAAGCAACATATACATTACCATAACTCATAAACATCTCTGCCATTTCTTTCTTATTCAATCTCTTACCATTAGCTGTGAATTGTTGTACTGCACCTAATGATGTAGCTTTAGAGGCTTGACCACCTGTGTTGGAATACATCTCAGTATCCATAATCAATACATTGATATTACATCCTGATGCCATTACATGATCTACACCACCATAACCAATATCATAAGCCCAACCATCTCCACCAATAATCCATTGAGAGATCTTTGGGAATTGATCTTTATTGGCATATAATTGTTCTAACATTGGATCTTTACTATGTTCAGCTTCTAATAATCCTTTAATCTTTTCACTAATCTTTTGACATACAGCACCATTGTCTTTCTCTGCTAACCAATCAGCTAAAGCATTCTTTAAATCACCTGACATTTTAACATCTGGATTGTTAACTACTTGTTCTACTAATGATACATGTTTTTCTCTTCTATGAACAGCGGCAATATGCATACCTAAACCATATTCAGCATTATCTTCGAATAAACTATTAGCCCAAGCAGGTCCTTGTCCTTTTTGGTTGGTTGTGTATGGGTTAAATCCAGCAGTTCCTCCCCAGATTGATGAACAACCTGTTGCATTAGCAATTACCATTCTTTCACCAAATAATTGGGTTAATAATTTAACATATGGAGTTTCACCACAACCTTCACAAGCACCAGAGAATTCTAATAATGGTGTATTGAATTGAGATCCTTTGATTGTATTTCTATCAAATAAATGACCTTTCTCAGCTACTTTCATGGCATATTCCCAGTTGTGTTTTTGTTTTGCTTCTTCTTCTTCAGCTGGTTTCATTGTCAATGCATTATCTGGACAAGCAGTTGAACATAATGCACAACCAGTACAATCGAATGGAGATACTTGGATTCTATACTTTAATCCAGCTGGTCCTGCTGTTGATTTAACAGTTTCAAACGATGCAGGTGCTGCTTTAGCTTCATCAGCTGTTAATACAAATGGTCTAATAACTGCATGTGGACATACCATTGCACATTGATTACATTGGGTACATTTACTTGAATCCCATTCTGGTATTTCTAAGGCTATACCTCTCTTCTCATATTTGGTTGTTCCTGATGGGAAATAACCACCTGGTGTAAATACACTTACTGGTAATGTATCACCATCAAAGTTACTCATTGGAATCATTACTTTCTCTATGAATTCTGGTAATTTACCTGGTTCAAGATTCTCATTGATTGGTTTTGGTTCATTTGGTAAACTAGCCCAAGATGCTGGATATTTGATTTCTTTTAATTCTGCTAATGCACCATCTACAGCTTTATAGTTCATATTAACTACAGCATCACCTTTCTTACCATAGGTCTTCTTAATAGCAGCTTTTAAATATTCTACAGCTTTATCAAATGGAATAACTTCAGTTAATTTGAAGAATGCAGTTTGTAAGATCATATTAATTCTTTTACCTAAACCAATTTCTTGACCTAATTTGAATGCATCAACATTGTAGAATCTCACTTTCTTTTGTCCAATTAATCTCTTTGTATGAGTACATAAGTTCTTTTCCATTTCTTCTAATGTACTCCATGGTGAGTTTAATACAAATACACCTCCATCTTTGATTTGACCTAATACTTCGAATTTATTGACATAATAAGTCTTATGACAAGCTACATAATCTGCTTTTTGAATCAAATAAGGAGATGTAATTGGTTCTTTACCAAATCTTAAATGTGATTGTGTTAAACCACCTGATTTTCTAGCATCATAATAGAAATAAGCTTGAATTGTCATATCTGTATGATCACCAATAATCTTAATAGCATCTTTATTAGCACCAACAGTACCATCTGATCCTAAACCCCAGAATAAACATTGTTTAACTGTTGAAGGTAATGTATTTGGTTCTGGTACAATTGGTAATGATAAATGAGTTACATCATCTTCAATACCTACAGTGAATCTCTTTATTGGATCTTTAGCAACCAAATTGTTATAAACTGACCATACCATACCTGGAGTGAAATCTTTTGATCCTAAACCATATCTACCACCAATTAATACTTTAGGATGAATAGTACATTCACCACTCTCAAAGGCAGCACATACATCTAAATACAATGGTTCACCTACAGCTGCTGGATCCTTCATTCTATCTAATACAGCAATTCTTTCCACTGTCTTTGGTAATGCTTTTAAGAAGTGACTAATACTCCATGGTCTGTATAATCTAACCTTTAATACACCAGTCTTTTGGCCATGTTCTTTGTTTAAAAATCTGGATGTTTCTACACACACTTCACAACCACTACCCATTACAATAATGACAGAAGTAGCATCAGCAGCACCTTCATATTCAAATAATTGATATCTTCTACCAACTAATTTCTCAATCTTAGCAAAGGTTTGATCTACAATTTCTGGTACTTTTTCGTAGAATTTGTTAGCGGCTTCAGTGATTTGGAAGAATACATCGGGTGTTTGAGCTGTACCTCTTAATTCTGGATGTTCTGGATTAACACCACGATTACGGAATTCAGCAACTTTATCTTGAGGGATATATTTAGCTAAATCTTGATAATCAATTAACTTTACTTTTTGAATTTCATGGGAAGTTCTAAAACCATCAAAGAAGTGAACGAATGGTACACGAGATTCTAATGTTGCAATATGGGCAGCAATAGCAATATCATGAGCTTCTTGAACTGATTGGGAGTTAAGTAAAGCAAAACCAGTACTTCTACAAGCCATAACATCGGAATGTTCACCATAGATTGATAATGCTTGACCAGCAATAGCTCTTGCAGCTACATGGAATACACATGGTTGTAATTCACCAGCTATCTTGTACATATTAGGAATCATAAGTAATAAACCTTGGGAAGCTGTGAATGTTGTTGTTAATGCACCACCTGTTAAAGCACCATGTACAGCACCTGCAGCACCAGCTTCTGATTGCATTTCTGTAACACGACTATTTAAATTATATGTTATTTTATTAAGGAATATACGTTACTTGACCAAAACAGTTTTTAATACCTTGACTTGACCATACATCAGCCAATTCACCCATTGGAGTGGATGGAGTAATTGGATAAATGAAAGCCATATCACTAAAACCATATCTAAGAAAAAATAGTAGATAAATCCAAAATACCCAATATGACTTGCTGCAGTATTACCATCGCATGACTTTGTAATAAATTTTGCTGACATTTCTCTATAGTAATATAAAATAAAGATCGAGTTTATAGAAAAAAGATTCTGTATAATCAATAAGTTTTAAATGAGTAAATAAAACATAAAATAGAGTTCTTATAAATAAAGAAACATAATAGAATATAAAAATACCAAGATTATAAAGAGGATGTAACTTTTCTGTTATTGATTCAGCAATTAATACTAATTAAGCCTCACCCTCAAATCTTGAGCATTGATTGGTTTATTAAAATCGGGATTGGATCGATTATCGATATTTTTATAACAGATAAATTGAAATACAATTTTATAATTGAGATATACGTTTTTAAATACCATTAAGAATGTTATGAACCATGGACCAACTTTGTTTATGTGTTTTTTCAGTAGTGGTATTAATGTCTGTAGAAGCTTCACAACAAAATCATAAATAATAGATAAAACGAATTATTTTGGGGGTGAAATAAGTACACTAATTAGAAAATTTGAATATTCTAAAAAGGATGTTTGAGAATGAGTTTGTTATTATTTTAAAAATTTATTCGTTTTTCTACTTCTTTAATATTCGTAATGTGATTAAGATGAAAATATATATTTTGATGAAATGATGTGCTTTTCTTTATGTTTTGTGATTTTGTTGGTTTGCTAAAAAGAAATACGATTATAATATGGAGATCTACCGAAAAATTTCAATTTTTATTCTTATTTCATTATTTACGGTATGTGCTGTGTTTATTTTTACATACAATTTATAAGCGTATAATACTATTATTATTATATATTCTAGGAAAAGCTACAAACTTCTGTAGTCGATATAATGTAATCTTTTTATACATTCTCAGTATTTGCTATTTTTTTAAATATTGAATACTATCCTTATACTACTTATACGATAATTTTAAGCATAGATTGTCAAATCCTTCAATATTCTTCTAAATGCACAAACATGGATGAATAACACTTAAACAGTTAGTTACATTTCTGATATAAGTAATAGCATCATAATCGATAATATCATTTTGTGATAAAATGTTTTATGAAGTTATGTTGTGTCAATTAAACTTACTTAATATGGTAAAAAAAGTTGAGACATAATTGTTTATACATATCCACTGCCTTGAAATATTAGATTTTTTTGTCACTATTTTTTTATTGGCTAGTTTCTACTTATTCAATCATGATTAGTAGTTCTAGTATTGTGCCTTCGAAAAGCAGTGACAATAGCAATACTTATATATTTGTAACTTTATTTTGTTATAACATCTTAGATAAATGCTTATAAGAAGATCTTGATGCATAGAACAAAAATGGACCGGGAATTACTATTCTCGTTATCATCAAATAATATTAAATATGCCAATGCCTTATTCTGTATAGTAAGCAGTCTATATTTTTAGTAAGCATATATGAGGTAAATTTGATTGAAAAATCCTTTCTGAGGATATGGAATAGAAACAGAAAAGTGGAATGGATTGACATTAATTCCATCCAATCAAGCCAGTATAATATTTTTAGTGAAATAGTAAGTTGCTTCTTTATAGAAAGTATAAACCATTATCATTTAATGTATAAATATAGATGAAGTATATTTCGAAGAATATTTTCGATTCATCTGCATTTTTCTATTTTTTGACTATGAGTCAGTATTTTCTCTAATGATAGTTATGGCTGGTATTTACAGTAATATATACATCTCCGATGTATGTATTTTAAATTATATTTATTAGGAACAACTTAAATCATTCATCTGTCATTATTCAATTTTTAATGATTTTTATGATGAATTATCCTTGCTAACTACAACTGAAAACAAATCACCAAATAATCCAGAAGCCTGTTATTCCTTGAAGAAATTAAGAAAACATATTAAATACAGTGATAGTTTTAGGCAGTATATAGAATCATTTAGAGATGAACTTAATAAAATAGTATTTAGTAAAAATAGATATAATACAATAACTAACAAAATTCAATTTTATTATTACGGGCAAGTATTCGAAAAAAGAGAATGTTGTCTAACTAAATTGTATAAATGTATATGTACTCGTGAAGAAAAACAATATCATTTCGATTATTATTCTGAAAATCCTAGTATTGAGGATTTCCAATGCTTAGTAAACGAAGAGAAACTTAGATTTGGATACGGCTCAAGAAATACGAGCACAATGCACATATTATCAATTTTTAAATAGACCAAATGAATATTGTCATTCTAAATGTGTAACTTTTTGTATATACACAACTATATTTATCAAAAAACATGCATTTTAAATAGGCTATTAATTAAAATTTCATACTTTTCTATGTATATTGTTCAAAAACAATAAAAAAAGAAATAACATCATTTTCTATTGAATTTATCATCTATTTTATCATACTCAAATCATTAACCACCTTTTTCAATTCATTTGGTGGAATTAACAGTTTTATAAGAGAAGGATTACAATGAAGAGCAAAATCTCTATAAGATAATAAACTAACCAAATATTCATCCATATCTATTGAACTAAGTCCTTTATGATATATTGGAATAATCATATTACCTATATTATCACTATAAACACTAATTTTAGGAAGTAAAATCAATAATTCTTTCATTTCATTTGATTTTAATTTGTTTATATCTATTTTCTGAAATACATTGGATAATAAATCTTTTGAATATAAAACATTAAAATTATCTAATAACTATTCAATAATAATAATAATAAATATACAAATAAGATAGTAGAAACTGGAAGTAATGGAATAATCAAATTTAACACATTCTCAAATTCTTTTATCATATTCTTTATTGATGAATTGTTCTTTATTCTGAATAAAGATATTAAACATTCGATTATTGATATTAACTCCTTTTCATTGTATTTACTATAACTCTTTATTTCATTAACAAAAGAATTTAATTGATAGAATAAAGAGTTTAGAATATAGTTTAAGGATGAATTTGTATTTATATTTTTATCTTTCCAATTATAATATTTTATAAACAACACATAATTATTATATCTATATATTTCACATATGGATAATTCATTCAAATAATATTCAATTACATCAAACTGAAATACTTCATACAAATTGTTTAATAAATATATTAATTGAATTGTCATATTATTATTCTCACAATTATTATATAATATATAACTGAATATTGTATTATGATATATCTTTTGATCTTCTATCTTTAGATTATTGAATATTTTTACATAAATACATAACAAAAATGGAAATAATTCACTTTTTTCAAACAATTTCATCATCATATTTTGAATTGAATAATTGGATATTATTATATTTAAATCTCTCTCTATTAATCCTACTATATATTCACTACAATAGATATTCTCATATTTATATAACAAGATTGGATTATCATTATATATGTTTTGAAATAATAATGAATAGAGAGAAGAATTCTGATTATATTTCAATAAATCAATTAATATTAGATATAACCCATCTATTTTACTATTATCATTATTATTAGATAGTAAATAGTCTATTATTCTATCATTCTTTATTATTATATCAATTAGTGAATAAATATTATCATATAATAATTTATAAATACTTTCACTAGCATATTTATCATTGAGAAATAATCTCCACTTACATAATGATGTTATTACTTCATTCAGTTTTTCATTTTCATTGTTCAATATGTCTGTTGTATAAGTTTTACTAAATCCAATTATAAATATTAGGAATAACTTCAATATCTTTATATCTGTTGATATTTCATCTTCTTTCATCTTCTCTATTTTAATTATTCTCTTATTTATTTGGTTAAATAAAACATCAAATATTTCATCCACTGGAATATTATCAAAATGTTTCTATTATATAATAATATTATATTATGTTATAATTATACAGTAATACTGTGTTTTATCATTGGTTTCCATATTGAACTAATTAAATAAATATTATCACTTAAT
Source organism: Proteromonas lacertae (assembly GCA_002245135.1). Classification (NCBI taxonomy): domain Eukaryota; class Bigyra; order Opalinata; family Proteromonadidae; genus Proteromonas; species Proteromonas lacertae. Next base: position 257,629 of record NGBS01001164.1, read on the forward strand.
ATATCATTCAAAGAGAGTAAATTATCATAATATAACTCAAGTATTATATCATCATTATCTATTTTTGTAAATACACATTCAATTATCGAGCTTAGTGTCTATATTACTATAGCCTATATAGGTTATACTTGAAAATATTGCTTTAGTTGAGTTGAATCTACTCCATTTGATAATTCATTCCACTTCATTATCACATTTCTTATATAATTTGTCACTCCAAGACATATCTCTTCATTTATATCGTTTTTTTCTATAAACTTAAAGTAACAAGGTAAAAATGACAAATGTGTTGAAAAATCTGAAATGCAGGATAGTTTGGGAATTATCTGAGAAAATACTGATAGTATATTATTATCATTTAGTTGTAGTTTACACAAGGAGAGATCTTCTTCAAACATCTGTTTTAACTCTTCAAATATGGTTCTATACGAATTTTTAAAATCATTATTAATCATTTCTATTATTTTGTTAAGATTTTGAGTGTTTCTATTCATTTTATTCAGTTTGGCGCGAAATGACTTTTTTTTTTCAATTTTTTTTCTTTTTTAAAAAGCTAAACAAAACATATAGATCAGTGTAAATATATCATTCGAAATAATGTCGTTACAATTTATCAATTACTCTTCATATTTTACTATCACATCCTTTGTTAGTTAATTTTGTTTTGTAATTCAGTTATAATCTCAATATTATAATTAATGAATAGAATGATCTAGCAATAGCAATTTTCAATATGTATAATGAGTATTTGATGTGTTTAATGATGTTTAATTAAGAAAATAAAGAATAGAAACGACTAAATATTTTGAAACAAGAATGATAAACTTAAACTCATTCTTAGATAATAAATTATCATCGCTTCTACCATTAAATGCAAAAGTATGAAAAATTATGGATATTCTTTAATAGATAAAAGAAACAGGTGAAAAGAATGTAAATGAAGTTAATGTGAAAGTAGAAATGATGAACGATGTTAAAATGATAAAAATATTAAATATCCGGAAGATCAAAGAAAAGCATATATTGAAATTTATCGAGAATCATCAATTATTATCCAAAAATTGTAGTTTAATCACATATCCATTTCAAATACAACATATCGGATGTAATATGATATTATTATCAAGAAAATATTACACTAGAGATTTAGAAGAATTAATAAAAGGCAAATCATTAACAAATAGACTTATTTGTAATGTGATATGTTATATATGTAATACATTAATAATATTGAGTGAAAATGATATAATAGTTGATAATTTAAAGAGCAGTAATGTGATTTATAAAGTTAATAATAATATGTTGTTATGTGATTTATTTTTGAATGCATTGGGAAATGATGATGAAATGAGAGTGTATGATATATGTTTCAAAAGCCCAGAAGAGTTGAGTGGATTAGAATGTGATGAGAAAAGTGTGATTTGGTCAATTGGATGTATATTATATGAGATGATTTGTAAGAAATTACCATTTGAAGAGGATAATAATGTGTTTCAAGTATTATTATTATGAATATAAACATTAAATAGATATTGGAATGAGTGAAAATGGATTGAAGTTATTAATAGAAAAGATAAAAGATAATTATCCACTAAGAAAGTTAAATTTATCAGGAAATGAATTAGATGAAAAAGGATTAAGATTAATTAAAAGAAATAGTGGAGTTTTCAATGGATTGGATAAAATTATCAATAACATTCAAAAGTAACATAACTAAAAAACATTTGAAATCATTTTTACTCGCACTTTTGTCAATTAAAAAGATAAAAATGAATGGAATAATGGAAGAAAATAAGGAAGAAATTCAAGAAGAATAATAATTTTTAGATTTTTTTTTTAATGAATAATTAAATTGTAAATAATTCATATTTTTATAATAATACATTTACTTATTTTATTTTTATTTCTTATTACATTACATCATCACTGTTATTAAAATCATCAAAATCATCTTCAATATCATCTGGTATTTCATCAGGTATATCATTAGAAACAACTTCTTTTTCTTTCTTTTCACTATTCATTGGAGGTAAACTTCCTGCAGTTTGTGGCATTCTACTTAGTGAAGGCAATTTAGAAGCTGGTGATTTTTCAGATTCTGTTGAACTTTCGAATAGTGAATCATCATTGTCATTTTTTTGAGGTGATTCAAATTCATTGTTATTATTATTTCTATTGCTATTGTTGATCATGTTGTTCATCATTCCAAAACTATTGGTGGAAGGTGGTGGAAGTGAATTACTATTATTTGAGGGTATATTCTTCTGAGAATCTGATACATTTTTAAGTAATTCGTTTAAAAGTATTATTATCTATCAAATTATATGCTAAAAGTAAATACTTGCTCTTTAGTTATCATATTTGGAGAGAAATACTGATCATGTTCACGAATAAGCATTTCATAAATACTTTCAGCTGTTTTAAGGGTATTTATGTTTAAATCAACTTCATAGAGCTTTGTTTCTTCTAATAAGTAAGATGATTTTGAAAAATACCATCATTTCCATTTGTATATTCTAAACCTATCTTACTAGGTTCGAATTTTACACCTACTTTATGTAAAACTATATCACTCATTGAAAAAAATAAGATCGAAATTCAAACTTAAATAACTGTCAAACATTATCAAGCTCAGTTCCATCAAACTCTGAATCAAGCTAATATTATATTCTCTTTTTTTCTCTTAAACAAACATAAAATAATAAGGTCAATGATATATATTGCTCCAAGAGCTACATTAATGAGTAATAGTTTAATTATTTGGAAGTGTCAATGTTGGATATCTTTTTCCCATTTTAGTTAAATAATTGGTGTCTTTAATATAATTAGAATTCAAGTGTAATGTCTTTAATGTAGTGACATTTGTTAAACATTCATATAAATAATTAGCTCCTTTGTCTTCAATCTCATTTTCATCTAAATCAATTTCTTCGATTGCTTTAAGTTCTGAGATATGATCACAGAATATTTTCATTCCAATATCATTTATCTTATTACCATAAATGTATAACTTGTGAAGACCAGAGAGATTGCTTAATTGATTGGCTAATTCTTTCATACCAACATTACCAATATGAGTATGACTTAATCCTAATTGTTCTAAACTAGTTAAACTACTAATATTATCACATAATGCTTTCAATTCTACATAATCAGCTGGCTTTGGTATCTCTGGAACTATTTCAATATAATAATAATAATATATTTTATATACAGATGTAGCTTGTATATGTTGGATCAGTCTGTGGGCCTAAGATGTTATTTTGTAAATGTAATTCTTTTAACTTTGGTAAGGATGATAAATGTGATGAAAATGTGATTAATCCATTATTAGTGATGTTGTTATTAGCAATTGATAATATTTCAAGAGTTGAAACTGATGATAAATATTCACTTACTTCTTTAATACCATTATCACCCAAGTTATTATCTATTTAAATATAATAATATTGATATTGATATATACGTTCTAATCCTAAGGCATTCAAACATCCAAGATTGGATAATTCTTTTGCCAATATTTTTCCTCCAACAGCATTAATAGAATTGAATCCTAAAGTCAATCTCTTTAATAATTTCACATGTGATAAGTTAGCTGTAAGATTCTTCATACCAATATCACTCAATGCATTATCATGTAAACCAAGTACTTTTAATTGAGTAACATTATGCAATTCATCAAAGAATCCCTTTATATCTTCACCATTTATCTTATTACCACTTAAATCAATTAATTCTAACTTATGCAAACATGTTAAGTTTTCTCCTAAGGTTAATAATGCTTTTGACGGTATTACTTCCTCTGGTTCAGGGAATGGCATCCATGATAATACATATTCAATTACTGCCATTTGCTCTTCGCTGATTTTTGTACCAATGATATTGTTCTTCACTACTAATCCTTCTAAGGATGGTAATGCTGTAAGATGATTGGCTAATGAAAATAACCCTTCTGGGGATATTTTGTTATAACCTAAGTCAAGCTTTTTCAAGTTCTTTGTGTTTGTTAATGCAACACATAACATTTTTACTGAATTATCATCAATGTTATTCTCTTCTAAGTGTAAGTTGACTAAGTTTGTTAATTCACCAAGATTCTTAAGAAATATTGGATGTTCAGATTGATCAATATCACAAGCTATTAATATATATATATATAATTGATAATTAATTTATACAATTCATGTTCAATACTTCCAACTTGCTTAAAAATGGTAAGTTTTGGAAGAAGATATGGAATTGAGGGTTTAAATCATCAGTTCTTGATAAATCAATACTTTTAATTTCAGACAACATATTCAAATTTCCTGTAAAAAAATCAAATGCATTGGCAGTAACATGAGCTAATAATATTAGAATGGCTTATAATCTTATAATATACTTAAATCGAGTATTCCTTTTCCATCAACATAAGAAAGTAACTCATCTTCTAATGGTAATGATTTGCTATTATCTTCTTTCTCAACTACTGCTTTTAAATCTTCATAGTTCTTTAAATAGATATTTAAAAGCTTGAAGAAGTCTACTGTGGATTTTGACTTTTTATATTGCTTTATCATATCTGGAAAAATCTCTACATGGTATAAATGACAAATAAATACCAGGGTTTGAAACAACATTCTCTAATAACACTGAAAAATCTTCTGATCCTACCTTATGCTCAACAGCTTGTGGTACATCTGCATTTTTGGTATTTTGGGTTTGTTCAGTGGTTTGCTGCATTAGGTAAGAAATTATTTAGAAAATGAAAGCTTGAGTTTATCAAACCAGATCCTTGTAATTTCCATTTTAAAGTGTGTACAGAGTGTTTGTCGTTGATAAAAATGAAACTGCGATTAGTATATGTCTTACTACAATTAATTCTGGCAATTAAAACAATGATGTTGAATAAATCAGTAACAAGTTGAAAATAATATAATCCAAATACGAAATGACTATGTTAAGATAGAATTATGAAAGAATAATAACTTATATAAAGAATATTCTTCGTATTATCAGTTTTTCTATAATTTGAGGCTTTAAGATAGTTTATATACCAAATATTAACGTAATTAGACGGATGGTACACTTTTAAACTGTGAAGTGTGGTAGTTTAAGAGAATTAAAGTTATTATGCTTGTGGTGAAAAAATAGTGTTGTTATTCTTTATATACACAATGTAGATAGTAAGAAAGGCAAAGAAAATGATTTTTTTTTCCTTTTGTTTTTAGTAAGTATACAACCAGGTTAAATCATTTCCAGAATTAAATGAAATAATGAATGGCTATCCTCGACGCAAATTTAAACCATCTTCATTAATTATATTCAAATTGAATGTTTTTTTACAATTTTTGTTGAGATAAAGCTTGATAAAATCAAACAAGATTTTTTTTATCAAAAGTTCAAGATAAAACTAATTCTTGATTAATACCATCATGAATAGATTGTTTATTCCTATATGTATTTGCTACACTGATTAATACTAATAGTACTGTCATGCTGTATTTGTTTAGTAGAATGTAGAGAAGAAAGAAGTATGTATTGTTATATGGTTATTATGTAGAAACATTACCTACTTTTCCTTTAATAGCAGGAGAAGGCGCAATTAGAATTGAAACCTTGGATTTTATAGGTATAATAATGCAGACGTATATTATTTATTGTAATAAGAAAATATATACATATGCAAGATTAGTAACACCTGTGGGTGAGTTGAAAGAGCTTACATCTGCAACAATAAACGTAGAAAATAATAATAATTACACTTTTTATGATGTTGGAACTTCAGAAGTAGATAAAGGTGAATCATTTTTATGGTTTGATAATAAGGATTTATTAGTTGATACTGATTATGAAAGCTGTGATTTAGAACCTGGTAAGTACAATGGAAATGAATTGAAGGCTAAATGCAACTTTGATATTGGAGCTGACAGTTTATATGATGGATATATATTTAAAATATCTGAAGATGATATAAAAGCTTATAATGTAACATCAAGTGACTTGGTATCTACTAATAATGCAAATACAGATAATGAGCATGATGTAAAGACATATGAAGAATTGAATGATATTATTAATGATATTATAAACAGTTTACCTAAATCCTCATCAATAATTATTCCATCCATTTTGATGGTTTTAGCCTTATTATTTCTCTTAATGTAGAAATATGATAATTACTGATCATTGATCCATTTTTTTGTTTTTTATTAATATCACACAAACCATAATACAATAATGAAAGTGATCATTGATTGCATATAAAAGTCAACAATAAAAATGAAAAAAAAATAAATGTGTGTCAAGCTTTTTGGCTTGATGAATAACATTTTTCTTCATTTTTCATTATATAATTATTATTAGTAACTAATATAACATAATATATTTATATATATGCTAATGTTACTTATGTTTATATTGAAAGTCTGTATAGAAGAATTATTTATTCTATTATGTATATTAGCAATTATTATTAAGCTCAAAATATATTTATAGGTATATCACATATCATTGTATTGAAAGAAAAAATAATATACATTTATTGAAAAGATAATTAATCATAGATTGTATAGGTAAATATCATAGAATAATAATGATATCAGGCAATTATCATCTGTGAAACAGTTGTGATTAAATAACTAGTGCATTATATAGTATATTTTGGAAAAACTGTGGGAATAACTGGATGAAACATACAACACAATCAGTTCACTCTTTTTTTAAGAGTAATTATTACATTAAAAACATATTTTAATAGTCCTTACGTGAAGTATTAATAGCTAATACTAAATCACTATATAACATGCATATACAATCATTATATATTGATACTGAGATGATGTTTGATATAATAATGCTTTTAATTTCATCATTTTCAATCAGAATAATTCCATATCCTGAAATATATAAGAATGTAATATACAATAGATTAATTACTCATAAACTTCAGTTAATGTCAGAAAAAAAACGCTTAGATGAATGAAATATTATTGGCTATTGGTTATTGGCATATTATTGGCTACATCTCATTAAAATCTTTGAGTGAGTTAATGATGAATAAAATCGTAATTGCCTCAATTCGTATATTCTATATTAAATGATATTAATAGTCTTGTTATTCTGCATATGTTTAGTAGAATGTGAAGAAGAAAGAAGTATTTTATTGATTAGATTTTTATTTATAGAATGTTTAATGTGTCATAAACATAAAAGAACTGATAAAGCAGTGAAAGTATCTTCTATTAAAGCAGAAGGTGAAGCCTTTTTCATTAAAAGATGGAGAAGGAGCTATAATAGAGGAAAAAGGAACTATACTTGAATCATACACAGCTTTTGGTGATAAAAAGATTTTTCAATATGAACATGGAAAGATGGGTAGTATGGAATCAATTGAGTATATTTCAGCAACAGTAACTGTAGAAAAAGGTAAAAATTACAATTTTTATGATGTAAAAAACGCTAAAATTGATGAAGGTGAATCATATGTGTGGCTTAATGATAGAGCTGCTTATAGATGTGAAATTGAACCAGGTAAATACAGTATAAATGATTTTAATAGTAAATGTGAAAGTGATAAAATAAGTTTAGATCTTGATAGTTACGTCTTCAAAACAACTGAAGATGGAAAAGAAGCATATGCAACTTATAGTACATCTATGGTTGGTCATATTAATGAAGATAGCAAATATGAGGTGAAGACATTTGCTGAATTAAATGAGATTATGAGTAAATATCCTAAAGAAAAATCATCATCAGTAATTATTCCATCAGTTATGATGGTCTTAGCATTGTTATTTCTCTTAATGTAGAAATTTGGTAATTACTGAGTTTTGATACAATTTTGTGTTTCAAATAAAACTTGAATATTTCAAGCTTTAGGCTTGAATTGTTTGATTTTTATCATTTTTATCATAATCATTCCTTTATTGCTAAAAGTTTTTAGTAAATCTGATAGTAGAGGTATTATGTTTATAAATTTGTGGTGTAAATGTGATAAATACTAACGATGAATTTTTAAAACGAAAGCTTGAATATATCAAACCTGATACTGTTTTTATTTGCTGTAATAATGTGAAATAAGTGTATATTGTGAATGAAGAGAAAAAAATATTATATATGTTGATAATGACTTTATATTTAAAAAGAAATAAACATCCTATTATTCATTATTCACCAATTATTAAATTTGTAGGTTATTGATGTTAAATGCAATTGTTAATGTAAATAAACAGCTAAACTATTGCAATAACAGTGTATTTATTCAAAATTTTGTATAATTCGAATTTACACTAGAAATAATTAGATATATTTGATAGTAAGATAATCAACATAATATTTGGCTTGTAATTAGTCTAATGCTGTTATCAATGAAAAAAATAACGGTAAGAAAATATAATTGGTTGTTGCTAAGTAGAATATTATTGGCTACATCTCATTAAAATCTTTGAGTGAGTTAATGATGAATAAAATCGTAATTGCCTCAATTTCGTATATTCTATATTGAAACTGATATTAATAGTCTTGTTATTCTGCATATGTTTAGTAGAATGTGAAGAAGAAAGAAGTATTTTATGATTAGATTTTTATTTATAGAGTGCTTGATTTGTCTCAAACATAAAAAAGTTGGCAAAGCAGTGAAAGTATCTTCTATTAAAGCAGAAAAAGCTTTTCCATTAAAAGATGGAGAAGGAGCCATAAGAGAGGAAAAGGAAAGTTTAGCACAAGAGTATAGTGCATTTGGTGATAAAAGAGTTTATCAATATTTTCATGGGAAAAGTGGCGACATTGAAATGATTTATTATCTTACAGCATCAGTGGAGGTAGAAAAAACTGATACTTACAGTTATTACAAGATTGAAGATGTAGAGCCAGATGGTTCATCATATGTGTGGTTTAATGATAAAGCTGCTTTAGGTGGTAAATGTGATTTAAAACCAGGCAAATACAGTATAAATGATTTTAATAGTAAATGTAGTGAAATTTTACATTTTGGTGGAGATAGTTACGTCTTCAAAACAACTGCAGATGGAAAAGATGCATATACAGCTTATAGTAAATCGGATGTTGGTTATATTAATGAATATGATAAACATGAAGTAAAATCATTTGCAGAATTAAACAGCATTATGAGTAGTTATCCTCAATCATCATCAGTAATTATTCCATCCATTTTGATGGTTTTATCCTTATTATTTCTCTTAATGTAGAAATATGATAATTACTGATCATTGATCCATTTTTTTGTTTTTTTATTAATATCACATAAACACAATACAACTATAAAAAGTTTAATAAATAATATATGAACATCTTTACACATTTTAAAGATAGAGATAACTTTACAATTCTATTATACATCAGAATCAACTGAAATATTATCTAATTTACATTGTACAACATGAGATGCTAATTCTTTTGGATTTTTACTATTATAACCACATATTCTACACTTCCATTTAGATTGATGATTACATTCAAATTCTTCTTCTGCTTCTATTTTGTATTTTCGTATTAAATATTGAACTAATAACGTCCTGATATATTAATATATAATAATAGCAATATACTCTTCATATAAATTAAGTTGATTTTTTGCAAACTTCTTCTTAAAACAATCTGTACATCTATTTGTTTTAAATGGCACATTCTTTAAATAAAATTCAAATAAATTATCTAAATTATAAATTTTAAACTCAATATCTGCAAAAAATGAATCTAACAGATTTATCAATTTATTGGAGGATATTGGAATTAACAAACCCTTGTCTAAATAACACTATCACTAAATCTTGAGATATTCCACTTATATTAGTAATTTCACTATATTCAGGATAAATACTACACTTTTTATTACAATTCTTATTTAGACTGTTTTGACATACGTTATAGAGATATTGAAAATAGGTTTTAACGGTTTGTGGAGATATTTCATTCTATTTCAATATAATTAACAAAATTAATAAGTTCTATACTTCCTTATATGAACTATAATTACTTAAAACCTTGCGTGCATCTCTTAACTGGGAAAAACAGTTGTTTAATATAGCTTTCTCTTTTTGATTCACAATCTCTTTATATTCGTTCTTCGCTTTTTCTAATCCTTCTTTTAATAACCTTAAATGTTGCTGTTGCCTGTATTGAAACTCTTTTTCGTATTTATGTGTAACTAACCATCTTCTAACAACACTTTGGCAAATAATTATGTTATCTCTTTGTCTTTTCTTATATTCTTTTTGCACATTAGTAAATAATATATCCTGAGGAGATATAACTGCTCTAACTTTGTGTCCTAATTGATTAGTTATGTAATCTGAGAGTGTTTTCTTAATATTAGGACAAATTTGAGGTCTATACCTTGATTGCAGTTGTAATTGACTATTCCTTCCTGGATATGTCTCATTGAACAATATTGCTCTATTTGGACTTTGAATTATAAAATTTGTGTGAATTAAATTATATCGTCTAATGATATATTATATTATATATTTATACTTGTTCATCTACACTTCATTCATTAATAAATTAAAATTACAAAAGCACTGTAATTTACATTTTCAGTGGTAATTTTGGTATATTAGATTAAAATCGTATATTATGGCTTCGCCAACTGATAGTTCTATACCACTGGAAGTTTTGCTGTCTATACAGACGCATAAAGACTATTATTTGTCCTTTAAGCCAAAAGAAGGTGAAAATCAAAGAAATCCTAGCTGTTTGGCTTATCCTAGATATATATCATACAAAAAGGTCAGTGAAAATATATTAAAAGTGTTAGAGCAAGTTCCTGACAAAGAATATGTATATATGAGCTCATTGAAAGAAAAGATTATTGGTTGGAAAATAAGTATTATGGCTACTTGATTTATCTAAATAGATGATTTTGAAATGAAAGATCTGGATTGGGATGACTTGTATATCCATACAGACAATCACACCTTCGATTTAAGTGGTCCACTTTATTTAACAGGTGTATTCTTCCCCTATTTATCAATAATCATACCAAAATGGAGAAAAGAAGCAGAACAAAGACATGAAAAATATAATTCAGTATTATATTTAGTATCAGGAGCTACCAAGCCAATTAGTCAGAGTTATCAAATATCACATAGTTCTACAATCATTGCATCAAAAATAATCACAAAGTATGCATTAATTATTATACATTGTATAGATTCATTGAGACTTTCTTCCCTCAAATAAAAATAATACCATTATATTGTCAAGAGGATATGTTAAAATACTCTGTCAATCGTAAATTCATCTATACTACACTCCAACCAGCTTTAGATTATTATTGTAATGAATTATCCAAATTATATAGTTCCAATTGGAAGAATTATTTCCATTTATCAGTATTAATGACAGGAGGTACTCCTGCATTATTAACACTATTATATGATGGAGTACAAAGATATAGACCTGATATTATCCATATAACTCAACCTGACAGTTTCTGGTATAATTGGAGATTAGAAGAAGATGATTTAGAAATTGAATATTTTAGAGAAGTATATATTATTATTATTAATAATAATAATTAGATAAGTGTTCCATTGTTTTCATATGATTCACTTCATGAAGAAGGTAAAAGAATAGTGAGTGAAATAATGAAATTTAGAGATGAATTGTATGAATTAATTGATAATGGAAATAATGAAATAAGTTCATTTTGGGTAAGAAAATCACATGTACTAGTAATATCAGTGTGTATGGTTGGAGTATATTTTATATATTATATATTATATATTATATTATTATTATGTATTTAGAATAAAAATGGAGAATTAAAGTTCTATAGAGGTACAAATATGGAAGTAGCAATGCCAACTGGATCATTATGTAGTGAAAGAAATGCAATTGGAAGTGCTTTAGCTGATAATATGAGTTTAAAAAGAAGTGATATATTAGGAATAGCTGTGTTATTTGTGAATATATTATCAAGAGAAAAACCGTATAATTAAATTAGTATTTATATATATAATTGTGAATAGAAATTCAGTAGTTGATAATAAATTAAGTCGTTATAATCCATGCAAACCATGTGGTGTATGTTCTGAATGGTTAAAACATATTGTACAAGTTAATCCAGATTTTAAAGTTTATACATTTACAGATGAGAGTTGTGAAAAGATATTTGTTGATACTATTAGTGTATAAAATATATTAATAATATATTATTCACTGTAAATTATTATCAATTCTTTTCTTATTGTTTTTGATAGTATGATATACCCTTAAAAACAATAATCAAGCAGTAATTATCATATTTCTATATTAAGAGAAATAATAAGGATAAAACCAACAAAATTGATGGAATAATTACTGATGATGATTGAGTATAACTACTCATAATTTCATTTAATTCAGCAAATGTCTTAACCTCATATTTACTACCTCTTGCAGTATTACCAACATCATCTTTGTTTGATACTTTGTAAGCTTCACTTTCTTCTTCAGCTATTTTAAAAATGTAATCTTCGTCAGTCACTATTTTTAAAGTAAATCCGCAATCAGCTAACTCTTGTCCTGTATGTCTTCCTGCAGCTAAATCACAAGTGAGAAATCCACCTTTTTTCATCTCTTCACTAATCCACATAAAAGACTTTGATAAATCTATTGCATAATCACTGTACATCGTATAGTTATTAGTATGTTCTACTTCTGCTGATGCAACAAGGTATGTAACACTTTCTCCTTGTGCTGCTTTACTATGTTGATACTGATATACTTTATTATCACCAAATGCAAAATATTGTTCTGACAGAAGTTCTTCACCTACTTTTTGCTGAAGAATTGCTCCTTCGCCTTCTTTTAATGGGAAGGCAGGACCGTTATTTGCATCTTCTCTTAACAACGGAGTCTTTCTTATCTCCTTAATAACTAATATCTTTATGACATAAAAGACAGTCTATGAATGTTAAATATGATTACTCTTACGTTTATCTTGCTTACACTCAGTTGTGCAAATGCACAAAACCATCACTATGATATATTAGACTTTGAAAATATACATATAAACGCAACAACTGACTTATTCATCATCTCAACTTATAAATTCAACCAATCAAATTCCAATAACCATTAACCAATAATATTTCATTTAACATATAATTGTAATGTCGTTTATAACTTCAAAAATCAAATTTTTGATCAGTCTAAGTTTTGAACTGACTAAATTATTATGTTAATAACAATGTAAATCACTTTTAAATCCATAAATGTTAGTAGTACTAAAAGTAGCTATATCTTGTAGTAGATACTATGATGTTCATTCCAAAAGATTTATTATTTAGAATAGACATATTATCACTGCTGCTGATGTATGTGCTACTCATTATAAATTATTAATAATGATGTTTGTTGTGCGTATGAAAAAAACTATTCAAGATCTCAATGCTTAACTCATTATTGTTGTAATAATAATATTCTTATGGTTTTGATAGAAATTAATCTATATTTTTTGTTTGTTCATCAAGTACAACACATTTCCTTATTATAAATAAAAAACTATTTAAAGTATTTATATTAAACGATCAATTTTCTTCTCCCCCTCCAGTTCATTCAATTATTATGATAAACAAAACGATCATCTGATTCATAACTATACATTTTCTTTGCTACTGGATCAATTACATAACTCTTAAATAATTCTATTTGACTAGGAATTTTTGGCATTCCTTTCATCTCAATTGATTTGATGTAATTATTTATTTCAGTGTTATTTTTATTCCCTTTTTCAGTCTATATATTAACCATCTCGTTGTATATCCTTCCAGTGTCATAATATACTTCTTCATTCTAACTAAATAATTAGATGGGCTACATAACAACATATTTGGTGTAACTTGTTCAATTCGAATTTGTTCAAATATCATTTGTAATTCCGTTGAGGATATGTAATTGTTATATTTTTTATAATATTTATAAGTACTTCTAATCATTTTATCATAGGCATTATATAGCTTTGGGGTTCTTTGAGTTACTTCCATTACTAACGCTTTAAATACTTCTTTTGTTATTTTATGAACATCTAATTATATATAATAAATATATATATATATATATATAATACAATTAGTTCCATGTAAACAACTCAATTTATTAGGAAAATTATCAAAATCGATACTTCTTAAATGAGGATAATTATAATCATCCAATGAAAAATCCATTGAAAAAGGATGAAAACAATTATCAAATGAACATTTCTTTAATTTACTATAATCACCTCTTACAACATTATATCCATTACCAAAGGAGAATGTATAACCTGATGTAAGATCAACTGGTGAATTTCGTCTCATTAATAATAATATTGCATCAGCTATTGCTAATCTGACTTTATAACGGATAGTACTTAAGGAAGAACCAGATTTCTGTAAGGCTTTATTTAGATCACTCATGAAATTATCAGTATCTTACAACCAAGAATAAATTAAAGAAAATAACAATATACATATATACATATATAATAATAAAAAAAGGATATTCCAAAACAATCACCTATTGAAGGTAAATACTCTTTATTCATTGGGATTAACACTGGATTCTGTGATATATATATCCTCAATGGAGAAGTGCTAATAACAGCACCATACCATCTTAGAAAATGGGTAACATTATTAGCTTTTAGTGATACTATGGATGGATATATAATAGAAGGTGGATCTTTAAATGATGGTGGATCTGACATTGGATGTTCTTTTGTAACTCTATAAAATGGAATATTCATCCAATATTTCTGTTTTGTTGTTTTTGTTTTGAATTCATTTAAATCATTTGGCATATTAAACATATATGGTCCAAATCTAGTAGCAGCATCTATTCAATAATAATATCAATATATATACAATCAGGTGGAAATGATCTAGTCAAAGAAGCAAGCATTGCTAAATTTGCACTTCCTGTATTTCTAGATAAAGACTCTAGCAATGGTAAACTAGTTCTTCTAACCATATAATATAACAAATCATCAATCGATTCACTTCCATTCTTCAGAACATAATTATAATGTTTAAATGATTCTTCTTCTTCATATAACTGTTCATATACTAATCCTAACATTAATTCAGCTCTCAATGCAAATTTACTCCCACTACTACTCACTTTATTCAATATCTCTATTCCATGGTCTTTATCTTTATGTATTATTAATATTTCACCATAATAAAATAAAGTTTCATCATAATTCTCCTCGTGACGATTCAAAGCGTCTTCTAATACTTGTATTGATTCTTTTATTTTACCTTCATTAGCAAGAGATATACCATAATGAATACCATAGTTTGGAAATGAGTAATTTTCAGCTGGTATATTTTGATAGTAGAATACTGCGGTTTTGTAGTCTTCATTATCAAAATATAATTCTCCTAGACTATACCAACAATCTGCAAATTTCATTCCTAACTTTACTGCTTTTTCAAAATAATATAATGATTTATCATTTTCTTCAATTTCTTTGTAATTTTTACCCAAATAATAATAACCTTCTGGTAAGTTAGGAAATTGAATTATATATTTCTTTAGTTTCTCTATTGATTCTTCATATTTCTTCACTAATAACAAGCCAGATCCTAGATTTATCAGTGCTTTATAATGCTCAGGATTCAGTTCAAGAACTTTACGAAAACATTCAATTCCTTTATCATGATCTCCAATATCATAGTACGTATTACCTAGAGAGTAATGTGCATCAGTATAACTAGTTAATACTTATAATTATTTATTATACGATGGTGATATCTCTGTTGCTCTCTTTAAAAACGTAATTGCTAGTTCATATTCATTTATTGTCCTGTAAGCAACACCTAAATTGTTATAAGCCTCAACAAAATTTGGTTCTATTACATATAGGTTATATATAACAATAATAAAAAATACCTTCTGCAATTACTTTATGATAATAACTGATTGCTGCTTTAATATCACCTCCATGCTGTTCTCTTACAGCTGTAAGAAATAGATTCTTCACTTTTTCAGAATATTGTTTATGAAGAGGAAAGTTGGTAGTCTCCAATCCATATACATTATTTATCTAAACAGCATAGGGAAATAAAAAAGATACAAATAAGATTAGCATAAAAAGTACATTACAATATGAGAAAAAAAGCATTTTAAAAAATTACTTTTGAAATTGGTTTGTCACAAAGGATAGTTTTGATACACCCAAAACGGTTTTATATTTTTAAATTTCGTTTTTTTGAATTTTTCTACTCATGAATTTCGATAAATATTTAGAAGCTGCTATGAAAAAGAAGGAACTTAACATCACAGAAGACGTATTGGATATATATTTTATCCTTTTTAGGAATCTCAAAAACTAAAAAAAGCATTCGAAGATCCAAAGTTCTGTGAAATGTTTGCTGATTATTTAAAAGAGATAGCTGATCCTAAAAACAGAGCAGTATATTCCTCATTTATAATTTTCTTTAGGAGCAAGAGGAATACATTCGTCAAATGGAACAACAAAATAGAATTCCTGAAGGTAAAGAAATATTCAGACCTAACCCTGGATTTGTCATAAAAACAAGAGATAATAATCAAAACAAAGTGTTCATAAACTTATGTTCTCATGACAAAGTAGGGAAAATGGAGCTTAAAAAGGTAGTGCAAAATGGCAAAGTAGGTATGTCATCCTCAATACCTTTAATGGTTGGTCCAATCAGAATGGAAAACGACAAACAGAATAAGCCATGCGCAACTGTTGATGTATGTTTCAATCCAGAGACAATAACTAAATGCACATTCACCTCACAGCTAATGAATGCAGTGTGTATAACAGCAATTGAAAACGCTGAAAAGAGGTTTATTGAGAATGATCCAAAGTCTAAACTAGAGAGAACATATCATGTATTGAAGAATATAACATGTAAAGGTGAACAACCATCGATATTTATGATTGGAAAAAAAGATGAAGAGAGTAGTAATAAAACTAGTAAAACAAATAAAAATACTCCACCACCTCCTTCATCAACTACTACTACTAATAATAAATCATCACCTTCAATACCTCAACCACCATCAACATCAACTGAAGAGGATAAACCACCAATATTAGATGAATATGAAAAATCAAAGCCAAATGAAGAAACAACACGAAATTCATCACCTCCACTTCAACAAAATGGTCCTACTACTCCTAAATATACGATTATATATCGTGGTAATATTGAATTATCTGATATGTATAATGATCCTCGTGTTTGTAATGGAAATAACATTCCAAAGGAATTAGTAGTGAAAATAGAATTACCTTTATTGAATGGCATTAGTAATGTTGAATTAGATATAAATGAAAAGTCATTGAAATTGAGTTGTAAAGAATATGTATTGGATATTCAATCATTGCCTTATCAAGTGAATGAAGAGAGAGGATCAGCTAAATTTGATAAGAAGACAAAAGTGTTACAAGTTGTTTTACCAGTAATTCCACCAAAACCAAAACCGTTAGTTACTGAAGTTAGTAAAGAAGGTGAAGAAGATGATGATGAAGAAGAAACAACAAACAATGAAGAAGATAACAAAAATAAGAAGGAAGAAGAAGAGAAACCTGTTGATCATTCTTATTTCGTAAAGAAGTAACTTAATTTTATTTTTTCCTAGTTGAATAATTTATTTTATGAAATTGCATTTCTTGAATTGTTTTTGTTATTTTGTAAAATAGAATAAGCTAAAATACATAATCATTTTGTATTTCTGTATTTCTGTATT
Source organism: Proteromonas lacertae (assembly GCA_002245135.1). Taxonomy (NCBI): domain Eukaryota; class Bigyra; order Opalinata; family Proteromonadidae; genus Proteromonas; species Proteromonas lacertae. The sequence goes on from NGBS01001164.1 coordinate 275,317, forward strand.
TTTGAATTTTGAATGTCTTGGGATCCAGAGTTCTTGAAACAGTTCGCTCCTTCTGAAGATAAATGGAAATGTCCAATATGCTTGGTTCTAAATGATAAATCTAATGAAAAATGTTGCAGTTGTGAAAATCCAAATCCAAATGTTAAATTGACAGCACAAAAGAGAAAAGCTGCAGACATTGAGCAGCCAACATCAAAAGTCGCAAAAACAGATAGTAAAGGTATAATTATATTTGTATTTTTATTATATTATATAGCATTACCCTTCAATTTCGGTACTGCTCCATCCGCAACAACTACATCAGCTAATAGTGTTTTTAATTTTGGTACAGCAGCAACAACAACTTCAACAACAACAACAACACCTGCAATCAAACCAAATCTGTTCAATTTTGGTCCACTTCCAACTACTACTGACAATAAAGAAAAGGAAGACAATAAGGAAGATTCTAAGAAAGAAGATAGCGAGAAAGAAGATTGTAAGAAAAAAGAAACAAAACCCAAAAATACAAAGAAAAAGAATACAAAGAAGGAAGAGAATGAAAAGGTAGAAGAAGAAGAAGAAGAAGAAGAAAATGAAAAGAAAGAAGAAAAACCATCAAAATCAAAGAAAACCAAAGTAAAAGATAATAAAACAACAAAATCAACAAAACCAGAAAAAGCAACAGGTAATTCAAAGTTATATATGATGGGAAGCAATGAATTAGGTCAATTAGGAATACAATTTGAAGATGAAGATGAATATGAAGCTCAAATACCAACCATATTAGAAATACCAAAATGTAAAAATAGCATAATTCAACTTAGTTGTGGTTCAGTTCATAGCATTGCCTTATCAAGTGATGGAATATTATATTCATGGGGTTGTAATGATAAAGGAGCTTTAGGAAGAGATGGAAATGAGAAAATACCATTACCAGTAAAATCTGAATATTTTGATAATACAAAGATAACATCAATAAGTTGTGGGAGAAGTCATAGTTTAATATTGAATGAAGATGGTGAAATATATAGTTGGGGAGTATATCAAGATGATCGTGGTGATATTGGATATGGTGGTAAGAATAAAGTAATGTTAAGACCATGTAAAGTTCAACTACCGAAAGTATATTTTAATATTTATTTATATTAATATTTATAGGGTTGTAAGAAGGTAACTTATGTCCAAAGTGGTGGTGATTTTACTATGTTTATTAGTGATAAAGGTGCTTTATATGGTATGGGAAGTAATGAACAATATCAATTAGGTAGAAAAACTTCTGATAGATTAAAAGAAGCTAATACATTACCACATTTAGTTTCTATTCCATCACAAAAAGATAAGAATAACAAGTGTAAATCCGTTTTTTGTGGAGTTTATCATTGTATCTGTATATTGGAAAATGGTAATGTTTATGGTTGGGGACAGAATACAAGTGGACAACTTGGTATTGGTGATTATGAAAATAGATCAACTCCATCACTTATCCCTTTTTATAATAATGAAAAAGATGGAAAAAATATTAAAAAAGCAAAGGAATTTGGATGTGGTATGCATTTTACTGTCTGTTTATGTGAAGATGGTACCGTCTATGGGTGTGGATCTACCTCCTATGGTAAATTAGGTTTAGGTGAGTTGAAGAAAGAAGATATTTCAAAATCTACACCAACTCAAATACCTTCGTTAAATCATATAGTAAATATTGCTGCTGGTTGCGATCATTCATTGGCTATTAATGACAAGGGACAGTTATTCTGTTGGGGATTTAATGAGACTTTTCAATTAGGCACTGGAGAAGATCATGATGAACTTACTCCAAGACTATTGGATATAAACAAGGAAAGAGTAGTTAAAATAAGTTGCGGAACTCAACATTCTGGGTGTATAACAGAAATATAAAATATAACAATTATTATTTTGATTTTTATGTTTTGAAATTGTTGAATTATGTTTGTAGTATTGAAATTTAACTCATAAAACTGTGAATTGAATTTAATTCATTCAAAATTATTTGTTTATCAATAACGTATATACTCATTACTCTGACATATAGTATTATCAATAGAAATTACAAAACAAATAACGAATAAAACAATAATCATGTTTGGCGGGAAAATCAAGCTTCTCAAACATTTGCATTTTGTATTTGAAGCTAAATCACATTACTCAACATGATTTCGTATTAGATAAACTCATATATACAATATAGTAATGATATTATGAAACAATTGATTGGAGGTTTCTCCTCTAACGATAATAACATTCGTAAAGAAGTATAGTTCTTATAAATCGCATTTTCATAGGCAGAAAAAATGTATAATGAAGCAGTAGAAAAACAAGAAGGTGAAGTATCTTTAATTTAGATTTATTGATAGGTTTTAAATAGTTTAGTTGCATTGATTGGTGATGCTGATATTACTATTAGATCATATACTTGCATCTTATTAAAGAAAATTATTGTGAAGAAAGAAGTTAAAGATTATCCTCTTGAATTTTGGAAATCAAGTATATTTATGTTTAACTTTTTTTTTTGTGAATAGTTCAAAGTATTTTACTTCAAGCATTATTAAAAGAAGACCAAATTGTAGTTGGTAAACAATTAGTATATGCCTGCTCAACAATGAAAGCAGTAGGTGTTGCATGGCAAGAATTGATATTAGCAATAAATGAAATATGTGGTTCAGCTGATCCAAAGAGAAAAGAGCTTGGATTATTGTTAATCAGTGCTTTGATAGAAGATGAAGATGAAGACTTGTTAAAAATATCTTCGCACATCATAGAATTCATCTCCAACATTATTCGAACTCCAACCTCAGAACCAACTTTAATTGAAAAATCAGTGTCTAGTTTATGTTCAATAGTGACTATATGCAATCAGAATAGTGCTGAATGGAGACAAATATCTCCATTATTTGCACATGTATTACAAAGGATAGCCAATTTGATAGATTCAGGTGATGAAGATTTAGCTCGAAATTGCTTTGAATATTTAACTGATATTGCTAAGTATATTTATATTGTTGTTATTAATTCATATAGTCAATTTCCAACATTTTTAAGACAACATTTACAAAGTCTATTCACATTATGTATCAAAGTTGGTATGAATAAAGACTTGGATGGAGAAACACGAAGAATCTCAATGGAAGTAATCGATTGTTTATCAGAGAATGGATCAGGAATGTTGAGAAAGAATAAACAATTATTACAGCAATATGTAGAAGGTTTAATTCAATTATTAAATGAAGTAGAATTTGCTGAAGATTGGGAAAATTGTGATAATAATTATGATGGTGATATGCGTATATATATTATAGTTATTTATTTATTTATTAGCTGCTTTTGCTAGAGATATTCTTGATCATTTCACAAGTAAGATAGGATTTAAAACAATGTTACCATTTATCACTGTAACAGTCCCTAATTTATTGACTAATAACGATTGGTTAGTGAGATATACAGCTTTAGAAACATTAAGTGTATTTGTGAGTAGTTTAAATCATCAAATGGAAGACTTATTAGATAATATTGTTCCACCAATCTTCCACTTCTTAGAAGATGAAAATATCCATGTGAAATACATTACATTAGACACATTTGAATCATTTATAATGAATTTTGACACATTATTCCATGAGAAATTCTTCGACAATATGATGTTAGCATATAACAAGTTATTATTCACCGAATTGCCAATCAAATTATATGCGAAAGTAGCTCAAGGTGTAGAAATATTATGTGGTGATGTAGAAATAATGAAAGGACATATGGTGAATGGTTTAGATTTACCACAATTCATTGAGAAGTTCTTTGTGATGTTAGGATGTGATAAAATATCTGTAGAAGAAAGTGCTTTATCTGCCTATCTCTGCATTAGCTACAATTTATGATTTAAGTAGTTATTATGAAAGATTAATGCCATCATTATTAACATTATTACAAATGAATGGTGCTAGTAGTAGTGATAATGGAGAAAAGAATTTAATTAGTTTAAAGACAAGAGTATTAGAATGTATAGCCAACTTTGTAGCATTAATCCCACCACAAAATTATAATACAGCAGTTGTACCAATATTACAGATACTATTAAGTAGAAATAATGGTTCACCAATTCAATATGAAGATCCATTATGTGCTGATATAATAGATACCTGTGGAAAGATTGCTGCAAATATGAAATCTGAATTCTTACCCTATTTCGACTTAATCTTTCCAGCAATTCGACAAATGGCTTCTCAAGTAATTAAATATGAAATGGAAGAAATACCAGAGAATGAAGTGGATGAAATACAAGAAGATGGTGAAATGGAAGAAGGTGTAGAATCATTTCGATTTGAAAAGAATGGTACTTCATATAGAATAAAGTTCAATAGTACAGCAGTAGAAGAGAAGATGCAAGGATGTATATTTTTAAGACATTACTGTAATGTATTTGGTAGAGATTTCTTTAAATATATGCAAGAGTCTTTACCAATAGTAAGTGAGATGTTACATACAACATATTATGAAGGATTAAGACAAGAAGCATCAAACACATTAACATCATTCTTAAAATGTGTTCTTTTCCATGAAAAAGAGAATTGTGGAGGTGTATATAATGATACATCCGCATTATTATCCACTCTAATTACTGCTTTATTAAAACAATTGAAAATAGAAGATGATGTTGAAACAATCACAACATTATTAGATAATTTAGCAGAAACAGTGAGAATCAGTTATCAAAGTGGTGGTTTGAAATCAGCAGGTAAATACAATCCACCAGTTGTATTAGTACCATTAGATGTAGCTAATAACGTAATTGAAGAATTAGTAGAAAGAGCTAAAGAAAGTATTGGTAGAAGAGATGATTTATTTAATGAAGCCAATGAAAATGAAGATTTTGATGAAGAAACAAAAGATGAATTATTACAAGAAATGGATAATGAAGATGCAGTAATGATTAATTTGATTGATTCAATTGGTTATTTATTAAAAGAACATCAATTAGCATTGTGGGATACATTTGAGAGTAAAATATCACCATTTTTACAAGCATTATTAGCTAGACAAGATTCTGATACCTTGCCATTAAATGCATTGTTCTTATATGAAGATAGTATTGAACATATGTTACCTAATAGTAAGAAATATGTACAATTGACTTATGATTTAATATTAAAAGAAATACAAATCGAAAAACCAACTCATGTTCAAGCCTCAATATATGGCTTGGGTGTTATTGCTCAACATCATCAAGATTTTATACATTCACAACCATTAATAGAGAAACAAATGTGTGAATTAATAGTTAAATACATTGGAGGATGTGAACAAGGTGGTGAAGATTATATTTATGCATTAGAAAATGCTGTTTCATCATTATGTAAATTTTTAGTGAATAGCACAACTGACATTAAAAACAATTTGACTTTGTGGGAAGTTTGGTTAAATCATTTACCCTTAGTACGTGATAGTGAAGAAGCAATGATTGACCATAGAGTATTAATTGATTTAATATGTAATAAACATCCATTAACAACAAATAGTAATAATATTAATCAAATTGTTAAAGTATTATTGAGATGCTCTATTAATTATGTTGATCCTGATGGAGATGAGATTGAGTTATTGGATGGTGAATGTAAGAGTAAATTGAAAGAAGTTATACTTGCTTTACCAAATAGTGCACAAGTTGTTCCTGTTGTTTTAACTCAATTCACACCAGAAGAACAAAATAAAATTAACCAAGTTTTATCTTCGTAGAGAAATGTTATATCAAAATTAAAAAGGTATGTAATTATTGTTTCTTTTTGATATTTTTTTTTTAATATATAATCATTCTATATTATTAAATGAATATGATAATTCTTTCTTTTCTTCTTCTGATATTCCATCTATCTCTATTTCAATAATGAATGTAAATGATTCTAAAAATTCATGTAATTCAGATTTATCTATATCTTCTTTTAATGTTATTGATAAACAATCTAAATATTCAAATACTTCTTTGTTTTCTTTCATCAACCTTAATCCACTTTCATCTAATTCATTTCCTGATATATTTATCGCTCCTAACGGTTTGTAATCTTTTAATCTTTTTATTAATTCTTTTAACCCTTTTACACTCATTCCAATATCTATACAATATATAAAATAACATTATTATTCATAAAATACTTGAAAGAGTAAGTAATGATGGGAAATCAATATATTTATCTAAATGTTTACATATTATTTCTATTCCATCATCTCCAATCGGGTTATTGGATATTGAAATATATTCAACAATATCTTTCTGTAAAGAATCCATTAACTCTTTTAATCTTTTTGGGGTAATTTGACTATTGGATAAATGAAGTTTTGTATAACTAATCTGTTTTATTAATGAAATGTGAGAATCATTAATATTCATATCTATATCAATAGCAAAAAATAATATAATATTACTGGAAAAATCAAAATTTTTATTATAATAACTTCTTTTCTTTTTAATACAATAATTCAAATAATATTTCAATTCTTCATTTCACCATGATAAACATTTCATTTTTATAAATGGATAATCTTTATTTTCTATTGTAATTGAACATATTGATTTCAAACCTTTCATTGTGATTTTATTTCCATTTAGATTTATTAATCTATATTTCTTAATGAAATTAAGTTTACTTGTTAATAATACTGTACTTTCATCATTTATTGACATATTGTTCAATCTCATTTCACTCTCATAATCTTTAAATATACTTAAATTGGCTATTAATAATTTAAATCCAGCATTACCAATTGGATTATCTAATAAAGAAATTATCTATTTAAGAAATCATAAAATTATATTATATACCATGAATGAGTAATCTATCAATATTATCATTTTCTTTCATATAATTCATCAAATATTCTAATCCATCTGAATCTATAACATTACCACTTATATCAAGTTCAATCTGTATATTAACATTCTTTAAACCATCTAATAAATACTTTAATCCAATGAAAGATAATCCCATTCCTATTCAATATATATCAGCTGCAATTATACTTGAACTAACAATTCTATTTAAGAAATCTTTTGATAAATGTATATGTTGAGATAATAATTTCATTCCTTCATCTCCTATTTCATTTCCATACAACTGAAGTATTTTTAATTTTGGAAGTGAAGATAAATTTCTAATCAGTATCTCTATACTTTTGTATGTTAGTTTATTATCAAAATAACAGAAAAATATCAAATTATACTTCTCAAATCCAATTCTTTAACTTCTCCCAATTCATTTGATCTTAAAGAAATGAATGATTTAAAAAAATTATCATCTATTCCACAATTAATCAAATAAAAATATTTGATGCATTTGACCAATTCTGGAATATCTTTGTCAATCAATAATTTTTTACATTCATTTAAAAGTAATGATATATTAGAAATAGGAAATTTCGAGAATAATGCTTTGAATCCTTTTGAATGAATATTCCAGTTCAATCTAATATCTATTTTCTTAAGATTTGGATATTTATATAATTCATTTGATAATAATATCATTGATTCATCAGTTAAATTCATTCCATAAAGATTCAATTCATTTTTTTTGTTGATTAATAAATGCAAATATGGAAGTAATAATTTGAATCCTTTAGGTTCAATTGTATTTACTATTTCAGAATAATAAAAAAATATAAAATACATGTAAGATTTACATGTTTTAATTTCATGAATGGAATTGATTCTATAAATGATCCAATGAAACTAGAAGTTAGACTGCAGCGTGATAAATCTAATTCTTCTAAATTTGGTAATTGGATTAAATATGATTGAAATAATAACTGTTTGTAAAGTGGAATGTTAATACTGACTATATAAAAATAAACTATGGAATTATACAAAATGAGAGTTTTGTTGGATTAATTAATTCTATTATTCTAAGCAAATAATTCAACCCTTCTTCATATAAACAAACACAATCTGAATTAGCAACAATTCTTTTATCATCCCTATTAACTCTCCATTCCATACTGAATATCATTTTATCTAAATAACATCCTTTATTCTTTTTACATTGATGATGAATTCGAAATTTCAATCCATTTTTAATTGATATATATTTTTCGTATGATTTCATTATTAATAACATTGATAATATTCTCTCATTAGGCTTTCTATTATATGATTCTATCAAATTATCTTTTAGAATTATATTGAATTTCTCACTTTTAATATAGTATTCTGTTTGAGAAATTAACATATGGTGATATCTCTAATGTAATAATCATTATTATATAATATTTCTTTTCTTTCATTATATATCATCATATTTTCATTTTTATCTCTCAATATCTCATTCATCTTTATTATTTCTTTTCTCAATTCTTTTAAACTCAATCTATCTTTACTTTTCACTTTCAACATTATATTAACCATTTCTTTCATCATATCATCACATTCTACATCAATACTATATTTACATTTCAGAATGTTATGCATTGTTTTCATCACATCATTTTCATCTTTAAAAGGTAATTTCTTGTTAATCATTTCATATAATATACAGCCAATTGACCACACCACACTTTTATCATTACATTCTAATCCATTTACTTCTTCAGGGCTTTTGAAACACATATCGATATATTCTATAATCTTCTTTCTTTCTTATTAAATTCAAGAATAAATCACATATCTTTATATTGTTATTAATCTCAATTGTAATATTTGAACTCTTTAAATTATCTACTATTAAACCATATTCACTCATTATCATCAAAATATCACATATTGAACATATTATACTACAAATATCATCACTTGAATATGATTCATTATGAATTATCTCTTCTAAATCTTTTGAATAATAAGTTTCTCTCATATATCATCATATTACTACCGATTATTCGACAAAGTCAGATGAATAAGTTATGTTACAACAACACTCTGACAAGTATGAGGTATTAATTAGGAATGATTCTCTGTCAATCTCTTTTATATTTTCTATAATGAATATCTTTATCATCTTCATATCATTTTGATGCACAACTGTTAAAGATACTTCATCATTACTCTTTTTGATTGTTCTTTTTATCTATTTCAAAGATATATAAAACAATTACTATACTTCTACCTCAGGTGATAATAAAAAATTAATCAAATTATTCATATATGACTGCTAAACAAGACATATTTATAAAACAAAAAAATAGTTTCAAAATATAGAGTCGTTTCATTTTGAATTTTGAATTTTTGGTCTTTATATACATGAATAAATAGAAAATACTATTAAATACTTAGATAATTGAATAATGAAATAACAGAAAACTTGTAAATGAGAGTAAACACAATAATAAAAGGTTTACTTGGGAATTAAATGAAATGTTTAAAGATATTGAATGTTCTCCCTCTAACGATAATAACTCTTAGAATTGAATGATTTTCAGTGTTTAGAATAAAGTTATACATTATTTATTCTCTACACTGTCAAAAACTTTTATATATGACATATACATTCTATTTTATTGGTGAATAATAGCAACAGAATAATAAAGAAAAAGTTCTTTATATATATATATATATATATTATATAATCTATTAAAATTAGTTATTAATATCTTTAATATAAATTTTCAACCCTTTATTAGGATGGATTGATATAATTTTACTTTTAATTTTCTCATAATCACACATTTTATTTCCAAAAAGCCATAATCTCTCTAATTTTGGAAGATCAACGATATGATCACTCAAATAATTAAAACCAACACTAGATATTTGATTAGCAGTCACTTCTAGCTGTGTCAAATTAGGAGTTTCTTTCAAATGGTCACTTAATAATTTTAAACCATCATCACTAATCTGATTTCCAAATAACCATAATATCGATAATTTTGGTATAAACTTCAAATGTTCACATAATTTCTTTAATCCATCATTCGTTATACCATTTGTTCTCAATAATAATTTCGTTATTCCATTCATTTCAGTTATTTTTTCACATAAATAAGATATACCTAAATCACTAATTCTACAACCATTAAAATCTAATTCTGTTTTATTCCACGGGTTGTATTCACTTGTTTTTGTATCAATTAATTGTCTTATAGTCTTATCTAATCCTGGATATTTATTATTTAAATCATTATTTTGGTTGATTTTGTATATTAGTTTAATCTCTTTAATGATTTTGTTTATATTTAATCTTTCATCGACTCTCTTTTATTAATAACTTCGAGATTAATTCATTTAAATCATTCTCTTCCAATTTCTCATAATTACAGTTACATACATTATTAATCACTTCCATTATTGATTTACCGTTAAATGGATTCTTACCACTCACTAAATAGTATAAAACACAACCAAAACAGAATAAAGTCACTTTCTTTCTTTAACTCTTTTTCACAAAGTGTTTCTGGACTTAAATAATGACAATTAGACATAGTCACTGGAATTCCATTTTGTGTATTAATATACAACATATTTTCACAATAATCACTTAATATAAAATGACCAGTTTCTGTGATTAATATGTTTGAAGGTTTTATATTACCATGAGTAAATTCATATCGATGCAATTGATGTATTGCTTCACTTATCTCGTTTAACAGAGGATATAATCCTTGTTCTTTGAAATTACTTATTGGATTGATTGAATTGAGAGAATCTTGATATTGGTTCATAGACACGAATATATATCCATTCTGTTTTTCTATTGTACTGTATTTTACTAATGGAGAATAAGATAACGCTTGGATTCGTTGTATGGTAGTAATATATGTATCAACTGTTCCTGGTGGTATTGAAACAATTGAAAAACTTTTAATTAGCTCTAATGAATTTCTTTTGGTGTTTTGTACAAGATATAGCACACTATTATTACCATTATGTAAAGGATGTACAATCTATTGAAAATTATACATCTAATATACTTTATATTTCTCGCACAATGGTAATCCAGGTATAGTCGATACTCCTGAACCCATTAATTCATCAAAAAAATAAAAACGAAAAACTATAAAAGCGAAACGGATATATTTTTAATTTATCATTTTATTAAAACAAATGAAATTTATAAATATAAAATTAAAAAACATACTTTATACAGGGAATTCTTTAAATTAGTATCTCAAAACAATCTTAATTATTACAATTATTCTTTTTACATTGAACTATATGTTTGGATAACAATAAAGGTTTACAACTAACACCATGACATATAGGACATTGAAATTCTGGAGGATTCTTTTTTTCAAATACAAAAACACTGAGAATTGAATCATTAATAGAACTTCTTAATGACATAAATGAATTAACAAACGATGTAGGATAATGTGGTTTAATACAATCCAATAACTTTTCAATTATAGATTTATATACATACTGACTAGTGTCTATATATATATACATATAATAATAATAATAATAATATAATACAATCTAAATACCATTCTAACAATGTAGGATGGTGTATTTTATTACCTCCATCCATTAATGTATCTAAAAGTTCATGTATTTGATCACTATCTAAACTAACTCGCAGTATCTTTGATAAAAATAAATCTGCGTCATTATAACTAATGAAATCTCTATCTACAGGTTTGAAACAACTACATAATAAATTGAAGATCTTTATTCTTATATGCAAATCTTCATTTTTGTTTTGCAGTATTTCTATTAGATTGCTTAGTTCTCTATTTATTGGATTATATATGTATCTTTTATAGTTCTTATTTTTCATTAAAGACTGGATATAATTCCAACTTGCACTATTATCAAAACATTCTTTTTTAATTGTGTATTTTGAACACTATATATAAATTATAATTCTATAATTATACTTGCCTATTCCTTTCTCTGGCTCTTATCTTCTTCATTACCATATATCTTCTAAAAGCAGCTTGTATTACTATAACTTCATGCTCTACACTTCTTTTCTAACAATTTTATAACCATAAATTCATACTAAGGTAGTATGTTTCAATTCTGAGCCAACATCCAGCAGAAGGTTACGAATTACTGTATTTGATGTCATTTGTGAGTATTTAGATGTTCTTGAGGTTGGACTAAGTGGTGTAGCAGATAAATTAGAAAATGTGTGTGATCTTTCAAAAAACTTAGAGGATTTAGGAGTAACTGATATCGGTCTAACCTTCGTCAGATTTCTCGAAGATGAATTAGTTTCGCTGTGATTTCTCAAAGAAAACAACAGACTACCTGTTGATTTGTAGGATGTCATGATAAAAAATCCTAAAATGCTACAACTACATAAAACGACTCTATTTTTACTATTGAAAATGATTTTCTTAATTGCTTCTATAAGGAATAGAAAATTAGCAAGTACATACCATCAATACACCAGACAATTTTATATTTATACATATTGTATATTATTTTATTTACAAGAATACTAAATTGCTTTCGTCAGCAATTTGTTTATTTAATTCACTACACCATACATCTAAAAAGTATTATTCCTATATAATAAATTATTTTATTGAATAATTCTTTGTTTTTATTCTTACAAAGAATATTATAAGTATAAATAAAAATAGGAAAAATATTTAAACACAGAATTAATATTTAACTATTTACAAACACGAATATATTTACTTAATTACGTTGATTAACACAACGACATTTGACGATATGTTTTGCTAATAACATAGGTTTTATACTTACTTTATGACAAATAGGACAGGAAAAATCTGGTTGATTCTTTTTATCAAAATTGTACATAGTAATAACAACATCAAAACAAGATGATTTATTAGCTATGTATGAATAAATAAAGAACACTGGATAATCATTGTAAATATGTTGACATAGTCTTTCACACAAAGATTGAGATAGTTTATTTGTTGTTTTATCTATATAATAATAATATTAATAATTAAATTAAAATACATACATTCACAAAACCAGTTATACAATTTTGGACAAGTTATAGTATCATGTAAAGTCATTGAATTCAATATCACCAATAATTCATAACACTCAATATTCAATTTCAAAATATTCTTTATAAATAAAGTAGCATCATATCTCATAACTGTAAGTTTATCTACTTGACAAAAGCAATTAAATAACAACTTAAATATTTCATATCTTTCATATTCTTTCATATTTTTATATTTAACAAGATTAACTAGATATGTTACTTCCTTACAGATTGATTTGAAAATGTGTTTATGTTGATTTTTAAATCCTCTACAAGTTTTCCATCCTCCATTCTGTTCTTCTGCTTCTTTTAAAACTGTAAACCGAAGGCATTTACGATTTTTCTCTTTCAAGGCAATTTGTCGCTGAACAGCATATCTTCTATATACAGATTGGATTTTTATTATTTTCTGAAAGAAATCACCACTTTCTTTTTTCTATTTTATTTATATATACATAATATATACAGTAGAAAATGGTTTTAATTCCGATCCAACATCAATAAGCAGATTATTAACGTTTGTTATTGAAGTCATTTCATATAACAAACAACTTCCAGATACTGATCTTTGTGAAGTAATTGATGCACCGGATAGACAGTGGCGACTGTTTTTTGATTTATTGCTCACGTCTATGTGTGTGAGATTAATTCTTCCGATTGGGAGAGTAGAATGGTTGATCTATCATGATATTGAATAGATAAATACTGTAATGTCTGATTAATGTCGAACTTGACATTTCTAATCAAGACGATTACACAAAAATCAAGAAAATGTGATTTAAAGATTCTGAAACGGTTATATTTCCATTTTGAATTTATGAGATTCTTAACTGTGTTTTGTGAAGTTGATAGGATAATCCAATAAGTAGGTAATGCATATGCAATACGTTTAAAGCAAATACTCATTCGAGATACTTTGAGATTATGGAATAATTAAAATAACATCATAAACACAATCATAATAATTCAGAAATTCTATTCTTTTTTTGCTAATTAGTTAATCACTGTAATTAATTTCCTCTGAAAGCCTATATACATAAAGATATGAAAAAATAATATAAATACATTTTCTATAGCATCCCATGAAAGTGGAATCTTTAATTTAATCATTAACACAAGGAATATTAACACTCCCTAAGTCATAAAATTGAATAATTATACAAAAGAGATAGTTTTACAGCTACAAGCTAAAACACCTAAAACACAAATAAAAGTAGGTGCATAAATCCATCTATTATCTTCAATTGGTAATGCGAAGAGAACAAGCTAAGGAAATAGACTTAAACTATACAATAAGTGCTGTATAAGTAATAATTTCACAAGCTTGGTCTAAATAAAAGCATTAAAAAAATATATGATACTCCAGAATCCGTTTGGCATGGTTTAATAGAGAAAGAAATGAATAATTAAGATATATCCGTTTCAAGGAGTTATTTCTTTCAAATTATCGATAGTCGAGAGTTTATTTCATCATGCTATTATATTGGATAAGTATTTTCGCTTTTTATTTTACAAGATTTTAGTATGAATGGAAGTTTTTAGTCAGTAGATCAAGTAAAAAAAATGTATTTAAATTTCAGTGCAAAATCTTATATATGTAACATGAAATGTCAATGTTCCATAAAAACAATAGACGAATTAATATAAATAGATGTACAATATTTGAAAAGGAAATTGATCGGTGCTTGAAAAGTATTTGTTTCATTCCCCAACAAATTTTTAAATTCAAATTTGTTTTGTTCATTTCTATAGAATAATGTCTTCTAAAATCGTACAAGTATTTTCAACTTCCTTAATTTTTCTATTTAGCGCTTGAATGGAAATTCTACAGACGCTATAGCACCGTCACCACATGAAACAGAGTATATCAGAACTTGTACTAATTCTAACTCATAGATACTCTAGACAATATAGAGATAAATCGTTTTACTCACCACATAGTAAATATATGCATTCTACTCAACATGAGGAAGATCAATTAATGCAGTATTTAAGGCCAAACCTTAAAATTCAAGACACTGAACCTGAATGGCAAGAAAAATTAGTGAATCAGTTAACTGCTCCACAGGAGACAATTGATCATTTAAAAGAAAGATTAAGATCCAAATCAACCAGTCCAGCTAACAGAAGAGTTGAATTTGATGAAAAACCAGTAAAGATAATAAAATCAATGGAAAAACAATGTAAAAACGAAGGTGTTCAAATCAATTTATCACCAACAGTACCACCATCAACTCCATTAAAAGATCAAGTGAATATGAGTAATAACAATAACAATAAACATCATCATCATCATCATCATAAACATCATTCACCATCACCACTACCACCAGCATGTCCATCAACCTCCATTGCGAAATGATAATCCTCCTGAGTTTAAAGGAGTTAATTTCCATACAGGTAATTCATTATATAATGATACATTTATTAAACCACCATCTGATGCATATAATCAAGTTAATAAAGCTCAAGTTTATACTGTATATATATATATATATAATAATAATAATAATAATAATAATATAATAGAGAGCGTGGGATGATCATATACCATTTGAATATGGAAATGGATATAAAGACATTACAACAGAATATATAGATAATATATCAAAGACAGGATTAATGTTATATAATAATAAGAGAAATGAATATGAAATAGAACAGCCAAACACATCAATAGAGACACAGCAATCAATATCATTTGAAGATATAGATAATAATAAAAGTGAATGTTGTAGTTCATGTAGTAGTAGCAGATCATCAACACCAATTAAAGAAATAGCAACATTGCAACCACAACCACAACAGTCAGTTATTATTAATAATGATAATAAAGATAAAAAATCATCAATAATTACTAATAATAATTCAAAGAAATTGAGATCAAAAACCCCAACTCCAACACTAACATCAAAACCACCACTTACAATTGATACAAAATCATCAACAACAACAACAACAATAACAAAGAAAAACAAATCTAAAACTCCAACACCACCTACACCCAAGTACAAATCAATAGAAATACAAACATCAGATAGTGATAAGGAGAATAAAAACTGTGTATGTAATAGAATCATAAGACCAAGATCTAAATCAATAACAACGATTAATAAAACAAAAACAGAAGGAACACAAACAAAGTTAATAAAAGATGAAGAATGGAAATTAAACGACAAATTAAATATAAAAAGAAAGATGTTAAGAAAAAGACAAGAAAGTGAAGGTGTAATTAAACGTGTTGGTGGTGGTTATAGTGGTGTAACACCTAAAGCGATGACAAAATCAAAATCATTTCATAGTTCATTCTTCCCATCAAAATTACCTAATTATTCAGGTTGGCAAAGATATAATACATTTGAAAAACATGAATGCAGCTGTAAGAAGCCTGATATCCTCATTGTAATGAAGCTAAGAAACCAACGGAGTATAATAGAAATTTAAAAACTACAGTTGATAAATTATTAAAGATGAAAGTTGATAAATATAGTAAAAGACCTGAAACAGATTATAAGACAGAGTATACAAGTAGCTTCAGCAATATAGCTGAAAGAGAAAGAAAATGCAGGTTAGAAGCAAAATTGAAAGTAAATAATTCTTTCTAATTAATAAATGTATTTTTGTATTTTTATGTATTTTTTTGTATTGCTTTCAAATCTATTTTGATCTAAAAACCGTTTTCGTTTTTTTTGTTTTTAAATTTTTATATGAGTAACGAAGATCCTTCAAATCAAGACACTGATGATGAAGAATACGACATAGATTCAGAACAGATGATCCGTGATATCGCAGATCATCCTGTGATGGATAGAGTCCAACTTGCTTTGAAGAAGCGTATCGAGCGAAGAAAAACTAGGAATAATTCTACAGATAAGAGAAGCAGAAGCTCAATTAAAGAAAGTGGTTAAAACTAGAGAAACGATAGGATCAGATTTATATTCATTTCAACAACAATTAGCCAAACTTCAGATGGATTTAGAAACAGCTCATACAAATTGTTCAAATGTGGCTGATTTAAGAGCAAAATCTGATGAAGAGTTAATAAAAATACGAGAATTATTCACAATGAAGAAAAGTGAATTAAATCAACAACGAGATAAACTAATAAAATCTCAAGCTGAATTAGATGCTTTAATGGCGACAATTCGACAAGTGGAAGGTTATAATGAAGAAATGCAAGGTGAAATGGCTGTAGTTCGAAGAGCTGCATATAAAGCAGAAAAAGATATGAGTGAATTAGAAAAGAAAAAATCTCAACAAGATTTATATATAGATGAATTAACCGAAAGATTGAAAGGACTTCGAGAGCAGAAAGCTCTTTATGAAGCTCAAGTAGATTCTCAACGAGCCGAGACAGCAGCAGCCATTCAAACCTTAAATGAAGCATCAGTAGAAATGGAAACAATATATTTTGAAAAGAAACAATTATTACAGCAATGGAAAGCATCTTTAATCGGATTACAAAAGAGAGATGAAGCATTAATGGCATCTGAGAAAGCATTAAGAGATCAAAATCAGACGTTTTTAACAGTAGAATCTGAATTGAAAGGATGTAAAAGTAATTTATTAAAAGAACAAAAGCATAATGCAGATTTATTAGCTCAATTAGGTGGTTTAGATGCTGATAATACTCACATATTATTACAATTAAAGAAAATGGAAGAAGAAAAACAAAGATTGTCAGAAAAACAAATGATGCTTCAAAAAGCTATAAACCAATCGCTATCACAGATTGAAGTAGGAAGTAATGAAATAAAGAACATTGATAGTCAGATCTCAATAGTTGATAAACATTTCCAAGCATTAGAAAGGCAAAGAGTGGAATTAGTTCAAAAACTTGATGATAATTTGAATGATAGAGCTACAGTGTCTAAAGCAGCAGCTAATTATATGAAGAAAGCACGAATAATCTTGGATCAATTACAAAATGGTGAAAGTGAAGTAGCTCGAGTAGAAAATGAGATGGCAAGAATAAAAGTGGATTGTTTAAATACTGATGCTCATAATGATCAATTAGCTCAAACATTAAAGAAAGCTGTGAGTGAATTAAAAGAGAAAGAAACTTTAATTGAAAAATATCAATTAGAAATTCGTCAAAGAAATGATGAAATAGAAAAAGAGATGTATATAGTTGATAGATTAAATCGTAAATATGATCAACTAACTCAAGGTCATGAAGATACAAATATGGGTCCATTAGAAGCAACAATTCATAATTTACAAAAAGAGATCGCAGTGGTTGAAACAGATAATAATGAATTACAACAACTATGGTTAAAAGATCAAACAATTTTAGTGAATGTATCAAATGATGCTGAAAATATAGGAAATGATGTAAGAGAAATGAAAAGTCGAATTACTGTATTAGATCAAAAACTATTACGAGATGAACATGATATATCTTATGTAAAAAGAGAGATAAGTGATTTAAATACGAAGATGGCATCTTTACATAAGGACATAGTAAGATTAAATGGTTTAATAGCTAAAAATCGTGAGATTGAAGAAGATTTAGCGAATGGAAATTATGCCTTAGAAGGTGAATTTGATGGTGAATTAAAAGATTTACAATTCAAAAGTGATCAAAATGAAAAAGAAGTGCAACGAATAAAAGAAGAAAAGAATCGATTGTTAGATGATATAGTTGAAATGGAAAGACAAATAATGTTATGGGAAAAGAAGATTCAATTAGAAAAAGAAACTCAAGCTGCATTAGATCCAAATGTTGGTATGCAAGAAGCTCGAATGATGGAGAAAGAAATTCATCGAATGCAATTAAGATATGATTCATTAAATCGAGATAAAGAAGATATGTTGGAAGAGATGGAAAGAGCCGTAGAAAAACATGAATTAATCCAATTAAAATATGAAACAACTCGATCTAAAGATGTAACACTATCTGGAATGCGAAAGAATGCAGTTCAAATAAAAAAGAAATTATCTAAAGTAACAGCTGAATTATCTTCTTATGAAACAGCTATAAAACAAAAACGAGATGAAATGAAAAAAGTAGAGAAACAAATCGAAGATGCAACGAAATTCAAAGAAGAATATAATGATAAAGTGAAGATATTACAAGATGAAATAAATGATAAATTGTTTAAAAAACAGATTGCAACTGATAAAATTAGTCGATATGAAAGATTATTAAATAAATATAATGATTTAAGAGAAGGTAAAGGTGAATTTGCTTCATTAACTGAAGAAGATCAAACTCGAATTGATGAAGATATAAAACATGAAGAAGATAGAACTCAAAGCATAATAAATGTAATTCAAAGGTTGCAAGGTGCTTATCCTCAATATTCAAAAGACCTTGATCGATTATTATATCAGATTGAAAATAAGTAGATAAATTAAAAATAAATAATATTACTAATATTGTGTATGTTATTTACTAAAATATGATATTTGGATTAAACATATGATAGAGAGAAATATTTCTCTATTATAATTGCTTCAATCTAAACATAAACTATTTCATTCATTTCATTTAATTAATCCCCATAATAACATATAATATTAATAACTATTAGATTGTCAACATTTCTATTTAGTTTAAACTGTATTAGCAAGTGTTGGTTGATTAGCTTGTTTTTCTGGCTATTCCCATATGTAAATTAATTGATTATACTTCTTCGTTTGGTCCTTTAATGTCGGCTTGTGGACTGAAGTGAATTACTCCTACTGTTGAATCAACTTCATGACGCTCTATTAGAATAAATAATATCATTATTTATCATATATAGATCATACTACTATCTTCTGCTAAAATAGTAAAACCTGCCTTCAAGGATTTTTGTCTGAATATTGAATGAACTCCACAAACTACGAAGCAGATTAATAACATGTATAAAAATCTATCAAGTACTCCAAAGAGGTAATAAATGATCAATAAACTTCCACATAAAATTAATTGTAACTCTATTCTACTCAATGGGTGTGAACTGATAATAATTGGTTCAGTCAAAACATAGAATAAGTATACATAACAACATATTCCAAGAATACTGACAAATGTAAACGATAAACTTCCGAACCTGAAAAAAACAATAAAATATAAATCATACAAGAAGAATACGCCTATACATAATGAGATGAAGAGATAATTTGAGCAATAATAAGCAAAGTTAGTTTTCATCACATCTACTGCGTCTTTCTTGGGAACTTCGAATTTTTCTGCAAATTCTCTCCATGGTTTCTATTAATACAATAAAATGTGATCAACAGGAAAATAATACTTGGTCAGACCACACTAGTCTAATGACATCATTAGCAGCTTTGTTCAATTCTAATTCACATGATTCATTTATTAATAATACTTTCTTTAGGGAGGTTTACACTCATTCTATTTTTGATTTTTAGAAATTTGAAAGTCAAAATAAGGGGGTCAGTAGAATAACTGGTGCATCTATTAGTTATTTTAAACCACTTTTTTCTCTTTTTTTAATACCCCATCTATATGTTATAGCAATATCTTTATGATAAAAAATATGTATACTTTTTATAGTGTATGAATTGTTCTATCTATATTTTTAAATTTACATTTCTTTAAAGATTACATCAAATATCAGTAGAAATATCTTGCTAGTCTAATTAAAAAGTAATATATAAACCAAAATATCTAAACTAATGAAATTCAAAAAAAAAATATCATAATAAATATTTGTATTTAATTAATTTTTACCTCCTCTTCCTCCATGTCTCTATATAAGAATAATAAAGAAGAATATATACATTTCCAGGATAATATGGGTAATAATTATGAAGTGGACACTCAACTCCATCTACAACAATCTTTCCTCCGTTGAAATCTAAAATACTTGTCTTACTACTTTCAGAATAAAATTCAATAAAAGCAATCATTGATCCTTTTGCAGTTTTAGTCATATCAATAACCTTTATATCACCATAATCTTTAACTAAATTCTTTATCATTTCCTCACTAGCTGTAATTGGTAATTGTTTAATAACAACACTATTTATTATATATATATATATATATATACGTTGTATTAACATTATGCGGTTTATATTCAGTTGCATTTGTGCTATTATTTGCATTATTATTATTATTGTTATCTTTTCTTCCTTTACCATTTCCTTTTCTATTTCTACTTCTCATTTGTCTTGGTTTTGAATTATTACCTTCACCTGTAGTAGTATTAGTAGTTGGAAGTGCTTCTGTTGTTGTTGTTGTTGATGATGATGATGATGATGGCGTAGGTTTACTATCAGCTCCTCTTACTATTCCTGCATATGTACTTGGAGTTACAGGTGATTCAGGTGTTGATGAATCAGGTGATGATGATGATAATGTTGTTGTCGGTGGTACTGGTGGTTGTTTCTTTACTTCCTTTGGTTTATCATCTTTCTTAACTACTTGACGTTGTTGTTGTTGTTTCTCAACTGGTTTATCTTGCTTCTTAACTACTGATTTAACGACTGTTTCTGCTGGTGTTATAACTGGTTTAACTTCATCTTGTTTTGACTTTTCATTCTTCTTAGATGGTGAATTTGGTTTCTTTTCTTTCTTTGAACTTTCTGGTGTTGCTGCTGATGAAGATGATGTTGATACTGCAGTTGTTTTTACTTTGGTTGGTGTTTTGGTTGATACTCCAGTTGAAACATTCTTATTCTCAGCTGATTCACTTAAACGGATGATATCATATAAAATGAAATAAGAATCGCTTCCCTGTGGTTGGAATAAGTTCACAGCTTGAGAATACATGTAACATTTGTGATCTAAGTACATAATTCCTCTGAGTAAAATTTCAATGCTATTTTCATCGACCTAATGCATCAACTGATCCATCTGCCAAGTTTACCTTGATCTGACCTTTTAAATTGTCAAAGGCTTTCTGAATTTCTGACGATCCATGAACTGGATGAGATTCCTATATTGTGATAATAGCAATTTAAATTTTTATACTACATCACCGTACAGTGAAGCTGAAGATAGAAGTTTTAGTGTATAACTTGTGCATGTTCTGTTTCCTATCATTTAAAGTAGTATAATAACAAGTTATAAATTCTTTGGCAATATCAGAAATAACTGAATCATTTGGAGCACTCATCTATAATAGATAATAAAATATTCGCCTAATAAAAGTATGTAGTGCAAAGACATTTGCATGCTTTATAAGATCAATAAATATAAATGTTAATATATACTCAACTAACGGTGAAAATTGCACAGAAAAAGAAATGAAGTAAAATGCGGTCAATTGTGTAAATATGAATATTAAAATTACTTAAGGCTTGATATGATTTGAGTCTCATAATTATGTTTTTAATTTTTTCTAATATAGCAATAAGCATTGTTCTTTGTATATATTAAATATTATTATGACTCTTAGTCTTATTGCCATTTGTATATTCCCAATCAATAGAACTCTATCCTTTAACAAATAATCCTCTGCTTATAAATGTTGAAACACACAACCGTAATATAACATGTGGAAAGCTAATATTTAAGAAGAATTTCACAATTTTATTCCAAGAAGTGTCATTGTGTAATGTAGGTATGTTTTATTATTTGTATAAATATCATTGATAGATACAAGTCAGAAAACTATAACAATTCCAAATAACACATTAGCTCTACATTTCTTTTTTTGTCGAGATTTATATGAGTATAAGCTCTCTACATAATATATGTAATTAATAGAATTGATCAATGCACAACAACCAAATATGGGATAGAAAATGTCCATAAAAACAATGATGAATATCCAGATAACAATGGCTGGATTCATTCACTTAAATTCAACACTACTTACTGTTCTAGTGGTGATGATAGTGTATGTTCAAAATATTACTATTGTATTAACTCCATATCATCTCCATATTATTCCTGTCAAGCTTGTCCAGGTTTGAAGAATGATTTAGCTGAATGTGATGGACATGGATCATGTAACAAGAAATCATTATCACCTGATAAAACTATATTGCAATGTGATTGTTTCTATGGATATACATCTAACGATTGTTCAAATTGTGATAAAGGATTCTATGGTAAATATTGTGAAGAATGTCCAGGATTAGTTCAACCAAATATAGCTTGCTAGTATTATAATTATAATTATTATTATTATATATAGTGGTCATGGTACTTGTGATGGTGATGGTACTAGAGAAGGTAATGGGACTTGTACTTGTTTTGATAATTGGAGTTCAACTGATTGTAGTGAATGTGTTTCATGTATTTATTATTATTATTATTATTATTATATATATAGATGCATATGGTAAGAATTGTGATTTATGTCCAGGTATTATCAATGGTACTTTAACATGTAATGGTCATGGAAGATGTAATTCAGGTAAATCAGGTGATGGCACTTGTTTATGTGATTATAATTATGATGCATCTACATCCTGTTTAACATGTAAATATGGTTTTTGGGGTGATGATTGTCAAGTATGTGATGGTTATAGCGCAGGAGTACCTTGTCATGGACATGGTAAATGTAATGATAATGATGGTAGTTGTATATGTGATAAAGGATTTAGTGATCGACATGGATGTAGTGATTGTTTGGATGGTTATTATGGTGATGAGTGTTTGGAATGTCCTGGTCTTGTTATTAAGAAGAATAGAACAATATCGTGTGATGGACATGGTTGGTGTAGTAATACAGGAGAGTATATATATATATATTTGTATTGTGTATAGATGTGAATGTTCAAAACAATGGAGAGTTTATTCTAATAATTCATGTAATAATTGTAATTATAATTATTATGGACCAGATTGTACAGAATGTCCAGGAATGATTACTATTACTGATAGTAATGGAAATGATGAATTAAGACCGTGCAATAATAAAGGAATATGTATAGGAAGTGGAGATATTAATGGAATTGGTAAATGTCAATGTATTCCAGGATTTAGAGGTGAATTATGTGATGAATGTGATAGTATATAAATTATTATTATTATTATTATCATTAAATAGTTGGTTATTATGGTGAAGATTGTTTTCCATGTAGTGGTAATCCGATATGTTCAAATCACGGTTATTGTAATGGAACTGGTACAAAACAAGGAAATGGTAAGTGTATTTGTGATAAGAATTATTATGGTGATTATTGTGAAAATGTGAATGAAGTTTCTATTGATAGAATCGTGTTTATATATTTCACATCAATTCTTACATCTGTTGTGTTATTGATCGTTATAATACTATTAATTCGATATGTAATGTATAAAGTAGAACAGTATAATAATGCTCATAATAAACTATCGAATGGAAGTAATGATTCAAATAATAGTCGTCGCAATAATAATGGTAGAAGTAGTAGTTCAGGTACAAATAAAGATCCATTACTTGATAATATAATCAGTAATAGTAAAACAATGACTGAATGGATAATAGATAGTAAAAGATTAGAATTAGGTGAATTAATTGGTTTAGGAAGTACAGGAAGGGTGTTTAAAGGAAGATTTTCAGGCTTTGAAGTAGCAATAAAGGAAGTGCCAATTCAAGGAGTAGTTCAGAATGCAATAGAACATGTGAAATCTGAAGCAAATATATTATGTAGAATAATCCATCCTAGAATTATTAGATTTTATGGAATTTGTCATATAACTAATAGATTATATTTAATAATGGAAGAGTGTATAACATCTTTGTCAAAATTATTAATGGATTCTAGTTATGAAATACATAACAATGAATATCTTAGAATATCTCGACAAATATGTGAAGGTTGTTGTTTCTTACATGAAAGAGGAATATTACATCGAGATTTAAAACCTGCCAATATATTGATGGATATACATTATAATATAAAAATATGTGATTTTGGTATAAGTAAAACAATAGGTAATACTATGACTGGATTGATAGGGACACCCGCTTATATGTCACCTGAATTATTGAAAGGAGAATTACATTATAAGAATTCAATCGATATTTATGCATTTGGTATAATTCTATGGGAAATGTATACTAGAGATGATCCTTATGAGAAGAATATGAATCCATTTCAAATAGCACATCAAGTATTAGAAGGGATTAGACCGAATATACCTGATAGTTGTCCTTATAATTTAAGAAATCTTATCGAAAGATGCTGGAATGCAAATCCGAAAATTAGACCTAGTTTTGTTGAGATATTAGAGTTATTAAATGATTCATTATTTGATGATATTTAAAGTATTTTTAGTAAAATAAATACATTTATAAGATCTGTATTTTTATGATTTATGTTTATTAATTTATATATTAATTACATCTTGAGATGGTATAAATTTGTATTTATTACCATATTTATCTAAATACTCAAAACCAACATGGCATGATAAATCTTGGTGAATATTTGTACCAAAACAGGATAGTTCTTCACTAGTTTTATCAGCTTCATTATTGCTTGGTAAAACAAAAGCCATATCAAACCAGTTTTTTATTTTATAAACTGTATTTGATTGTTTAGAATTAATTATTTCTTGAAATACATTTTTCATATCTTCAGAAGTAAATGCATCTTTTTCAACTACTCTTTTATTTTGTTCACCTTTATGAGGCTTAACTATTCGTTGATATTCATTTTCATTATTCTTATCTTTTTCATATACATGAGGCATAATATCACCATATTTAAATGAACTATTTTCTTTCATCTCTTCTAATATTTCTTTCATGTCACTATTATTAAAACTATCATATTCAGATTTTTTGATAATATCTGAATATATATCATTAGCAAATAAGTCTTGTAATAACATAGATTCATTTGTTTCATCTATTCCATCTTCTATTTCAAGACTTCTTACCTTTCTAGATGATACAATTTGGAATGGCGGAGATTTAATTGAATATATACATTTATATTGTCCTTCATTTGAAGTTTCTTCAAACAAAAAAACTCTAAAGGTGTAATTTGGATTAGATTTATATAATCTATCATTCATTGTCCATGCTTTTAATTTACGATTTATAATGAATGTTTTAGATTTATTAATGTTGGTTTCACTATCTCTTTCTTCAGCAATATAAAGAGGATACTTTCTCTTATCATTATTTTTGAATATATCTTTAGTTATAAGGCTACCATATCGATATTCGCTTTTTCTATCATCGTCAAAACTAAAATTACCAAATATGAGTATTCTTTTATTATCATGATAATTTACATACAATTTTATTGATACTCCACAGAATTCTGTTACCTAAGGATATATTATGAACTAAAATACTCGATGACCACTCTGATTATGACTAGGGAAACATAAGATATGTTTAGATTTTTTTTCTTTGTAATTTCTCCTGTATAAACTATACCATTTTATTTGAGGATCAAAGAGAACTGTATTTGACATTTTTATAAAAACACAAATTCAAACATGTTTGTTTTTTGTTTAAAAATTCAACTAAAGCCGACTATTGATTTATTTTTATATAATTAACATTAATTAACATTTTAAATGAGCTCATATTTATAAAAATCCTATCTAGTACTTCATTTAACTTTTTTAAGAAATATTGAAATAGAACTATTCAAAAGAATATTCTTTTCGTTATACTACCTGCATATATTGCAAAGATTGATTTTAACAATATGTTAGATTTTATGTATAATTTCACTGATATAAGACATATTTTTTATGTTAAAATGATATATTTCAAAATGAAATATATTAATAGAAATTATAAAATAGATTTAAAAATAAAGATGGTTATGTATTTATTGAATTTGCGTTTATAATATAGAAAATTATATCAATAATTAAATATATGTTGTAAACCATCATTTTGCTATTCTTATTCTAGTTCCTACTATCAAAACTCTTTATAAAAAAACAAAATTAGAAAAAAGTTAACCCTACAAAAAACAATGATAAATGTTATTTTACTAAATAATTATATTAAAAATACTAACAAAATATGTATGTACAAATTTATACATATACTATCCTATATACATATTCCAATAACCTAAATTACTATGAAAATTCCACAGCTTTGTCAGATTCATTTGTATTATTACTATTTTCAGCTAATTTCTTTACAGATGATCTATAATGCTTTGCTTCCCTTTTGAATTCAGAATAATTAAAATTCATATTTCTAGATACAGATGTTCTCATTTCATCTTTTACAGAGATATTTCTAATACTCTTCTCCCTGGGAGGTTTTTGACTTCTTTTAGGAGTACCATAATACGAATTTTGGTTAGATGCTGAGGTAGATGGTCTATGCATAATTGATGACATTTTTGAACATCTAAGATTAGGAAGATACCTTGTTCTTACAGCAGATATGACAATTGACTCAATAGCCTTCCTATTAGGCATATAATACTCTGTGAAATATGGATGAGGTAAACCTGTTATATTCTTACGAATAAATTCACTAAGACAGGGTTCTTTTGGAAATCTAATATGAACAGTAAAATCTCGAGGATCACCTAGATCATTGTAATAATTTATCCGTTTTTGAATTACGTTGATTAAATGTGATGTGACGAAAGTTTCTATTAACTTTTTATTCAACAGTATGATTGGTGAAAATACAATTTCATGTTTTGACATATAATCCATAAAAGGATGTAGAAATATTCTGCCGTCATTACTTCTTTCTGCTATTTTAAGAAAATTATTCATTATAAATCCATAATCTTGAATTCCATTTAAACATCTGAAGAATATATATATTTGATCTTCAGTTGTGTAAATTCCACTGTACATACCAGTTGCACTACACAAAACTATACAGAAAATATATGGAATATTCTATATATACTTGGAATTAATTGATCAAGCGAATAAAATGTGAATAAAATTATAAATTGAAAAAAATCATCAATATATATTTTTTGTGCTAAGTGTATTAACAATAGATATAAAATATATACAACAGTATGAAAAAAAACTAGTGAAAATCGGTATTACAGGCACACCAATAAAATTTAATAATTGTGTAGTAGAAATAAATGGTACATCAGGTTCCTTTTCCCATATGTGTAAGAATATTGTCTCTAACCGAGATATCTCATAATTATTCACTACAATAACAATAGAAAAATACGAAGAAAAACAGCAGCAAATTGAAGAGACAAATCTGAGAGAGGGAGCAAAAGATTATTACCTATCTTATTTTTGGTTTTTAGAAGAGCTTCTTTATAACCAGCAATCTACAATAATTATAGTATTACATATATACGATTTTATCCTTTTGAGGTGTAGGCATTTTGATTTTAATAAAAAATCGTTTTGCTTGGCTTGACAAAAATTGTTTATTTTAAAAAATATTCCTAAACACAACCATTAAATTCGTTAAACAACTTATTAAATGTATGAAAACATGCAATTTAACTAATATTAAACGATTATCTTAGTCACCGCTCCTCCAGTGTTTATAAAGTCTATAAATACCATAACCTATACAATAATAAATATATATTTATCATACAAATCCAAAATGGTGATGTAACACAGAAGAGAAGTGTTATATTACAACACTCTTCACAGCTAATTAAATACTTAGAAAGTGTAATTCTATTACCATCTTCTCCATTACCACTATTAGCACCACCAGATAGATTCATAAAACATAATGCAAATGGAAAACATAATATACAACCTAATAAAAAGATAAGAATAGCAGGAATTCCTAAAGTCAAGAATAACAATAAATATAATATCCTATATGATATTAATTTAAAGCCATGCAATGGCTGATTATTTATATCCATCATTCTATTAGGGCAACCTAAAAAATTCCACCATCTATAGTGTATAGATAAATCAGAATCAACAATTTTTCTACCACAAATCCAACACCATGCTATATGACAGTAACTACATTTCATATGATTACATCCTGATATTTTTTCAGTTAAAATTTTACAGTTTGGACAAGGTTTGAGTAATTCTGAATGTGGGATTGTAGATTGATTATAATACTTTATACTGCTCTCATATTCTTCACATGTCTGTGTAGAGGGATGTGCATTTGAATGGTAATAACAAAAATGATTTTTACACTTTTTACAAAGTGTATCAGGCTTTTTGGGATTACCCACTTGATATGTATGACAATATGGGCATTCTCGAGCATTCTGATTGGTCTGTATGAAACGATAACGTTCATATCTATACATATGAAGAAGATGTTATACTTTTGATAAACAGAATCTGGCAATAATAATTTCATATGCTGTGGGGATAAATATTCATTACACTCAGGTATAAAACATTTTATATGTACAATACCGCTATTAATTGAAGTAACAACATAAGTATATAAACAATTTCTACAACACCTATGCAAGACATTATTCATTTACAAAACATACATATGCTTACAAGATGTCCATTTAACAGTATAAACTAAAGGTACACTCTCCATACAAATAGGACAAAAAAACCTATTTGCTGATTTAACCTCAATAGCTATCTTAGTTCCAGAATTTACTTCCATTATATACACAAAAATAAAATTATAAAAAATATTACTTTTTTGGCTGAACTTTTTTGACACAAATCATACCCCACATTCCCAATAAAATCTTCATATTTGGTTAAATGCGAAGAGAATATTTGTTCTTACATAGTAATGTTGCTTATTGATATTATATATTTATTAATAGGATTGTCATTTTTTATATATATTGACATTTTATTTTAAATACATATTACAACACATTAAATTTAGTATAAATTAATCTATAATATGTATACTATCAGCATTTTGTTTAGGAATAATCAAATTTTGTTATCACACATCTTCAATGGTTATTTTTTACAGTTATCAGTTTTATTTTAACTCTTACAAGTACTACAAAAGTATAAAATGTAAATAATATATATTTAACACCGTAAACCATAGAAATTAAGAAAATAAAACAAATTTAATCTTTTAAATCGAAGACACTAATATAAATTATTTCCGCACATGTGGCATGGGTATTTCCCATTGCAAATAGTAACATTTAGAAGCTTTAATGGATATGTTGAATCTCCTCCTAAAATCTATAATCCACCCCAAACTAACTTTAAATGGCTTTACTTTACGATCTTTCTGAATTTCTTTATAGTAGGATGTTGCAATTCTTTCAATAACACTATCCGAGAATCGCAACTCCCTTTCGTTGAATACCTCGTTATTCCATAACCTAAAGTACAGTTCATTTTCTTCTGTTTCAGTAAAAATACGATTAGACCAAGTTTTCGTATATAAATAATTATCACCAAACTTCTTCCACAAATTATACTTCTCTGATAAAATTTGCCTTCTAATTCCAGTGGCATTTGCTACTTCCGTTATGTTCCTAACTTCTTCTATTCTTTTGAATAGTACTAGCCATTCTGGCTGTGTTAGGTTTTTATGAGCGCTAGTACTGTATTTTCTCTTATACCCCTTCATTGAAATTTAATAACCAAAAATCAAGATTTGGTCAAATTTAGGTAAAGCTTGTCAAGCATTTAATCCACAAAAAAATGTTCTGTGTATTATTCATTGAAGGAGGGCACTACATCTTAGCTGTCTTTTGTACATTTTATTCAAGCATATAGATGCCTATACCCTTAATTGTATATTGATGCAGCTACATTAGAAGAATAAACACTTTATCTGCTTTTCTTTTTTAAAAAACGTCTCATTATATTATTCAACACATAGAGAAAATAGACACGGCGATATTAGTGTATTTACTATTATTTTGTAAAGATCCCATAATTAACATCGAAAGAATATGGAAATTAAGTTAGAGATTTTAAATATTGTAGTCTAGCTGTCTTCAAATTTTTGTTGGACATATTTGTACAATTTTAGTATTCCTAATCCTATACCGTAGAGTAGATAAGTTAAGTCCGTTTATTAATATTCTTTGCATAGCAAAACTAATATAAAAAAGATATTAATCCAAATAGGAGAAGAAATGAACAACAAAAACAGTAAATTACATCCTTGCTCTATGAACACATTATAAATACGATGTACTAACTTAATATATATACCAAAATAGATGAAATACGTGGACAACTTGAAATCTTTATAATCATCACTAAAAGTAATATAAAACACACAAAATATACAAGAACAGTGGAGAACAACAAAAAATGAATGGAAGACACAGAATTGAGAACACGAAAAATAAAATTACAATTGGTAAACCACACGTTGCAAATACCAAGAAATATAATATCCTATACCATACTTGATGACATCCTTGAAAAGGATTAGTATCATCATCCATCATTCTATTAGGACAGCCTAAAAAATTCCACCATCTGTAATGTATTGATAATTCAGAATCAATTATCTTCCGTCCACATATCCAACACCATGAAATATGACAATAGGAACATGTGATATGGTTACAACCTGATATTTTGGATGTTAAAATGTGACAATTTGGACATCTTTTACAAGCGTCACTATCATTTATATTCGTGGGCACGTGTCCTTGACCTATTTCTTCTAATTTATGTTCATATTCTTCACATGTCTGATCCATTGAATGTGCATTTGAATGAAAAAAACAAAATTTATTACCACAACTTGAACATTTTGTTATTGGTCTATGTGGATTTCCATTTTGATAGGTGTGACAGTAAGGACATTCTCTAGCATTTTGATTTGATTGAATAAACAAGTATCTTAGATATCTATTACATCATAACATATAAAAAAGAAAGATTTACTTTTCATATGAGTCTTCTGATGTGAATTGTTGAATTTCGTTTCTTGTTATATAATGATCACAGTCTGGCATATAACATTTTATGTGTACATTACCACTTTCTATACACTGCTTTATGTATTTTCTTAAGCAGGAATAACAACATCTATTGTGTTTTATCGATATTGTAAATAAATATACGAATGTCTACATGTTGATAAGACGTATAAAGAAGAGATTGTAAGATTTTCTAAACATATTGGGCAAAACGACATGTTCTCACAGGGTATATTTATAGACACAGAACCTAACGACAAATTTTCCATTTAAATATTATTCTGCTTTGATTTAGATGTAAAACTACTTAACAAATATTTTTCTATTATTAAATTTTATCCGTTTCATATAACTCATAAAATATTTTTCAATATTTACACCAAAGCAAACATACATACAGAAAATAAACAATAAATTACTTTAAAGTGTGACCAGAGCCACTAAATAACACATCATTTTTCTTTGCAAATTTACTTCTAGGTTTAGGTTTTTCAATACTATGTGTTGTACTTGATCCACTTCCAATAACTGTTCCATATTTTGATAATGGATCATCTGATTTAGCTAATTGAGGGGAAAGAGGAATTTTTCCATCTAATCTATAACCTTCTCCTGTAAATGGAACAAAACTTCTTTGAAATCTTTTAGTTGGCGAAATAGTTTGGGCTTTTACACTTTTATCTTCTTCTATAGGAATGGAGAGCGATTCACTTAAATTATTCGCTTTTAGAGATTCAGTGTGTGTAATAGGTGGTTCTACATAATCAGCAGGTGCTTCAAATTCTAGATCCAAGTTTGAATCTATTATATTCACAGTATTTGTTAAAATACTACCTGCTTTAACATCAACTACCTTCAACTCATATATCATATCCATATAATTAATTTGTATTATTTCTCCTTTTGTCAAACAACAGTATTTTATTAGTGATCTTTCAAGTACAGCTTTTGGATTTGATAATTCTATAAATTCTTTTTTCAAAGGTTGAAATTTAACGAATGTACCTTGAGGAGGAGGCATAACGTATTTTATATTTGCTAAAATACCACCTGCATTTAACATATTCATCATGTTGGAAGTTATTAAACAAGTACCTTCTCTTGCTGAAAATTCTAATACACCACAAGTAGTAGAATAAGTGGGCGTTCGTATTTGAAAGAAGTATGGAGCTGGAATATTCGGTCTCATTACTATTTTTAAATAATGAATATATATATATACATAAATCATTCAATACAGTTGCTGGAAGTTTTACTATATAGATATAAAACAATTAATATTGTACTTCTATTGCCACAAGATATATCTGAAGTATCAGATGGAATGCATCTTAAACAATACTCCAGAGAAGGTTCTCTTAAAAGTTCCTGAAAAAACTGCTACTTTAATATATTATTATCTTATACCATTACGAAGAAGAAAAAATAAAAAAGCTTGT
Source organism: Proteromonas lacertae (assembly GCA_002245135.1). NCBI lineage: Eukaryota > Bigyra > Opalinata > Proteromonadidae > Proteromonas > Proteromonas lacertae. The sequence continues at coordinate 308,333 of NGBS01001164.1, forward strand.
GTTATTCAAGTTTTTATAATTTTATTGTTTTCTGATTTATAGAAAATGAAATTTAGCACAGAAGATGATCCACGAAGGCCTGGAGAGATTAAACCTTTTCAGCAAAGAGTAATTCCTGAAAATGAACTTCCTGTTGATATGTACTCTATTTTAGCGCTTTTGCTTGGAATGTTAGGATTAATGACAAGAGTATGCTTATATATAAATCAGTTATTATTATTTATTATTGACTAGAAATCAATGTTTTCTTGGGTTTCACTAATATGTAATTTTGCATCAATTGCTACATGTCCATATGCTGCAATGGATATGAAACAAATGTTTGCTTCTTTTTCGTATAATTATTACATTTTTATAAAGATATAGTTTTTCAATAATGGGGATTATCATGAATCACATGCTAGAAAGAATACAAATAAAGAAGTAGATATTATATTTTATTAATTAATGGATGTTTTTATGAGGAAATATAACATAATATTTAAGTTTGTTATGAATTTGGTGAAACATTTCTTCATTACAAATATAATACGCTCCTTTACAACAATACAATTTTGTTCATATTCTTTCAATATTTATTATTATTCAACGGTAATACCCACATCAGTTAAACAACCAATATATAAAGCAGAGATAAGTAGAAAAAACGTTTATAAAGAGTTGTTCATGAGAGAGAGGTATAAATGGTATAATTCCAACTAAATAAAATGAAAGAGAAATGATTTATTAACGAAATTTTACTTCTCATCTCTTTCTACATCAAAATGTGAAAACAAACTCATTATCTTTGCATCATCTTTTGTATTCATTCTTAACCAATAATATGCTTCACGGAAATCATCAAATATTCTTTTATTTTCACCTCCTCCTGCAGCTAACACGATTGATGGACTTGAATAAGCGCTTGCAGTTACCCAAACACTATGTAATCCAAAATTACATAGAATAAAACTCATAAATATTATTACACCTATTGATATTGTCTTTTGATGAGGAATTTCTTCATTTTCATTATTCTTTTTCTTATTATTATTGTTGTTATCTTCATTATTATTATTATTATTATATAATACAATACTCATAAACTTTGTCATTATTTCACTTACATATATTCCTCCTAAAATACAAGCAATTGGAGATAATACTAACATTAATCGAACCATTACACCACTAAAGTATATTGTTGTTAAAGCATAAGTTATTAAGAAGATTTTACCTTCATTGTTACTCTTAAAACATAAAATAAACAATTCACTATTTTATAAAGAGATTCTTACAGTTTCTAATAACGCACTTCATTTTTTCTTAATACAGCATCTGATTAAACTAGTTTGAATGATGTTGTTTTTAAATTCCTTAGATGATATGTGTTACTTGATATTCTCATCCGATTTAGAAGTATTTTTAGTATGTATATACTGATAGATAAGTGAAAGAGTAGTTAAGAGTAGTAATGAAGTAGATTTGGTTTTATGGCAAGAGAATGAATTTAAAACACTGAAGATAATAAATGTAAATAAAATAAAAGAGAAAATGATATTGAAATTCTGTGACATCCTGTCACAGTTACAACATTGCTGTTCATCCTTTATTTATCCTTCTAGAATTCTTCAGGTGAAGAAGCGTAGTGAATATAAGGTAGTTTGGAGAGAATATTATATAAGAGATTTAAAAGGGATAATTCAAAGAAAATCCTTGTCAAACGATGATACTTGTAGTGTGATATGTTCAATATGTGACTATGCGGTGTTATTAAGCGAATATGATGTAATAATAAGTAATTTGAAGAGTTCGAATATAGTATATGGAAGAGATGAAACAATAAAAATATGTGATTTGTTCTTAGATGTAATAAGAAAAGAAGAAGATATGAAGATTTACGATGTGTGTTTCAAAAGTCCAGAAGAATTGAAAGGATTAGAATATAATGAGAGAAGTGTGATTTGGTCAATTGGATGTATTTTATATGAAATGATTTGTAAGAAATTACCATTTGACGAAGATAATAATATGATTAAAACGAAAGAAAATATTATGAGATGTAAGTACAATATTGATGTAGAATGTGATGAAATGTTGAAAGAAATGATAAATAAGATGTTAAACATGAAAAATGAAGATAGAATGAGTTTAAATGATTTGACAAAAGAAATGATTAAACTAAACGAGATATTGAGAGATGAAGATAGTTTTTTATTGGTAATTGATGAAAGAAAAGAATTATTATTCAATAATGATTATTTAATAGATATTTCAATATTTAATGTAAAAGCAGAATATTATCTCCATAGAAAAGAAAGTATGTATATATTATATTATTGATAATATTTGAATAGAAATTGGTGATAATTTGATAGAATGTTACAACAACAAATCTGATAATAAAATACTATCAATATTATTGATGATGAAATTATACAAAGAAGATAACTTAATAAAAGATAAGCTGAAATTTCAAATTCATCACAAATGTAAAAGAAATAAAAATAGTAATTTAGATGAAATGATATTTAATATTGATGTTGATTGTATTGATAAAAAGATAATCAGAATAAATTCAAAATGTATTTGTTCATGTAAAGAAGGAATAGATTATTTCTTCAGAGTATTAAAACTAACGAATTTTGCAAAACTCAGATTTTGTATAAATCTGATTTTTTTGATTTTTTTAGATGATGTTGTTATTCCAGTTCAACATCAATCATTATTCGGTTCTTATTTTTATGAATTATCAAATTTACAAGAATTATATTTATGCAAATGTAAAATCACTTTTCATTTCATTAAATCATTTGTGAAATTAATTCCATTCATGATGAAATTAAAATATATAGATCTAAGATGTATTTAATATTTTAATTACTTTGATATAGCTAATCCAATTGGTCCAAAAGGATTCAAAATGTTACTTCCATATCTGCAGTTATTATCTGCAGTTGTTAAATCCATTCTCACATTTCATTAATTAAACAGATTAATTATAAAACACTTGATTTATCAAATAATAAATTAAGTAATAATGGATTTAAAGAATTGATGCATCGTCAAACAAGAGGTGTATGGAGTATAATAATATTTAAAAATGAGATTGGAAATGAAGGAATGAAGATAATATGTAAATATTTAAATATATTTGTTGTTGTTGAAAACTTACAGAGTGATATAAAATCAATGAATCTTTCAAGCATTATATGAAATGACTTTTAATTTTTAATAGATATTGGGATGAGCGAAAGAGGATTAAGATTGTTAATATAAAAATTAAAAGATTATACTCCATTAGAGAAAATAGACATATCAGGAAATAAATAAATGAAGAAGGATTAAGATTAATGAATGTAGATAAAGAAGTATTTGACTATTTAGAAGAATTGTCAATAACAGTAAAAGAGAATATAGATAAATCCGTATTAAAATCATTTTTATACACATTTTCGACAATTGAAACAATCAACTTAGATGGAATATCAGAAGTAGAAAAGAAAGAATTATCTCAAGAAATCTTCAACATTATGTAATAAATTTCATTATTATTCTTATAATTTCTCATTCATTCATTTACTTTGTGTTAATCAAAAATGACTACATTCAGAAATGTGAAAACATTTAGATGTTAAAGTCAAAATGAGTAAACGAAAGGCTAGAATACATTTCCTATTCATTGTAACATGTATTAGTTTCTGGTAATTTTATACCATATTTTAACCTGTCTATGCCATAATAAAGTATGTAGAACTGTCGATTGTGTAGTAAAGATAATATTGAATGTAATGAATGTTGTAAAAACTGTAAAGAAAAATACACTCCTTTACAACAATACAATTTTGTTCATATTCTTTCAATATTTATTATTATTCAACGGTAATACCCACATCAGTTAAACAACCAATATATAAAGCAGAGATAAGTAGAAAAAACGTTTATAAAGAGTTGTTCATGAGAGAGAGGTATAAATGGTATAATTCCAACTAAATAAAATGAAAGAGAAATGATTTATTAACGAAATTTTACTTCTAATCTCTTTCTACATCATAACAATAATTACTTTCAAATTTATTTTGATCAAGCATTTAGCTTGATAATTCTTTTTGATTGATTTGATTGGCTATTCTCTCAATCAATTGAATTATTCATAGCTCGTTTATTCGGTATTTTCATCTCGTTTATATATATAATTTATTTTATAGAAAGTGATATGAGTAGTACTGTAAGTAAAGATAAAATGGTCAGAAAATCAAGCGTTGTGTTAGATTTTGATAATAATAAAAGAATGAAATTAGAAGAAGATAATTTTGTGAAGATAATGAACAGCTTGGTAGATGATGATAAAGATTTTTTAAGATTTACAGATGATAGTGTTAATGTTTTTCAATTTCCCAAAAGAATGATTTTGAAGAGATCGTGTTACTTACAAATGTATAAAGATATTATCAAACTAATGAGCAGAGATGTATATCCAACGATTATTATAAGTGGACAACCTGGTATAGGTAAAACAAGTTTTTTGTATTACCTATTACATTGTTTAAAGAGTGATGATAGTTACAGATATAAGGATGAAAGTAAAACAATAAAAAGAGTAATTAATGGTATTTACGTGGTAAAAGGAAAGAAAAATGGTAATCCATTTGAAAAGCAAGTATATAAACTAGAAAAAGACAAAGTATCTATTATGAAAAATCCAAACTTGAATAATGTTACAGAATCAATAATAATAGTAGATACATTTAGTGCAGAATATAAACCAACTAATATTGTTGTTTCTATTAATACTCCTGATGAGGACAACACAAAAGAATTCCAAAATAGAAACGATAAAACTAAATTATATTTCGAGACATTAAGTTATGAAGAAGTAGAAAAATGGTTTGATAAATGTATAGATATTGACAGAGATGCAGAATTTAAAGAAATATGTGAAGCTTATGGTAATATTCCAAGACAAGTTTACTTCCATCATTTATATAAAGAGAATTATGGTAATAATAGAAATTATTGGAATTATTACAAGAAGTTAATAGATGGAGTTGTAGGTACAATTGGTTATAATAATTTTGTTGGTAATTATATGGAACAAAAAAGGTTAACTGATAAAAAAGGAATGTCAAATATAATATTAAAATATGATTATAAAGAAGAAATGAATGAAGATTTAGGTCATAAAGTATTAGTACCAAAAGATCATTTAAAATTCATATCTGAGAAGGTTGAAAAATACATAGTGTATAAATTCTATCCACCTAAAAATAAATCTGAATATGAAGAATTATGCAAATATTATAAAGAAATTAAGAACGATGATAAAGAAATGAAAAGAGTTGCTATGAAACAAATGATATCATATGAATTAGGCATGGAAAAAATAAAATTGAATGTAAAAGGAGATAAGAATTTTCAGTTGAATTATGAAAAGCCAATCTTAGTTCATCATCCTGAAGGTGCTAAACATTTTGTTTATTTAATATTGGATGAAAATAATTATTTTGATCTAATAATGAATGGGATATTTATAAAGATATTCTTAGATGGTGAGAAATTAGAAACTGATGAAACAAGAATAAAAGAATCAATCAAAGTATAAATAATCTATATTATGTAATATAATGTAATAGGAATATAATAAAAGTGAAAAATGCAAATATAAGTATTGTGGTTTAAATGAAAATCGAGAAGTAGAAGTAAATGAAGTAAAAGTAGAAGAAGAAAGAGGAAGAGAGGAAGAAGAATTAGAAGTGATTAAAAGAAAAGAAGCATCTGAGAATCCATCATCTGCACTATGTAAACTACCAGCAGAAAAAGATTTTGAAGTATTTGCTGATATAGATCGACGTTTTTATTTAATGAGAAAATGTTATTATCGAATTTTGAATGAAATTTATCCTGAAGGTATGAAGCTAGATTATAATCATCAAAAGAACTATTTAATATTTGGCCAAGCTGGAATAGGAAAATCAATATTAGCGAAAGTTATAAAAGAATATATTCATGAAAAAAGGAATGGAGAAATTAGAATAAAGCATATAGATAAAAACGGAGAGAGAATAAAAGGTTATAATGAAGATAAAATAGACAAAGATTATATATTAATTTGTAATGGAGGTTTAATAGGAGAAGATGATTATGGTGATGCAAAAATGATAATACTATTAGCTGATCCATCTGATAAAAAGTATAAAACATTTCAGAGTAAGAGATGTCCTCTGGTGATGTATATACCTCCATTTACAAAAGAAGAAATCGAAGAAGTAATAATTTTAGAAAATCCCCACAATATTAAAAAAACACAAAATGCAAATCATTTTATTAATAAATCTGAAGTAAAAGAAGATCCATCAGAATTATCTGGAGGTATTAATGGTTATAAAAGAAGAATAGAATTATATAGAAAGAATTACGAATATTATGGAGGTGTAATTGGAAATAAAGAATGTGATGAAAAAATGATTAAAGAAGAACTTACTAAAATGAAGAAAGATAATAAACTAGAAGACATAATTAATGGAATTAATGTATGTTCTCTTTCAAAAGACTATAATAATAAAATATTAATATATGAAACATGTGAAGATGTTACTGAATCGAATCATTTGATATTTATATCTGAAACAATTCGACAAATAGCTAAGAAAATATTATTCAAAATTACTTCCAAAGAAGAATGTAAAGATATGATGAATATATAGGAAAAGAAAGAATTATCAAAAGATTAATTAAAAATAAAACAATTATTATAGTTTTTATATTTACATATTTTTATCTATCATCAATTTCTACTTGTTTGTTTGATTGGATAGAATAGTGTTTCTTGATTAATTAAAAGACAGTATGGATGATAATTCAATGAATAGTGTTGTTATTTTTAAATTTCATAATACTATATTTTAAATAAAATACAAAAAGAGAATGAGAATAGAAGAAGGAAGATATAAATCGTATTATCAGATTTATATTAACGGATCTAATTAACCAAAACTAAATATAAAAATAGTATCATTTCTACAAAATATAAACCTCTACTTTACTTGCTTCGGCTGCAGCTGCGTTACTATTATACCTACTGCTTATGCAATTTTCAGTATAAGATTTTGATTTACTGTTATAATGTGATTTAATTTCATAGATTTTGTAGTAGAGATAATATTGAATGTAATGAATGTTGTAAAAACTGTAAAGAAAAATACACTCCTTTACAACAATACAATTTTGTTCATATTCTTTCAATATTTATTATTATTCAACTATTATACCCACATCAGTTAAACAACCAATATATAAAGCAGAGATAAGTAGAAAAGACGTTTATAAAGAGTTGTTCATGAGAGAGAGGTATAAATGGTATAATTCCAACTAAATAAAATGAAAGAGAAATGATTTATTAACGAAATTTTACTTCTAATCTCTTTCTACATCATAACAATAATTACTTTCAAATTTATTTTGATCAAGCATTTAGCTTGATAATTCTTTTTGATTGATTTGATTGGCTATTCTCTCAATCAATTGAATTATTCATAGCTCGTTTATTTGGTATTTTCATCTCGTTTATATATATAATTTATTTTATAGAAAGTGATATGTACAAATTTAACAATTTATTTAAGAGTGATAAGGTTGATGTAAAAACATATTATGTCAGTGATGAAAAGCAAACATACAGGATATCCGAAAAAAGTATGAGCAAAGCAGTGTATTATGTTGATGTCCCACTAGTTTCAGAAAAAGTAATTTGTTATGGTTGTTGTAAAGAAAAAGATAGTATTACTAGTAGCGATGCAAGAATTATCATTTCTAAAAGTGGTATTCAGTATAAAGGAAATCCAACAAAAGAATGGGATAAAATATCAAAGTTGTTTAATTCCTCAGAAAGTAATATGATAAAAATAAAATTTGATATGAGTAGAGAGAAGAGGGAAATATCAATTGAATTGCATGATAAAGACGGTAGAATAAAATTATGTAGTGTAATTTTTACTAACATATCAGAAGTAGTATATCCATTTACAAATTTGTTTTATGAACCAATTGAAGAAGATTCTGATGATGATGGTAATGTTGAAGATAAAGATGGTGCTAATTTTGCTTCACAAAAACTGCCAAGAAAATCAAGCGTTGTGTTAGATTTTGATAATAATAAAAGAATGAAATTAGAAGAAGATAATTTTGTGAAGATAATGAACAGCTTGGTAGATGATGATAAAGATTTTTTAAGATTTACAGATGATAGTGTTAATGTTTTTCAATTTCCCAAAAGAATGATTTTGAAGAGATCGTGTTACTTACAAATGTATAAAGATATTATCAAACTAATGAGCAGAGATGTATATCCAACGATTATTATAAGTGGACAACCTGGTATAGGTAAAACAAGTTTTTTGTATTACCTATTACATTGTTTAAAGAGTGATGATAGTTACAGATATAAGGATGAAAGTAAAACAATAAAAAGAGTAATTAATGGTATTTACGTGGTAAAAGGAAAGAAAAATGGTAATCCATTTGAAAAGCAAGTATATAAACTAGAAAAAGACAAAGTATCTATTATGAAAAATCCAAACTTGAATAATGTTACAGAATCAATAATAATAGTAGATACATTTAGTTATTATTTTAATATGAATAATGTAGTTATATCAATCAGTTCACCAGATGAGGACAACACAAAAGAATTCCAAAATAGAAACGATAAAACTAAATTATATTTCGAGACATTAAGTTATGAAGAAGTAGAAAAATGGTTTGATAAATGTATAGATATTGACAGAGATGCAGAATTTAAAGAAATATGTGAAGCTTATGGTAATATTCCAAGACAAGTTTACTTCCATCATTTATATAAAGAGAATTATGGTAATAATAGAAATTATTGGAATTATTACAAGAAGTTAATAGATGGAGTTGTAGGTACAATTGGTTATAATAATTTTGTTGGTAATTATATGGAACAAAAAAGGTTAACTGATAAAAAAGGAATGTCAAATATAATATTAAAATATGATTATAAAGAAGAAATGAATGAAGATTTAGGTCATAAAGTATTAGTACCAAAAGATCATTTAAAATTCATATCTGAGAAGGTTGAAAAATACATAGTGTATAAATTCTATCCACCTAAAAATAAATCTGAATATGAAGAATTATGCAAATATTATAAAGAAATTAAGAACGATGATAAAGAAATGAAAAGAGTTGCTATGAAACAAATGATATCATATGAATTAGGCATGGAAAAAATAAAATTGAATGTAAAAGGAGATAAGAATTTTCAGTTGAATTATGAAAAGCCAATCTTAGTTCATCATCCTGAAGGTGCTAAACATTTTGTTTATTTAATATTGGATGAAAATAATTATTTTGATCTAATAATGAATGGGATATTTATAAAGATATTCTTAGATGGTGAGAAATTAGAAACTGATGAAACAAGAATAAAAGAATCAATCAAAGTATAAATAATCTATATTATGTAATATAATGTAATAGGAATATAATAAAAGTGAAAAATGCAAATATAAGTATTGTGGTTTAAATGAAAATCGAGAAGTAGAAGTAAATGAAGTAAAAGTAGAAGAAGAAAGAGGAAGAGAGGAAGAAGAATTAGAAGTGATTAAAAGAAAAGAAGCATCTGAGAATCCATCATCTGCACTATGTAAACTACCAGCAGAAAAAGATTTTGAAGTATTTGCTGATATAGATCGACGTTTTTATTTAATGAGAAAATGTTATTATCGAATTTTGAATGAAATTTATCCTGAAGGTATGAAGCTAGATTATAATCATCAAAAGAACTATTTAATATTTGGCCAAGCTGGAATAGGAAAATCAATATTAGCGAAAGTTATAAAAGAATATATTCATGAAAAAAGGAATGGAGAAATTAGAATAAAGCATATAGATAAAAACGGAGAGAGAATAAAAGGTTATAATGAAGATAAAATAGACAAAGATTATATATTAATTTGTGATGGAGGTTTAATAGGAGAAGATGATTATGGTGATGCAAAAATGATAATACTATTAGCTGATCCATCTGATAAAAAGTATAAAACATTTCAGAGTAAGAGATGTCCTCTGGTGATGTATATACCTCCATTTACAAAAGAAGAAATCGAAGAAGTAATAATTTTAGAAAATCCCCACAATATTAAAAAAACACAAAATGCAAATCATTTTATTAATAAATCTGAAGTAAAAGAAGATCCATCAGAATTATCTGGAGGTATTAATGGTTATAAAAGAAGAATAGAATTATATAGAAAGAATTACGAATATTATGGAGGTGTAATTGGAAATAAAGAATGTGATGAAAAAATGATTAAAGAAGAACTTACTAAAATGAAGAAAGATAATAAACTAGAAGACATAATTAATGGAATTAATGTATGTTCTCTTTCAAAAGACTATAATAATAAAATATTAATATATGAAACATGTGAAGATGTTACTGAATCGAATCATTTGATATTTATATCTGAAACAATTCGACAAATAGCTAAGAAAATATTATTCAAAATTACTTCCAAAGAAGAATGTAAAGATATGATGAATATATTATTTAGATCTACAAATGGAAGTATAAAAGGATGTATATATGAGAATGTAATGATCTATGTACTTAAAAACAATGAAATATTTAGAGAAAAAGTAATAAAAGATATGTGTAATTCAAATGAAGATTTAAAAGAATTAATTATAGATAATATATATAAAAATATAAAGCCTAGAATGACAAAAATCAGGATAAGAAATGATTTTGACAATATAGATAAAAATGTTAAAGTAGTGAATGTTAAAGATGATGTTGATTTAGATACAAGAATAAAAAGTAAAGAAATGAATATTTTCGATCTAAGTTATGATGGAGGTTTTCCTGACGTAGATGCATTGATTGGTCCTATCGGCATTCAAATTACAGTAAGTGAAAGACATGAATTATCACCCGAAATGGTTGTTATTTTAAAGAAGTTATTTAAAAAGTATAAAGGCAATAGATATAATCGTATTGGTTTATTCTATGTAAGTCCGCAAGAAAATGTTTCTATAAATACAAAGAAAGGTAGAGATGTAGATGCATTTCCATTATGTTTTAAAAATCTTCTTGATAAAGATAGAAATGAAATCAAAAAATTCAAAGAAAAAGAAATAAAAGAATTAATCGATGAAGCAAAAATTGCAAGAAAAACAATATTTATATCACATTCAGAATTATTAACGTATGTTCATAATTTGAAAGATTAATTAAGTATAAAACAATTGATTAATTTATTATTATAAACTGTTAATCATATATTTCTTTTACTTCATTCAAAAAAGCATTAAAAATAGATTCTTTAGTTTTATAGCCAAACGAAAAAGATGAGTTTCATATTCTTAAATATAATATGTCATTTTGAAAGTGAAGGGACAAAAATAGGACAAAAGGAGAAAGTGATTTCCTTTACCTAACCCAGATTATTACTAAAATAAGAAACAGTATATAAATATATCAATTCTTCTTTAAATAGAAATATCTTCATCGATACTCTGGTTTACACAACCTAAATATGATTTATAATATCCATCAACTGATAATTCATCTATAGCTCCATTATTCCATATCAAATCAAAACCACCTATTTGTAATTCATCTCCACTTCTCTGATTTTCTAAATCAATTATATTAAATACATCTTCAAGTAAAGCTGTTTTCATTTGTTTATCTGATTCTGAACTAATCACCATAGAAGGCATAGCATTTACTTCTAATAACCAAGGTGTTAATGTATCATCAAATAATATATCATATCCATATAATTCAAAACAATGTTTATCTTGAATCATCACATTCTCTACACTAAATAGAGATTTTAATATCACACTTTGAATATCACTAAATAACATTTCGGTTCTTTCTTTTCCTATTTTCGTTAATAAGTATATTCTTAATGATTTTAAATCCCACTTACTGTGATTATTATTATTATCATAATCATCTGTGTGTTTTTGAATTGATACATTTGTTAAATGAATATATATATTTTCTATATCTTTTGTATCTGAACTATATCTTGAATTAGTAAAACGACAAAATCCAGTAAATATAAGATTAAAGAAACATTAATTAAAATATTATTGATTTAAAAAAAGATATCTTCTATATAACCATACTTGCAATGGAGTATAAGATGTTACTAAACAATATATTCTCATATCAAATTTCTTTCCACCTATTAAATAAGGATTTTGAATATATTTTTGAACTAAATAAGCATCACTTCCTTCTTCATATCCTTTCTTCCATTCACTAATATCAGATGGTTTTGTTATTATAAATATACCTTTACCTTGAGATTTACCCACCGGTTTCATTATCCATAATCCTTTCTCTTTCTTAAATTCTTCTACAAACATACTATATTCAGCTGGTAGAGTGTAAGAAACTGGACAAAAACTATATTCTCTCAGCTTATTTGGCTCATTACTTCTTCGATATTGAATCTTTATCTTATTCACATTTTTTATAAGAAGGTCTTTTCGAGTTAACTCATAGAAATTTCGAAAATGGTTTACTTTCTGATTATCTCGAAATCGAATTCCATCAAAATCACTTGTGACCCAATTCTTATCTGCCCACATTATATCCCAACCTTCTTCTGTCTCACTTTCTTTCCAACTATTTCTTTTAGTCATCACATCATGCACAGCGTTTTTTACTAAACACTTAAATGTAATCGTATTGTTTCTATTCAATTATAATCATCATTATACTTTCTTTTTATCATTTTAAAAAATCAAAAACGAATATTTTTTGTGAAACGAATACTTTTTTCATATTTCAATAAAACACACATATTTAGATATATATAACTTAGAAAGTATATATATTAATCATTGTTTTTATTCAGAAGAGAAATTTGGTTCTTTCAACACTCGATATATTCTCACTATCCAATGTTCACTTGTTAAAGCCTCTTCCAAATGATGCAATTTTATATCTTTTATTCCAATTTCACTGTTTCTTGCTCGATCATATCCTTGACTTATTTCAGCAAATCGATAATAACTTAATTTATACATCAAACAATTCTTCATCACATCAGTTGCACTATTATCTACTACATATTGATGACTTGAACTATAATAATTATCTTCTTGGATTTCATCAGGATATACACCTGCACCTATTCGAACCATCCATAAGAATTTATTTATATCATCTCCTGAATAACCACTTAAACCACCAAATATTATTAATACATAATCTACATCTAAAGATTTCATTATTGGATAAGCATCATCTTCACTGGAAGCAAATGCTCGACCTACGGTAGCTATGTGAGTATTATTCCAAGTATTATTATCAACTAACACTGTTCGATTAGCTATAGCTGTTATTTGATAACCATAATCCCACCAACTCATTATCTTTGCATCATCTTTTGTATTCATTCTTAACCAATAATATGCTTCACGGAAATCATCAAATATTCTTTTATTTTCACCTCCTCCTGCAGCTAACACGATTGATGGACTTGAATAAGCACTTGCAGTTACCCAAACACTATGTAATCCAAAATTACATAGAATAAAACTCATAAATATTATTACACCTATTGATATTGTCTTTTGATGAGGAATTTCTTCATTTTCATTATTCTTTTTCTTATTATTATTGTTGTTATCTTCATTATTATTATTATTATTATATAATACAATACTCATAAACTTTGTCATTATTTCACTTACATATATTCCTCCTAAAATACAAGCAATTGGAGATAATACTAACATTAATCGAACCATTACACCACTAAAGTATATTGTTGTTAAAGCATAAGTTATTAAGAAGATTTTACCTTCATTGTTACTCTTAAAACATAAATATAAACCACTTGGAATAAAGAATACTAAAATATGTAAATCAAAGAAATAACTTGACCAACTGGTAGGTTGATGTTCTGATACGGAAGCAATTATTGGAATATGAGCTTTGGCATAAGTTGGATCTAATAAACTATAAAATCTTCCAGTCCAAGGAGCTAAGAATCCAGTAATATTCATTATTATAAATGCTATACCAACTATTGAAACTGCAAATACAACGATGGATTTACACAATATTATAAAGTCTTCTTTACTTACTAATCCTTTTATATAATCAACAAATGCATAGATTTGAATTATACCAAATACACCTAATGCACCAAGACATTCACTACTATAAATTGGTTGAAATCCAACAAAGGATATTTGCATCGATAATAAAGTACCCAATGCATAAAATGAAGAATATGTTATATATAATCGTTTACTATATCTTCCACATATTAATAGGAATAAAACATGTAATGGAATTATATTCATTATAAACACATATCCACCCCAGGCACTTACCATATAGAAATACCATAATGCTGTTATTAATGAATATATTAAACTACCATTATTCAACGCTTTTATCCAATAATAGAAAGTTATTATTAATGCAAAGATTGCTACACCTTCATTATCATAACTACCAGCTACTGAACGAGATATATAACCAGGCACCATTCCCACAAATGCAGCTGCTAATAATCCACTACTTTCAGCTTTTCTTTTATTTTCTTCTTCATCTTCCACTGAAGATTTGTTTGAAGATTTTGTTATATTTTTTCCTAACATCACTTCTCTGGTTAATAAATATGTCACAATTGCTGTATTAGAAGCCATCCATGGTGCTAGAAATACACAGATATTTCTGATATTCATTGTTATATTCAATAAATTCACTAAATAGTATAACACAGCTGCTGTTGCCATTAAACCAGGATATATTGTTCCACCAATAATACGACCTAATGGATACCATGCATGATCATCAAACCAATTGTGAAAATTGTAAAAACCTTCATTAGTAAGAAACTTAGTTGTTCGAAAATTGAAATATGGATCAAACTCATGAATTACACTTTCAAATCTTAAAACTGCAAATAATCTCATCATAAATGCTATAACAATAATAGTATGAATTTATAGATATACCCATGATGTAAATTAAACCTAAAATAGCATATCTTAATACCCTCTCTTGGTCTTCAACTGCTATGCATGACAATCTCTTTTTTAAAGAGGAAACTTTATCAATTTCAACTCCTTGAGGTTTTGTTTTAGCCATCTACAATCTATTAACATAAAAATAATAGAAAAAAGAATAACAAATATAAATGAAATATAAAATCCATTATAATCAATCATATAATAGGTATATACTCTATAAAATGCTAAAAAATGAAATGAAGGTTTGAAGCTTGATTGAGGTTTGATAAAAAAAAAGAATTTTCATTGTTTTATAATGAATAAGAAGAGATACAAACCAAACAAACACAAAAATAGAAATAATGAGCCATCTGCAGCATTTTTAGAAGCATTAGAAGAACAGAGAAGACATCAGAGTGAATCAATAGAAACAAAGACTATACAGATTCAAACAGATGATAATTATATTTATGACAAAAATACAAACAGATATTACAAAAAAAACAAAAAAGTATTAAAGTTGATTGATAATTATGTTTAGGCAAATTCTATTGTTCCAAACATATTAAACAGATGTAATTTTGAAAAAACAAAATCATTCTTTAACCGTATATGTCTGATTATGATATTCAATTATAGATTTTGATGATTTTTACTTTGATTCATCTACTTTATTGCCCAATTATTATAATATTAAGACATTTCATTCATTGTTCTTTAGAAGATTAGATAATTTGCATAGAAACGATTGTAATATAAGCAAAAATGTGATTGTATATATTTTTTGCATTTTTATTTTTTATTTAGATGAATAAATTCTCTCACAGTTATATCGAAGTTGATAATAATCCTCTGATGAAATCATATAAATATTTATTAGGCAATGATGGTATCTATGAAAAAGAAGTGATACTAAGATAGAAGAAGTTCAAGTAGATTGTGTATAATTATTATAATATTATTATAATAAATAGAAATATGATAGTAGATGTTTCAGTAGTAAAAACTCAATTTTGTGTTTTATAAACACATTGAGTGGATATATAGTGTTATAGTATATATATATATATATATATATAATATAGTGATGTGAAGAATAAGAATTATTATTTAATTAATGATGATAATAACAAATACATATATTCATTTACTTTCAATAGAGATGAAAATATAAACTCTTTTGTATATGGAAGTGAGCATGAATTATTTTATAATGTAATGAAAGAAGATGGTGTAATTATGAACAAGAAGATCAGCGAATCAAAATATGCAATTAATTCAACATATTTGGATAATAATATCTTAATATTTAGTAATCAAAATGGTGTTTTTTTTAAGAGATATTAGGATGAATAAATCTAATTTCATATTTAATATGAAAGTGCCAATATGTTGTATTAATGAATATAATAATTATATGATATTAAACGGATATAATAACAAGTTATTACTGTATGATATTAGAATGAATAACAAAAAAGATGGAGTGTTATATTATCCAAATTATCATAATATCTGTAAGAATATTGAGAGTTTAAAATTGGATGAGTTATTAATTAGTGGTAATGATGATGGTAGAATAAGGTGTTGGAGTATATTGACTGGAACTCAAATGTATGAGTCTGAGAAAATGACGATATTGTGTATTCTATTGAATATAAAAGAAATGATAATTTTTGTAAAAATATACCATATCTGCATGGATTAATAAAGACTGATAAAAATGTTTTATATTTAACTCTAATTTTTGATTATAGTAGTTTGTTGTTATGTATTTGTTTGTATTTATGTGTGTTGATGATAAAAAAACGTTTAGAGATAATAAAAACATTTCTAAGTCGAGAATTAAGGTGAAAAGCAAAACAAAAAACGAATATATTTATGGATATATTATTTTTATGTCATTTATACCTGTATTAACCAATATTAATATATCTAGGCAATAGATGAGATCAGCGTAAAAGAAGGTTGTGAATACTTTGATAATTGTGATTGGAGAACAGCTGAAAGTTGTATTTAAGTAGCTTACCAGCAAATGGGAGAGAAAATGAATGTAACCCAACTCATTTGTCTGATATATATTATTGTCTATCATTCTGTTATGGTTTGAACAATAATTTAGAATATTCAGAAAATATATATTGCAATGTTTAAAATACAACCCAATATCAATATATGGACTATTGTTGAAGGTAATATGTATGATTTCTAAAAGAAATGTATTTGATTGTTATTTTTTGTTATATTTAGTATGAACATATGGAGAGATAATGAGTATAGTTGATGAAGAGAATAGTAAACTAGAAATGGATGTAATAGACATGTTACTGAATAAATGTACAATAGATATAATAAAAATTATATATGCAATATAAAAGGAAGTTATAAGAAATGTTTAAGTTATTGTGATGAGATAGATAACTGTATTACAAAAATTAATAAATATAAAAAGAATTATGAAAATATATTATATTTAAAAGAGTGTATAGATGGTATAAATACCTTTAAAATGATTATTAAAGGAGATACTTATAAGCATTATGCGCATTATGATAATACATTTCCAAAAAGAAGTGTAGAAATATATACTGAGATATTAAGAGATAGACCTTATTGGTGTAGAAATCGAATAGGAATTGGAATGGAATGGAAAAATCCTTCAAGATTTTATCAAATGGTTTGTTCTTTACTTACCTTATTTAGAGTATTAAAAAATGGAATTATTAATTAAATAGAAAATACCTAATGGAATTAAGAGATACAAGAATCCAGAGTTATTAAATGTGTGTAAAGTAACAAATGAATTATTAATAAGAAAACAGCTTGATTTTAATAAAAAGATAATAAATGATTTTGAAAGAAGAATGATATGTCACAAAATGTAATTGATGAAGATAAAAGTGATGATGATGATGATGAAATTGATAATAATGCTAATCAAAAGAACGGCAAAACTGTTGAGGAAATAGAAAAAGATCCAGACACAACAAAGTTGCTATTTTCTACACTTAGTTTATCATAAGAATGATGTATGATGGAATATATAGTAAATTGAAGGATTTTGTTTGATATTAATGAAAAACTAATACAATTGGAAAGACCTTACAGAAAATTACCTAAAGATATAAAAACTATAGTCAATCTATGTAACAGATTTGCTACTATGAATTCATGTCAACAGAAGAGTTATTTATATGATCGTTTGAAGAGAAATACAAATTTAAGAACTATATTGTTAGATTATATTCCATTTGGTCCACTTGTGCAATGTACTGAAAAATATCTTTTAAATCCAGAACGTATTACAAAGCAGCCAATACCCAATAATTGGATAGTTTTTATATGCAACCTGTATATAATATAAATATATAATATAATACTATATTATTTAGAAATATAAAAAGA